>OZ034809.1:31512818-31607818 GCA_964028335.1 Altica lythri | reverse complement strand
TTAATTTTTCAAAAAATTTTTTTTTTTTTTAATTCAGTCATTACACTAAAAGTACGTGGCAAGGGATTTTAGGAAAAGGGGCAAAATTATTATAATTTAAGAGTAATTATAAGTCTTTGATTGAACAAATTTTGAATGTTATTGTATTGTATTATACTATTGTATTGAATGTTTACAATGTTATATAAAATGTTGTATAAAATGAAAAATAAAATTTTAGTTAATGCTAATCCATGAGCCCACCCTGAAGAGTCCAACAATATATAGCTGGTTGCTAGCCGAAAACCCATTGGCACAGCTGGCCGAAAGCACAAAATGGCGATAGGACTCCTGTGTGAGCTTTCGTTGTTTTTGTGTTTTTATGTTTCTTTACACATGTTTCCCCAACATCCTTTGCTCCCAAGTACCCATTTCGTTGACCTTATTATATATATTTTTTAAAATATGTTTCGTGGTTTTACTACGACCTAAAACCATATTTTAAAATATATATATATCATATATATATATATATATATATATATATATATATATATATATATATATATATATATATATATATATATATATATATATATATATATATATATATATATATATTTGGTGATTGTAAATCATAACAATTTGACGAGCCAACGTGGGGCCCAAGTAAAGCAGTTAAATAGAGTAGTCCAGTTTGCAGGAAGCAGTATATTGAGAGGGTGGTATAGACAAAAGTGTGATTAGCAGACTAGAGCAGTGAAGCATTGAAATACAACATAATACAAATTATAATAGAAATAAGGGGATTAGGTGAGAATCTTAGTAATATTTATATATACATAAAGACCATAAAGTTAAAGAATTTTTTTTTAAAAATCTACATATAAATTAAATAAATATAACAAATTGACATTTTAAAATTAAATATAAAATATGTCACGGGTTAAGTTTGCGTTAGCAACAGATCTTAATTTGTAAACGAAATCGTTGGCCTACCTTGTAGTATTGCAGAGTTTATCGAGGCAAAACCGGTTGATATAGGTTGTTATTAGTAGGACGCCAACTGTTGTTGTTATTTCGGCCATAAAATTTTATTTAGTTGTCGTTAACGATGGGTTTTGGTAAATAAGTTTATTATTATAATTGTGTGTAGTTCGAAATCTCTGACAGTGGGACATCTGAACGACTCCCTAGTCGATAACTTGTATAATGCAGTTTTCTAGCCAACGTTCGGTCATATTTTTAACTTTATTATTGGTAACAAAAATACATAGGGAAACTAAGTAATTTTGGATTATTTATTGTTAGTTAATTAAAATAATAGGATTAAATGTATCAGATAACCTCTGTCTGTTCATAAGTGGTTGGCTGAATTAACCATGGTTATTGTCAGTATCGTAGTAGAGGCCATCATGTTTCTGAATGAAGTGTGTCAAATCTAAGTGAAGTTGGATAATCGTACCCTCTTTCTTTTGTCTCCTGTCTCTCGTAGTGAACGCGTGTTAATCAGAAAATTTTTGGGAACTTGATTGCATCCCTGTACATCCGGGGCGACGTAGGTTGGATTTGTGTAATTAAGTTCCATCTGTCTCCATCGAAAACTGTGTAGAAGGTATTTTGCTGAATTTTGGTGAATTTGTTGGAGATTTCGGCTTGTCCGGATTTTTATTGAGATTTTCTATTGGTAAGTAAGTCATGCTTCAGTATTCATGTGATTATTTGATCTTTATGTTCCTTTTTGTCCCTTATGAAACAGACAGTAGCGGGGTCTGGTATTTTTGGAACCTTTCCTTTTTTTTTGGATAACCATCGTGGTTGGAGCTTGTACGACATTGCATTTAGCAGCGAGGAAATTGTTTTCTTTTGTCCTAAAACTTACCCAACTATCAACTGGGATATCGTCTCACGAAAAAAGAACCCTATTTTGTTTTAAATAGGTAAGTTATATAATTACGTTTTAATAATTTAATGACGCCATATAATCAATTTTTGGTTAAAATTCCTATTTTATATGAATATTTCTTTTGTATCGTCCACAGGGTTTTATTTTGTTTAACTAGACTCCTTTTAGTTTTTTTACTATCGAAATTGATTTTTGTACTATTACGAATTAATTTTATGTGAACTTTGATTTAAAGTTATAGTTATAATTTTGTAAGGACTAGCCAGTAAAAATTAAGTTTGTTAAGCACATTTTGATTATTAGTTTTGATCATTAATTATAAATTCAGTAAAATCCGCTTCTAAATGTTGTAAAACTCATTTAAATTCACTTTTGTTCTTTCATTGTTATACAAGTATCAGTCAATATGTCTAAATTGTATTTAAGTCAGTAAAGTAGAGTAATGTTATTAAATCAGATTAATTCAAGGAGTCATTCAAATCTTTTTAACCTAATGTTAATGCTTAATTACGATTTTAGGGTTTTTAGTTACCGGCTACATTTTTAGTTACGGGCATAAGTCTTGGATATAGGCTTCTTTTGTAAGTAGGCCTGATACTTGGTTCGAGCATACGTTTTGTATTTGGTGTAGCCTTTTGGTTTTGGATAAGGCTTGATTTTGGAACCGACCCAAGTATAAGACCAGCCGAGGACTGCGAAAATTTATCAATTAAACAGATAAGCTATATTAGTCTTAAGTCGTAACTAGTTAGTTAAGAGTTAGTTTTTCTTATACCTTTTTTTTCATATTGCGTGTGATCACACATATTTAAAATTCTCTTTTAATATTATTCATTTATTAATTCTTTGTTATATATAAATATTGTTAGCGTTGTCAAGCGCGAGACTTGACAGTTGTGAAAATTTAAAAAATTGTTCATTAAAGAAGAGTCTAGTTGACATTTTGGTTTTATTTAGCTCGCTTATCGTTATTTTTAGTTGTTGTGAAATTTAATTGGAACCGTTAAATATTCTAAATTTACTTGATTATCTCCAGTGGGTGAAGTAGTGCCTGGAACATCAGGGGTTTCCGATTTTAACCGTCTAAATCGGTGGCGCGACTCACTAGTATTTGTTACTTACCTCTACGGCTGAGCTGGGCACTAATTTGCCAGTAGAGAGACCACTACCGAACTCAGCTGGAGTTGTATTTGCTTTAGTTAAATTTCCTTATTTTTCTAAATTTGATTTTTGTTTTTAAATTCATTAAAATACGTGGCAAATTTTTGGCGCCCAACGTGGGGCAGATTTTGTTAATTGTGGCCGTTTTGTTAATTGGGGCCGTTTTGTTATTTGGGGCCGATTTTGTTGATTGGGGCCATGATGTTTATTGGGGCTAATTTTTGTAATTATGCCAATTTCGTAATTTGTAACGTAATTTTGTTTTGGGTGGATTTAAATCCCGGTAGTTGTAATTTTTGTAATCGCGTTTATATAAGTGAGCTAGGTAATAACTGTATTTTTAATATTTGTAATCTGGCGATATTAACTTTTGATCACACCAATCGCGGAATAACTTTTATATTGAGTATGGATTTTAATACTTTTGGTAAGTTTATTTAACATTGTCCATCGTTGCTAATTGTTACTGAACCACAAGTTGTGGCCTATTTGTTGAAAGGTTCGTAGTTGTCACTTATACGTTTATTGTTGAATTCGTTACGTTGTGTGAGTTTTATGATGGATTTTGTTTGTTGTGATTTATTGTATCTTTTAGGTTATCGTAATTTACCGTATATCAACTGTGATATTTTTTATAGTTATCTTTGTTGGGATATAACTCACACGTTGCGAGTTCAGAACCTGTTTGTCTTTGAAGTTTGTTGTACGTTCTTTTACACTTTTATTGTTGTATCTTTTTGATGTTTGTTTTTTTTTTTCACGCCTTGTGGCTGGAGGCGTAAGAATTTCACCACCCGGGGATACTCCAGGCGGGGCGGGTAGAAGTCCCCCAACCTAACCACTTTCCGGATCCAAGTTTCGTTCTACCCTTAGTAAACTTATCGTTACCTTATCTATATTATTTTCTATCGTTTCCTGCTCCGTTGGCTTTGAAATAACCTCATGGTTTGGGCCTTTTTTTTTGGCCGTGGTGCTATTTCACGTTGTGTGGATTTCGAGGCCAAACCTTTAATTTTCCGACCGGGCCATTGGTTGTTGAGTGTTCGGTGGAAAAACCATTTGTTGGGATTTGTAGAGGAATTTTTTGGAGTTAATTTAGTAGGAACTTAGGTATTGTTAACTATAGGTATCTTTCGTTGCTTGGATTCAGACCCTTGTTCAGCATAACCATCGTTGACCCTTTCGGCCTTGTGGCTGGAGGCCTTAGAATTTCACCACCCGAGGATACTCCAGGCGGAGCGGGTAAAAGTCCCCTAACCTTAACACTTCTGGGTTCAAGTTTCGTATTACCTTGGGTTGTTTTACTGTTATTCCATCTTACCTATCGTCACTTGAATCCAACCTTTTCAACAATTCCATCGTTGATTTCTTGTTTCGGCCTTGTGGCTGGAGGCCTAAGAATTTCACCACCCGAGGATACTCCAGGCGGAGCGGGTAAAAGTCCCCTAACCTTAACACTTCTGGGTTCAAGTTTCGTTATACCTTGGGTTGTTTTACTGTTATTCCATCTTACCTATCGTCACTTGAATCCAACCTTTTCAACAATTCCATCGTTGATTTCTTGTTTCGGCCTTGTGGCTGGAGGCCTTAGAATTTCACCACCCGAGGATGCTCCAGGCGGAGTGGGTAAAAGTCCCCTAACCTCAACACTTTTTGGATTCAGGTTCGTTACTTTGGGTTGTTTTATTGTAATCCCATCTTACCCGTCGTCACTTGAATCCAACCCTTTCAGCAAGTCCATCGTTGATTTCTACCTAACCTTAACATTTTCTGGATCCAAATTTCGTTCTGCCTTAGTAAACTTATCTTTACCTTACCTATATTATTTTCTATCGTTTCCTGCTTATTTGGCTTTAAAATGACCTTATGGTTTTGGCTTTATTTGTAGTGGTTCTACGGCACGTTTTGTGTGGATTTCGAGGCCAAACCTTTTATTTTCCGACCGGGCCATTGGTTGTTGAGTGCCCGGTGGAAAAACCATTTGTTGGGATTTATTGAGGAAATTTTCAGTCAGTTTGGCAGGAACTTGGGTTTTGTAAACTTATGGTATCTTTCGTTATTTGGATTCAAACCTTGTCAACACGACCATCGTTGACCCTTTTGTGCCTTGTGGCTGGAGGCCTGAGAATTTCACCACCCGAGGATACTCCAGGCGGAGCGGGTAAGAGTCCCCTAACCTTAACACTACAGGATTCGGCATTTCCGTTATCTGTTTTCCATTTTATCTTGTTTCTAGTCTCCGAATCCGTATTCTTACGTTACTTCCACCAGTAATTGTAATGTGTTGCTTCCATCAGCATTTCTAGTATGCTACCGTCTCTTTCCTCCTCCCAAGTTTTTTTTGTGTTATTGATCACTGCGTTACCCTATTTGTGTCTGGAGCGAGGATTAGGCATACCGTACCTGAATTTGGTACCCTACGAGTTTATAGTTTAGGGGTAATGATGTTGTTGGGTTTTTGTCGTGGATATTAGTCTAGTTTAGTTTGGATGATAGTCTTGGTCAGTTTTAGTGTCCTTTTTGCGGTTTAGTACTAGGAGTACGTTAGGACGATTTATTTTGTTAGTCCCTAGGTTGTTAGGGAATTATGTTAGTTGGGGGGGTTTCTTTTTTTTTGTGGTTATTAGTCTGGGGTGAACTTTATCACTCAGGGTCCCTTCAGGTCCCAGGCTTCGGCCCGAAATGTCCCTCCGTGTTTTCTTTGCTTTATGTCCTTAGGCTCCGGTGGGTACGGGGGCTGCACGGGGTGTCGCCTTAAGTGGAACCGCATTGGTTACGCTCCGTCAGTGGGAGGTGGATTGCTCGCCGGCAGGGACCCGAGGGAAAACTGTCACTATGCGGGGGTTCACTACTGCTGTCAGAGTCAGATGACCTTGCGGGACCTCCCGTGGAAGTCTCAGCAGTACCGGAATCTTTGATACCTATTAACTTGTCCCCTTTGTTATTCACCGGCGGAGGTCCAGAAGTGGGTGTGGATTGTGTTCGTTGGCTGCTGGGTGAGAGGGCTTTGTACACTGTATGGTGTGAGGTCCAGGGGTGTGTAACCATGACGCGTTTAACATCCTTCGCGAGGTCGCCCCTGGAAGTGTGCATTGCTTCCGCTTACCTAAGTGGACTTCGAATGCGGTCCAACGAAATGGAAGGACCAATGTCGTTTTAGTTTGGTGCAGCTTTATTGCACTGGGTGCATTTGTTCCCGAGTATTACTCAAAATTTTTGTTTTTTTTTCTCTTTCTTCCTTCTTTGGGTTTTGTGGTGAAATTAGTTCGTATTTTCTTACGAAATGGTATATGGCGTTTTATTGGCTTGGCTGCTACAGCAATTTGTCGTTAGCTATGGTATGGATTTGTTGTCCCTTTCATTGTGACTGTTGGCTCATTTAGCACTATTGCGTTATCGTCGAAAATCTTCGGTAGATTTTCTCCTTTCTTAGGGGAGGGGATGTTGTCACGGGTTAAGTTTGCGTTAGCAACAGATCTTAATTTGTAAACGAAATCGTTGGCCTACCTTGTAGTATTGCAGAGTTTATCGAGGCAAAACCGGTTGATATAGGTTGTTATTAGTAGGACGCCAACTGTTGTTGTTATTTCGGCCATAAAATTTTATTTAGTTGTCGTTAACGATGGGTTTTGGTAAATAAGTTTATTATTATAATTGTGTGTAGTTCGAAATCTCTGACAGTGGGACATCTGAACGACTCCCTAGTCGATAACTTGTATAATGCAGTTTTCTAGCCAACGTTCGGTCATATTTTTAACTTTATTATTGGTAACAAAAATACATAGGGAAACTAAGTAATTTTGGATTATTTATTGTTAGTTAATTAAAATAATAGGATTAAATGTATCAGATAACCTCTGTCTGTTCATAAGTGGTTGGCTGAATTAACCATGGTTATTGTCAGTATCGTAGTAGAGGCCATCATGTTTCTGACTGAAGTGTGTCAAATCTAAGTGAAGTTGGATAATCGTACCCTCTTTCTTTTGTCTCCTGTCTCTCGTAGTGAACGCGTGTTAATCAGAAAATTTTTGGGAACTTGATTGCATCCCTGTACATCCGGGGCGACGTAGGTTGGATTTGTGTAATTAAGTTCCATCTGTCTCCATCGAAAACTGTGTAGAAGGTATTTTGCTGGATTTTGGTGAATTTGTTGGAGATTTCGGCTTGTCCGGATTTTTATTGAGATTTTCTATTGGTAAGTAAGTCATGCTTCAGTATTCATGTGATTATTTGATCTTTATGTTCCTTTTTGTCCCTTATGAAACAGACAGTAGCGGGGTCTGGTATTTTTGGAACCTTTCCTTTTTTTTTGGATAACCATCGTGGTTGGAGCTTGTACGACATTGCATTTAGCAGCGAGGAAATTGTTTTCTTTTGTCCTAAAACTTACCCAACTATCAACTGGGATATCGTCTCACGAAAAAAGAACCCTATTTTGTTTTAAATAGGTAAGTTATATAATTACGTTTTAATAATTTAATGACGCCATATAATCAATTTTTGGTTAAAATTCCTATTTTATATGAATATTTCTTTTGTATCGTCCACAGGGTTTTATTTTGTTTAACTAGACTCCTTTTAGTTTTTTTACTATCGAAATTGATTTTTGTACTATTACGAATTAATTTTATGTGAACTTTGATTTAAAGTTATAGTTATAATTTTGTAAGGACTAGCCAGTAAAAATTAAGTTTGTTAAGCACATTTTGATTATTAGTTTTGATCATTAATTATAAATTCAGTAAAATCCGCTTCTAAATGTTGTAAAACTCATTTAAATTCACTTTTGTTCTTTCATTGTTATACAAGTATCAGTCAATATGTCTAAATTGTATTTAAGTCAGTAAAGTAGAGTAATGTTATTAAATCAGATTAATTCAAGGAGTCATTCAAATCTTTTTAACCTAATGTTAATGCTTAATTACGATTTTAGGGTTTTTAGTTACCGGCTACATTTTTAGTTACGGGCATAAGTCTTGGATATAGGCTTCTTTTGTAAGTAGGCCTGATACTTGGTTCGAGCATACGTTTTGTATTTGGTGTAGCCTTTTGGTTTTGGATAAGGCTTGATTTTGGAACCGACCCAAGTATAAGACCAGCCGAGGACTGCGAAAATTTATCAATTAAACAGATAAGCTATATTAGTCTTAAGTCGTAACTAGTTAGTTAAGAGTTAGTTTTTCTTATACCTTTTTTTTCATATTGCGTGTGATCACACATATTTAAAATTCTCTTTTAATATTATTCATTTATTAATTCTTTGTTATATATAAATATTGTTAGCGTTGTCAAGCGCGAGACTTGACAGTTGTGAAAATTTAAAAAATTGTTCATTAAAGAAGAGTCTAGTTGACATTTTGGTTTTATTTAGCTCGCTTATCGTTATTTTTAGTTGTTGTGAAATTTAATTGGAACCGTTAAATATTCTAAATTTACTTGATTATCTCCAGTGGGTGAAGTAGTGCCTGGAACATCAGGGGTTTCCGATTTTAACCGTCTAAATCGGTGGCGCGACTCACTAGTATTTGTTACTTACCTCTACGGCTGAGCTGGGCACTAATTTGCCAGTAGAGAGACCACTACCGAACTCAGCTGGAGTTGTATTTGCTTTAGTTAAATTTCCTTATTTTTCTAAATTTGATTTTTGTTTTTAAATTCATTAAAATACGTGGCAAATACTTAAAAATACGTAAATAAAATGGATACAAGACAAAATAGAAGAAATAGAAGGAGAGAAGATGGAATACAAGAATACAAATAATACGAATAAACAAAATTTATAGGCCATTTTAATATTTCATCTTCCACTTAAAATTACAAAAATTCTATCTTAATTTGTTAATTTATTCTTTGTTTACAAACCTTTTGAAGTTGAAGTGTCAGTGTATTTTGTTACAATGGAAAAAACCGAATCTCGTGCAGTGATAAAATTCTTTGTTTTGAAATGTTTATCAGCAACAGAAATTCATACCAAATTGGCGAAAGAAATCTGCTCCTTCATTGCCAATTCTGCATCAATATCTTTTAAAGTTATTGTTGTACAAGCGTCAAAGTTGAACCACGTGGGCGTCCAAGAAGTGCAACAACACCAGAAATCACTAAAGAAGTCTATGATATTGTTTGTAAAAATATTAGTTTAAATGAGCGTGAAATTGATCTTGCCACGCTTAGATGAACGAGTACTCCATTATTTACAAGAAAAATTAAACATGAAAGAGCTGTTTGGAAAGTTAGTGCTGCATTCGTTAACAATTCAACAAAAACTGAATTCAAAACAAATTTTTGTAGATGAAACTTGGATCTACCATCATGATCCTAAACTGTAACAAGAACGTTTACAGTGGACTGAAGCTCGCTGTACAGCACCAAAACAGGTTAAGACACAAAAAGGTTATGGCATCTGTTTTATGTAACGCAAAAGGGGTTTTGTTGGTTAGTTAACTTGATAAAGCTAAACTAATTAACTCTGAATATATGTTTTTTTACCAGTTAAATAAAAAAAAATTAAAAAGAGGTTGACCTTAAAGGCCATTCTTGCAACTTCCCGCTAGTTTTAACCGCAAAGCTATAGTAACGTGACGTATTTTGACGTTTTTGACTTTTTTTGAAATGTTTAAAAAGCCATAACTTTTTGACGCGTTATTCGATTTTAATGTTCAAGATGGCATTCGACGCAGGTTTTTGAGACCTATAAACGTTGCAAGGAGTGCAAAATCGCTTAGTCAAAAAATCTCTGTTATTGAAAAAAAAAAACATTTTTTGAAATTTTTCGACAACGATATCTCACGAACGAATTAACCGATTTTAATTTGCAAAACGGCATTCGACGTGGTTTTTTAAGCTTGAGAGCTGATTAGGTTATGAAATTGATCAATGTAATGGTTAAAAAGATATGCCCAAAAAACATCATTTTTACCAATTGTTTTTTTCGGTTATTTTGAAATTTCTCAAAATCTTCGAATCGGTTTAAACTTACAGGGAATCTAAGTTAGATGGAACTCTTTACAACGCTTTTTATTTCATTTCAATCGGTCAATCCGTTCAAAAGTTATAAGAGTTTTACATACATCCACACATACATACAGACATACAGACACCCTCGTAAAAATAGTCAGGGGAGGTTCCACATACCTCAAAACGTTGAGATCCGATGAAAACTCGATTTTCGAAAAACGGGGTAAAATCAATAACTTCCCGATTTAAACAAAAATTAATTTTTTTAGCGGGAAGTTAAAAATTATAAACAAAAAACTGGTTTACAGAAAAAAACAATCAAGACAATACACGTGTTCACACAAGTTTGTTGACGATGGCTAAATTGAACGAATTAAAGCACGAATTGCTTGCACACCCACCGTATTCACCAGATTTGGCTCCATCCGACTATTATCTCTTTAGACACTTGAAACAATTCCTTAGTGAAAAGCGTTTCTCGTCGAATTAAGAAGCTATTGCTGTCGTAAATCAATATTTTTTAAAGCTTCTGAAAAATCATTACAGAGATAATATAAAATGAGTGTTGGCTCGTTGGAATAAGTGTGTTCAAGCTGAGAGAGATTGTATTGAATTAGAAAAATTACCTTTATTAAAAAATATACATTCTTTAATTTTTACTTTGAATAATATAACGAAAGGACTAAGCTAGGGTGGGTACTGACATAATATGGTCAACCATGAAAGTGCAGTATTGCTAGTCTCATTACTTTACTGTCACACCCAAGATAAACTCATTTCCATGAACAAAAATAGTAACCGTACTTTCTGGTTATACAAAACAATAAATAAGTTTGGCACCCCAGCAAATTCGATCTAGGAGTGTGTCTCAACTACGAATCAACTAATAGAATAATCTATACCTAATATTTTGATAGACATAAAAGTTAAAAAAAATATTTTGTTTACAGAAGAATACAAAATTAATTTGCTCGGTTGGGTAAATACTCTAAAACGCAGTTGTTAGTCTGAATATCTGCGTATTATCTCATAAACTTTTCCTGAAAATAAACCAGAACAATAGAGATTAATTAAATTGTTTAATTGTTTTAAAACTTTCGTGTAAATTCTAACAAATCTACTAGATTAAACACTGAATATAAATCGGACTGATCTGCTACACACGTACTCACTTTATTCAAATTTGTAATCAGAGTAAAGCCATATTCTCGAACAAATCCCAAAAGGCCGCGCCACATGAGTAAGGGTCACTTTAAAGGAAAATCTTTTGAATTGAAGCGAAGGACCCGATCAAAAGAAATTGGATATTGACCAAGAGAATCAAAACCGCTTAAGTAGATACGTTGGGAGAGAGTTTTTTGTGAAAACTTAGCCAGAAATACATCGATTCTTTTTCAATATTTAGGAAAAAGTCTTATTGGTCTATTGGGAGTATTTCGTTTGTTACAGAGTTGATAAATATTCATGTGATTTCGCTGAAGTTTACGTCAAATATATGTATGGAAACGCCTATAAAAAGAACGAACATATTTAACAGATAGGAAATATCAGCAACATAAATTTATAAAGCGAATAAAACGTTTTCTATTGTTTTTATACATTCTATTAAATTTTTATGAATGGCAATACTTTACCATTTGATTCTCGGTAAAAGCTTTTAAATTTAGTTTGTAAAGTTTACAAAAACAAGATTAAGTAACAAATATTTGTTTTTTTAAAACCGGCCAGAAATTAGTACTTTCCGGTTTATTTTTAGGTCAGAAAATGTCATTTTGTCGGACTAGTCCGGTAAAAGCTTTTACTGGACTCATTTTTGGTCCGGTAAAAGCTTTTACCGGACTCATTTTTATTTACTCTCCGGCCTATCTTTAATGAAAATCAGTTTACATTTTTATAATAAGAACTTTTTATTAACTAATTTAAACAATTGTTAATGTTTGGTTTACAAATATAAACATTATTTTTAAATAGTTATATTAAACTTACTATTATTAGCATGACTTATCTGTAAGCATGGTATATCAAAAATATTCGTTAACGTGAGATTTTTTGAACTGCTTGCATTATAATGAGTTTTTGAGACAATTCCTTTCAAAAATTTTGTATGTTTTTTCATATCGTGTCCGGGACTTCGAAGGCAATATATCAAAAGTTACTTGGGTGGCCGCCTTAACAATTTCCTCCGGTATAATTTCATCTTCACAATCAAATGCACAATTTCGAATTTCCATTTTCAGGTTTTCAACTAAACGTCAAAATATGACAAGTTATTTTATAGTTTTAAATAGATACAAAACTCGCTTACCATATTCCTCCATCCATTTTCACGTTTTTAATTAAACGTCAAAATATGACAAATAGTTTTAAATAGATACAAATCTCGCTTACCATAGAAACCAACTGACCGCTATCTTAGACTATACCTACCTCGTTTCGTAGTCCCTTGGCAGTGTATAAAACACGAAGACTAGATACCAGGAGTCTACACGGTATAGGCCATATATGTAATACTCCTATATTGCTAGCATCCTATCTGACCTGTAGTAGAGAACGCTTCGCATAAAAGAAAGATAGAAGAACGACACTAAAGCGGCTCTGCGCATGCTCGATGCTGGAAGGAACGCCCTTACATTTAAATTTCTTTAAATACATTGCCAATATCTCAGGCGCGCACGTACCTTTTTCAAAGCGTTTTTAAGTAAACTTTTTCTTAAGTTTAAGAGTGTGAAAAGTAATGTTGCTTGAGTAATTACATTCATGACAAATGATTTGTTTAAATGATAATTAAAAGTGGTAGATTTTCGGAAAATTTGAGTATAAAGTATATGAATTGAATATTGATAAGTAATTTGTCCTCGCTTGTTGTCCGCAGAATTTAATTTTTCCAGATTATTAAAAATGAAATAATCATAATAATAATTTATTTCACTCACGAAAAATTGTATCAAAGTGAAACGCGTATTTTTCTTTATACATATTTTTACAAGTCGTGTTTGACAACAAGCTACACGGGGAAAAGCATACGGGAGGCCGCACAGGCGCTTAACGCCGTACATGTCGTTCACGAGAGAGAGGCAAATACATTGTCGGCACTGTAATGTTTCGGACCGGGCTCTCTCTCTTACTAGCAATATAGGAGTATTACATATATGGTATAGGCTTTTTTATAATATTTCTGGTCTCAATAATCGGGCCAGATCATAGTTCTATTTTTCGCCACTGGCGGCGCGAGGAACATTAAGACCCTAACCGATGTTTATGACATTTATGACATTTAAATTTCACGAAATTAAATATATGATATTAATTTATTTAAAATTACTTGTAATAAAATTAATAAAAAGAAATGGGAAAGTATTGTGCTGTTTATGGTTGTGTTAGTGGCCGAAAGGCAGATGACAGTGTAAAAAGAGTGGGTATATTCAAAGCACCATCATCAAAATAATATCTGTTAAAAATTTGTGTTATAAACAATTAATTTATCTGGCGATTGCCAAGTAGCAGAACCATATAACAAACATCGATATATCGAACCTTAAAAATTGATGTTTTATATATCGTATAAAAAGTTGATAAAAGAAAGAAAAAAGCTTAGCTCTTAGAAACTGTTTATATTTTATGTTGCCTGTCAGGTTAGTATTCTTCATACAAGTATATCTACAAGTACTTCAACTTCTCGAGAGGTACCAGAGCAGTAATTGGACATAAGGTACTATCATAAGAAACCGGTGGAAAATAAACAGCAAAATATTAATGTAGGAGATATGAAGAAATAATTTTCAGAAATCTCTTTATACGTCGGAAATCCTATTGCAGACTTAAAAGCAAAAACTCTACAAATTTGGGAGGAGTAGAAACATGTATTTCCAAACTTTTATTCTATTGTTTTGTCAGAAGTACTATTTTTAAAGGCTTCTGCAATGATTTTTGGTTTTTGGTCGGCCCACTTTCAAAGCTTATATTTTTAGGTTCATTACCAGATGGATATTGGGCTTATAATTATATTTAAAGAAGTTATTTATGTGTTTTTAAGTTTATTTTATTACAATTTTTTGAGTTTATTTTCTTAGTAATCTTTTACATTTATTTTATCAGATATGATTTTAAAGTTGTTTAAATAAATGTATGTATAATGTGTCGTATTTTATTTTTAATATGTGTATGTGGAACATTACAAATATAAAATAATGCATTACCCAGATTTATACATAATATAAAAGTTACGTGATATATTTAATACCGATGTTCGAAACATCGATGTTTTTCTTTCGATGCATTGATATTATGTCCACCGATGTCTATCGCTTTCGATATATTGATGTTTTTCAAGAATTTGTCATCCCTAGACAAAAGAGCCCGTGTATAAGGAGATAAAATACCCATATATGATTTTTAAAATTTAATATCTATAAGTAACTAAACGGTGAAAATTTTGGGATAACAGAAATGACGTATTTATTTATACGTAAAGTTAATTTCAAAGTTCAAAGTTTTTACATTAGATTCAGTCGAACTGGTATTTCGTAATAGGTTACAGAACCTCCTTAACTTGCGCTTACTATTAATAAAAAAAATATTCACTCTAATATAAATAATAATACGTAATACATAATCATAATACTAAAATTAATAGGCATTTGGCAATTTTAACTAGTAAATTTTTTAAGGCAATTTGTAGTTACTTTTTTGGTCTATAGTAGTTACTTTATATTTTTGCATTTACAGCACTTGAAAAGTTTCTAAGAATTTCCTAAAACATTCATTTCAATAGTAACAAAACTTCCCGCGTAAGGATTTAAACGAGTATCTTAGGAACACGAGCGCCCTCTACCGGCAATAGATCTGTCCCCGAAATTGAGACCATTTTTTTAACATTACGTTTAAACTCCTGGTATCTAGTCTTCGTAGTATAAAATGTGGGAATGATGCGTAGTTGCCAGGTTTATCTTAGAAAGACTTACTATCTTTGTCTTATTAACGCGCAATAGAAAGAGATATTTTTAAGTTAAATGGCAACCGGTGCCAGCGTAGTTCGTTCTGTCAACTGCGCTGGCACCGGTTGCCATTTAACTTAAAATATCTCTTTCTATTGCGCGTTAATAATACAAAGATAGTATGTCTTTCTAAGACAACTACGCATCATTCCCACCTCTTATACACTGCCAACGAACCACGAAACGAGGTATAACTGTTTTATTGTTTTAAATATGAAATTTATGGTACAACAATGCCCGTTTTAAAAAAAATATTGTACGTAATACGTCACAAAAGTGCTTTTACTGATCACGCAGGCTTGCAGGGCTCGCCTATGGCTGCCCTGAAATTTGCCTACTTGTCCAGTAAAAGACCACTTTGAGGACTTGTTACGTAAACTACTATTACCAGAAGTAATAGTGTATAAAGTTTAAACACAGGGTACACTGCTATAAACTGTGACAAAAGTAAAACATGAAATACTAATAAAATTAAATTGTATGATGACAATTAGTTGTTTATTAAATAAGCATATTT
The DNA here is from genome assembly GCA_964028335.1 of Altica lythri. Lineage (NCBI taxonomy): Eukaryota > Metazoa > Arthropoda > Insecta > Coleoptera > Chrysomelidae > Altica > Altica lythri. The sequence goes on along the minus strand of OZ034809.1, from coordinate 31,592,307 downwards.
TATTTTTATAAGCAGCACTTAGTTAGATGTTATCTTTTTAATAGTTATAAATCTATTGAAAAGTCTAGTCCTTAAAGTCTATACAACAATTCGGAAATACTTGACAGTAACTCGGGTTTTATTGCTCGTATAACTGCACTTACCATATGAATATAAATATTGCAATTAATTGCAGGGTATTCAGGACTGCAATTTTCAATAAATAATAAACCGTGTCAACATTCCACACTTTGAGTGAATGATGTCGGAATCACTGTCATTTACTTCCAAATTGTAGTAAAAGGATATTGCATTTATGTCGGAATCTCTGTCATTTATTTCCAAATTATAGTCAAAGACTATTGCATCTACACAAAAAGTAAAAATTGGAGAGCGTAGGTCCTCTATGACTAATCTATATACAGGGCGGAAAGATGCGAATTGGGTGCCGCTTATGACATTTTACCTGCTAGGTAGAAAGGGTCATATGGGAGTTGGGTGCCAGCAATTTCCTAGAAGAGCAAAATCCAATATATCATTAAAGATTTACTATCATTATTATTTGTCGACTTTCACAGTAGTTATTATTTTTTGTTTTTAGGAGAATATAATACACCGATTAAATTATCTCTCACGCATAATCACGAACCCTGCAATTATAGTACTCTAGAACGACAATTTTTAGGTAATAAATTGAAAAGAAAAGCTGTAGATGATATAACTGAACGCCCGACGAAGATCTTACGCGAGGAACTAAAGGTTAACGAAGAAGAACACTTAACAACCGCAGATGTAAAAAGAATTAAAAACACCATGTATTGGGCTAGAATATCCAAGATGCCGGGGCCTCCAAAGAGTAAATTAGAAGTTCATGATTACTTTGAAAACTTCCCGCTTAAGACAAACAAGAATGAAGACTTTCTTTTGGTTAATGAAAAAGTACCAATATAATAATGTTTTATTGTAAAACAAATTTAGAGTTTGTGACTGATAACGTAAAGCATATATATTTGGATGGAACCTTTGAGTAGGTATTGTTGTAAATTTTTTACGCAGTTGTTTACAATTCACGGCTTGCACAATGAACACTGAACACTCATTCCGCTATTGCATTTTTTACTGCCCAACAAATCTGCATCATCATATACAAACACTTTGACGTATTTAAAGCAAGAATGCGAAAAAATTAAACGAAGTTTCAGTTCAGAAATTGCTACTATAGATTTCGAGGTAGCGATTCACAAGTCCATGCTGGAAGTTTACCCCAATTGCAGAATACTAGGCTGTCGCTTCCATTTAGGCCAATCTTGGTTTAATTGCTTTCGGGTATCGTAAGATTCAGGAGCTTGGCCTATCTTCGGTATAAAAGAGCGATTCGGACTCTGAAGTAAAAAAGTATTTAACATATATAATTGGGCTTCCACTGCTTGATCCTAGCGATGTAGGATATTGTTTTGCAATAGATTTGGCAGCTATTCAGCCACCATGCGAAAAAGTAACCAAATTCGTAGACTATCTGGTAAGCACATACCTATATTTCGGAAGACGCGACGTTTCCACCGCATATTTGGGCAGCGTACTCATCATCGCTAGAAAGGACAACCAATGCTTGCAAATCGTTTCACCAGAAATTTAATTCATTTTTTTATAGTTAACATCCCAATATTTTTTTATTTGTAAATGAACTGACAAATGAGCAAGTAGAAACCTACATTAAAATAAGAAGTTCCGCAAAATGTAAAAAAACGTACCCGGCAAAAACAGGGCACCGTCAAAAATTTTTAGAAGAATAAATTGATAATCTGTTTGATTTTGTAAAGAAAGTATCGTTTAAATTTAGAAATGTAATACCCTTTCGTAGGTATAAATATGTATTCTTTTAGACTCCTGTTAGAAGTAGGTATGTATGTAAATATATTTTTAAAAGTAAACCCTGTTTATATACTTTTAAGCTTTTGATTTAAACCCCAACTTTCACCGTAAATTCTAAGAAAACTCCGGATACTTAGCCGCACCCAACTCGCATATGTCTGGCACCCAACTCGTACTACTAAATTTGTTACCTGCGCGGCCCGGCACCCAATTCGCATACTTCGTACAGGGCAAGGCAATGGCATCTGCTCACAGACTGCTACAAGGCCAGGCTCATATAACCTTATGGGAGGTAAAAAAACAAGCAGAGCTAAATGATAGGGTTAAGGAGGATCAAATGATAGTCCACAGATATAGTTAGATATAATTAGGTAGCAGTACCAGTCAGCGGCTTTTAAAAGACACTTATCACTGAAATGTTGCATAGGGTTTCAGCAATACCTAACTAGGTATTATTTTATATAAACAAATCTTTTAAAGTCAGCACAGTAAAGAATTAACTATACTCACTTTATAACCAAAGATATATCGAAAAACTAAAATATTATATGAAACCAGTCAATAACTGCAAAAACAGTAAAGAGGTACTATATTTATTCAATTATAAGCTAATTGTCGTCATTAAATATAACGTTATTTTTTGACATTTGACAGTCAAATTTTAATAGAAAAATTTTGATAATCATGACATTTGACACTACAAATATTACTATTGTGACATGCGTAATGAATCTGGTCACATTTTAATACTTTTACCCTCTGGTAAGTGCAGGTAACAAATAAATATGTACGAAAGTGGTCACAACAAGCGCAGGTACTACGACCCTAATTAGGTAGGCACTAAGTACCTTTTAATCCAAATTTAATAACTTTTGTACATATTTAATAACTTTATTTAATATTTTCGGGCGATCCATCAGTTCCAATATAGAGATTGAAGTGCAAAAAAGTGAAAAAGTTTTGTTAGCGAATATGTTTTCTAATGTTGAAGTTATGTCGAGTAAGCGAGGACAGAGCCAAATTTTATATGAACATTATAAATTTTCTATACATCAAACAATTAAAACTGAAATGATTAATGAAATAGTGTGGAGATGTGCCAATCGAAAATGTTCAAAAGTGTTTATTTACACAATGGGCCCGATTGAAAACTTAGTTATTACTTTAGTGAAAGGCCAGCATAATCACCCCTCAGAAACCAAACAAAAAATATCAAGACAAATTGTCACTGCAGCATACAAGAGGAAAGCAGAAAGTGATATAGTGGAAAAACCAGCAAAAATTATTCGAAGTGCTATAGATAAAACAGATCACGTTAGTGTTTTAACCTTCAACGACTTAAAATGTATAAGGGAGAATATGTACAATCAACGTCGAAAAACGTATCCGACTATACCGCGCAACGCACAGGAAGTACACAAGTTCCTTAGTGATTTTCGTCATAATTACAAGACATCCAAAAATGAAGAGTTTATTCTATACAATGAATGTTCACAAGGAATAATTGTTTTGGGATGTGAAGCAAATTTAGCAGTTTTAGCTAAATCAGAGATTTTATACATGGACGGAACTTTCCAATATTGCACAAAATTTTTTAAACAACTTTTTACTGTGCATGGTCATTTTGATGGACACTACATTCCAGTATTATTCTGCTTACTTAAAGATAAGTGCGAGTTAACATACAAGTTGTGCTTACAGGAAGTTAAAAATCTGTGTTCTGAACATAATTTGCTTCTTCGACCCACAAAAATTGTATTAGACTTCGAAACTGCTATTCACAATGCCGTGAAATATGTATGGACTGACATCACAATACATGGGTTCAGATTTGACCTAACGCAATCTTGGTGGCGCAAAATTCAAAATTTAGGCTTATCTTGTGAATATAAAGACAAAAGTTCTGATATCGGAAATTGGTTGCGTTTGTGTTTTGGTATGGTTCTCTCAGATAAAAATATTGTTAGTGACTGTTTTGTATTTGAGATGATGGAAGTGATGCCAAATGATACGCGAGTTATACAGTTTGCGGACTATCTAACTGATCATTATATTTCCGAAGAATCTAAATTTCCCCCAAACATTTGGGCGGACGCTAGTGCCAAATTAAATCAAACAACAAACGCCTGTGAATCTTTCCATTCACACTTTAACAATTCATTTCATTACTGTTCGCCATCAATATTTGATTTCATGACAGTTTTGACTAAATTTCAAAATGAGGTTTATATCAAATGTAACAGTATAAATACTCCTATAAAATCGAGGAATTCGCATACTTTACGAAGAAAGCGCCTTTTGGAGAATCTTTTACAAGATCTTAAGGACAATCAAATTACAACCATGCATTTTGTAAAAAGTGTTTCTCACATATATTGTGGTACAATAAAATAAGATATATTTTTTGTATTTTAATATTATACTTGTACCTACTACGATATAAATAAATTTTTATAAATTAAAAAATAATGTGTCCAGTTTCCTTAAAATTTTTATTACCTGACTGATGTGACCAGATTCGTAGCCCTCATTTTTGGCCAGTGTGACCAGTTTCGTACATCAAAATCCTCATTACCTGACTGATGTGACCAGATTCCTATCGCCCATTGTGACATGTGACAAATTTCACGTTTGGCATATTAAATGCCAAGTTTTGATATTTGACGTTTTAATTTTGATGTTTAAATATGACAATTTTGATATTTCAATCATTTTTGACATTTTCGCATACTTACCTAATATATTCTGACATTTGATACTACGATTTCGACATATGATGCTACAAATATGATAATTTTGAGAGTTGACATACTAATATGCAACTTTTTGACATTTTACGACACAATTTTGACATTTGACTTTTTGAACACAACAAAATTGACATTCTGATATATTTATATGTAAATTTTTGACATTTGAGATACTTTTCGACATTTAACACCGTAGGTACATATGAAAATTTTGTCGTTTTCACATACAAACATATCAATTTTTGACATTTGACACTACGATTTTCACATAACAAATTTGTCAATTTTGACATTCTCCGATGCTTATGTTTTTAGGAAATACTAGAATATTTGATTGTACTATATATACTGTATTAGCAGTTAAGGTGAGTTTATTGTCATTGTAAAACTTTGTTTAAGTCTCCATGAGTGTTTCAATACTTTTGTAACAACGATACTTTTTTGCCAATTCTAGTCATAAGTAATGTAACAATACTTTTGTTCGATATCCTTTAGATTTTTCAAACTTCCCTTTCCCCGGGACCATTACGTAATGTAATTAATGAAAGGCCCCTTATAACTTAATTGTTAACCGTGAACTTTTTGTATGAGTCGCTAACTCGAATTTATTGCCCCAGTATTACACCCTGTAAAATAAAACTTTTGAGATCTTGGCATACTTTAAATATAATACATCCGCCCGATGTCACAGGACTCGTACAAAAGTTTGTCCACAAACGAACTAACCTCAAAATTTGAATAGAATGTGCGCGAACTCTGTAATACGTTATATTGTTCTCAGTTATATAATTTGCATTGTTTTATTATGTAATTTGCAAGAGAATTATGGAACTTCTCGAAATCTTCAGCGTATACGTTCATAATTCGATTTTCAGTTTCATTTTAAAATAATTGCTTGCGAAGTTTACTTGGTGTTGTGGAAAATATGTTGAAATTCTCTACCGAATCGACAAAAATTAATCTACACGGTAATTTTAATTAAATTACTTGATAAGTTGAGCTATTTACATTTAGTTTCAAGTGAAATTGAAACAATTAAATTAAAGACATATATTTTCTGATACTTTTTGTATTATTTTTACATTAATAAAAACTAGCTACCAATTTATTGTTTAGATTGTAAAATTTTTTCGTCACAGACTCTACGTATATTAATTTTGTTTATGTAAGAGTTATCAGAGATATTTTATAGAACTGATAAACGGTTTAAAGATACCATCGACATACTTTATAAGATCGGCTTGTGTGTCCCTCCGTCCATGTGCGCTATGAATCTTGAAAGGAATGTCACAGGGTCATGAAATTTGGTATATGGAGTCGTTGTGTTGTAGGAAAGAACCCTATTCATTTTAATCCAAATAGGATAACTCTAACCATAAAATTTTAAGGGTTTTCCGAAACTCGTGTTAATAATTCATAATTTTCTTAGTTTACTATAACTTTTGAACAGAAAATAATAGGGACATGAAACTTGGTGTATAGAATTGTCATGTTATGGAAAAAAACTCTGTTGATTTTGGTCCAGATGGGATAACCGTAACGGTACAATATTAACGGTTTTCCGAAACTCGTAAAAATAATTCATCTTTTTTTCATTTGTGTGGGCTAATACTCTTGAACGGAAAACAACAGGGTTATGAAATTTGGTTTATAGAATCCCTATGTCATAGAGATAAATTAAAAAAAAAATTAAACCATTTAAAAAAAAAGAAAGTAAAATTGACTAAAAAATAAGAAATCAAATCTTTATTTCTTCACAAAAAAAAAATGAAAGCAACTAGGCATCTGATTTAGATTTCCTTAAAGTCGGCACTAATGGTTTATAAGTTTGTAAAAGAATTAAGTTTCTAACATTAAAAAACTAGATTTAATAGCTAAGATTAAAATAGCAAGTAATTTGCCATTAAAGCCGACTTCAAAGAAATCGAAATCATATGCCTAGTACCTAACTTCCAATTTTTTTAAGTAATAAAGATTTTATTCTTTGCTTTTTTGTGCATTTTTATTTATTTATTTATTTTTTTTTGAAGGCGGTTTCATTTTTTAAAAAAAAATTATATTATTCTGTTTAGTTACTTGGCTTTGTTAGATGTGTGCGCAAATTCAGTTTCAAAACTTTCCGAATACTGTCCAAGAGGTTGTGGGTTCAATCTTCAACAATCCCGACCTGTACCAATGTGTCTTTTCGGAGACATAAGTAAATTCTCCAACACCTAGAGACACCACGCACGTACGCTGAAGGAAAACATCGTGATAAAACGTGGACTTAATTGTCTGAAATCACGTGCGGGTTGCCGCAGCAAGCAAGCGTGGTGTTTAAATAATCATTCCTTCTTCTTGTAAGAAGAGTCCTTTGCCCGTACAGTGAGACAGGAACATGCTAATTATTATGTTTTTATGTTACACCATTATTAACATATTAACTTAACTGCAGAACTTGTTTTGTTCATTTTTGAGGTGTTTCTTGTAATATCTTCCACATTGATGACCAGACCTTAACCAAATTTCTATGGGAGCACACGGACACTTTACTCTTTTGAATGCAAAATTGTTTTAAATCAATGTATAAATACAAAAGATATGCCGTAACGTACTTAAACAAATATGATCAAATTGGACCCTCCTCTTTTTTTTGGTTAAAAAACTCCATTGAAATTGGTCCAATTCAAATATCCTTAGCAGTATGTAATTCATATTTCTCTCTGGTTGTGTGCATTGTAAGTCCTTAACGAATAGACACAGGCTCATGAAATTTGGTATATTGAATTCCCATGTCATGAACAAAAACTCTATTAATTTTGGTTTAGATCAAATGATCCTAAGAGTAAAAATTTAATGGTTCTCCCAAACTCGTGTAAATAATGAATACGTATAAATTCAATGGTACTTTCTTACTTCTATCGACGTTGGTTCTTTATTGGATACCTTTTTGTCTTATTTTCACTCACAACGATCTAAAGCATTATTTAGATATTAGAGTATCTAAAGAGTAAATAAACTCAACTTTAATTATTCAGTACTTTAAATCTACGATCCTTTTACTACTTAGCCGCAAGTTCGCGAAATTCTCTCATTAACATGCAACATTACGTATTACACACCTTAGATACTAACCATGAGAACTAACCCTTACTCTTACCCTTATTATCTACTGTGATAAAAAGTCTGACAGTTTTTAATAATTTAGAACATAGAAAAGTTTCAGTCGCAATCCCAACATTTAAACTCTTTATGATTAATGAAAGCAGTCCCGTTGCTACGAATTCCCAGTCAATTGTATTATCCGGTGGAGTCTGGTGTGGTCTGATTCAAAGACCCTTCTATTAAGTGAGAAATACCCCTTACCGCCCTAGTTATGGCTGTTGTAACCAGGCTTTTGTTGACCACAAACCTACAGTATTTATACATAAACTTGTAATTTTTGAGTTAATTGTCAAGAACACTCATTTTAGGATTAAAAATTAAGGATTTAGTAATAAATAGTTATTTACAATCCGGCCAGAAGTTTAGTTCTTATTAGTTACAGTTTGTTTATATAGTATAAAATTTAACTAATCTACTCCTTTGACAGTAAATGTTATTTATACTCATTGTCACCATGCAGGGTAAGTACCTAAGCTATAACGCACAGTTGTGCGTAATGAAACGTCATGTTGTAATGACATTTCATTACGCACAACTGTGCGTTATAGCTTACTTACCCTGCATGGTGACAATAAGTATAAATGACATTTACTGTCAAAGGAGTAGATAACAGTACAGTACGTACGTCGTATATTTTTTTAGAGATGTCAAATATTTAGAATTGAAATTAAAATATAGAGTCGTAGATAAAGCATAGTACGTAACTCGAGTGGTAAGAGGTACTACGTACTCGTGTAATTACGCACTCGCCACTACGCGGTTTCGTGCGTAACTTTTCCACTCGTACGTAATGTCCTACTTACCAATCATGTTACGTAATATACTATTATCTACTCCTTTGACAGCAAATATTATTTATACTCATTGTCACCATGCAGGGTAAGTAAGCTATAACGCACAGTTGTGCGTAATGGAACGTCATGTTAAAACGCGTATTTATGCATGTAAAACAAAATAATTTGCTGTTTTAAATAGTTGTTACATTAAAAAATGGTTTTTCAGCTAATAACTAACCATCACAATATTATAAATTAAAAATATACATTAGTTTTTATTAAAAAATAAAAATAAAACAGATGTAGGCAACATATATTACATTTTAAATTATTATTTAATCTAGTATGTTAGGTACTTAATGTAATTAAAGTCCTGACAACGTATGAAGTTTTAGATGCAAAAAAAGCACAATACGTCATATATTTTTTTAGAGATGTTAAATATTTAGAATTAAAATATTAAGTCGTGGACAAAGCATAGTACGTAAGTCGAGTGGTAGGAAGTATTACGTATATATATATATATATATATATATATATATATATATATATATATATATATAAAGTACTTCTTAGTCGTTTGCTGATTATTTAAGACACAGTGAGGTAAATAGTGGGTATCTAGCAAAAATTAGGCGAAGTGTACTCTTTAAGATTTAATTACTTCAATATTTCGTTAAAAATATTTTAACATCTTCAGGAAGTTACTATATATATATATATATATATATATATATATAATTTTTTTTAATTATTACTAACATCTAATTTCAAGTAGTTTCACTTTCGCCAAACATCAGTTTTTGTGATCTTAAATGAATTTTAGTCCTGTTTTTACACGTGCATTTAAAATTAATTTATTTTTAATAATATGAAAAAAACAGAAACTAATTCTACTTGATTTTAATTTTATGGAATTCTGATTATTAATTTCATTATTAGGGTTAGGAGAGTCACCTAGGAGCTGTTTTTTGAGGCGAGATAGAAACGTCCGCCGTTTTGTTTAAGAAAAGCCAAATTTTAACTCATACAACGTCTATAGCCTGTGTAATGGACTACCCAACAATTTTAAAAACCTAACAATTACCTCTTTCAAAAAAAAAGTAAAAAAATATCTTTTTGAATTCAATTAGACGAGATTAGATGAGATCAATCTCATTTTAGTATAAATAGATTAATGATTTATTAATTACTTAATTTATTTATTTAATTATTATCGTTACGTTTTGGATTATCTTTTCTAAATTTAAATGTTAAAAATTTGAATGTTAAGAATTTTTTAGATTTAAATGTTAAAAATGTAAATGTTGGGAAACATAGATTTCAAAAATATCAAATATATCTAAACAATTCTAAAAAAAATTGTTTAACATGTATGTTTTATTTGCTTAAAAAAAACTTTTATCCATTTCCACCCCATCTAATTGTTCTGTTATAATATTGTTTTAATTCGAATGTTTTGTATCATTTCATTTTTATTTGTTTTAATGGTTTTTTATTTTTAATTGGATGTATAAATAACTTTACTTTCCTACTAGATATTTCCTATACGGACTAGACATTAATCAATTTATATTGCCTTCTAGTTCCTTTTTGCAAAAGATTGTATTTGAAATTAGGTATAATTATTGTAAACATCACTTAAATGCAAATAAATTTATTTATTATTATTATTATTATTATTATTATTATTATTATTGAGCTAGCTAGGGAATTTAAGCCCTTTATTGGGAATTTCTACTGTTACGAATTGGTGCCCAACCTGCCTAATAAACTAATTTTAATTATTGTGTATTACACAATTTATAAAGTTAACATCAACATAAATATCAAACAACCTAAATTCAAAAATTTGACAAATTAATAATTTCTGTTATCAATTTTAAAAAACGATAATTTTCAATTTAATTTTTCTTTTTAATTCAACATTTAAGTTTTGTGTTTATATTTTTTACAAAATGAGTCCACCAACCATATATCTTAACCTAAAATTTTTTTTGATTTATTCTATATATATATATATACATATATATATATATATATATATATATTGTTATGATCTCTATACTCATATAATTGTATTCTTGTGACTCTTCAAGGTTGGGTTCTTCGATAATATTAAACTAAAAAGTCCATCTCAATTTTAACATCATTTAATATATAAATATATTAATTCTTTACAACACTTTAAAAAACAATATAACATTCATCATTTATCCTGTCATAAACTTAACACTAATTAATTTTAAATGAAATTTTGCCCTCTTTTCCTAAAATTCCCGAATAACTATTTCTAATATACCTCTATTACCAGCCGATAACAAATTATACCAGAAATACTTATCTTTATAAACTATGCTTATTTTATTTTGAAAATCCAATCTATGCAAATATCCAATTAATCTTCTCTATATATATCCATTTTATTCCATATTTAACTCTACCATATAGTTATTATAACATTCTATTCATACATTAATCTTCTTTTATAATTTTTATATTTATATTCATTAACATTCAGTATTTATCTTCATTTTCAATTTCTATTATTATTATATTTACTTTATAATGGTTTTTTTAAATTTTTAAATTCTATATAATTCCCTAAACTTTTTCTCTGACTTTACTCTCCAAAATTCTATGACATTCCATCAATAATTTTTTTTTTTTTTTTTTTTTATCCCCCTAGAAACCTCGCAACCCAAATTTTTTTTTATTTATGATTCCTTGATAATTTGCATAAATTGATTATTCAATTCTAATATCTAGTTAGTCTTAATTACACTTATATTACATATAAAGACCAACTATTGAATACCATAACAATTTCCCAAATTTAAAATTTTATAAATTTTAGAAAAAAAAATTTTAATAATTTAAAATTTAAAGTATATAACAATTAACATATTAACACAAATTCTGAATACTCTAAGTTTCTTCAAAATACCTATATAGGCTTTCAATATTAAATACTCCTCTAACATTTCTTGTTATCGGATCTTCAACAATATAACTATTAACACCTTCCTCATTTACTATTCTATATGGTCCTTCAAATATAGCTTTTAATTTCCCTGATTCATTTTTCTTTAAATTTCCACTTATATATGCTTTTATTATTACCAAATCTCCTTTCTTAAACCTTACAGGATATTTCACTTTTTTCTTAATTTTTTTATAATATTTTTCCCACGCATCCATTAACCTTTTTCTTACTTTTTCTATAATTTCATCATATTTTTTTCTTTCTTCTTCTTCTTCCCAATTTCGTTTTGGTTTTTGACCTAACATTAAATATGTTGGTGTTTCTTCTGTTATTACATTTGGAATATCATTGATATACATTTCTACTTTATTAATATAATTTTCCCATTCTTTATGTTTCTTTCCATTTAAACTTATTCGTAAAAATTTTATCACTTCTTTAATATATCTTTCTGCAGTATTATTCTCTAATGTAATTAAATTTTGATATTTTTTAAATAACAAATTAATTTCATCTTTATATTTATCATCACTTTTTATATCTTCTCCTTCTTTCATCATTTCCCCATTAATTCTTAGTTCATTTATATGTATTATCTCCTCATTATTGTTTATTTTATTTAATTTGATTTGTTCTTCTTTCAATTTTATCCAACCTTCTTCATAATTAATAATAACATTCATTCTTTCTAATTCATCAGTACCTAATATTATATCATACTCCATATTTCCTATAATCAAACCTTGTATTTTATATATACTATTTCCAATTTTAATACTAATATTTATAGTCTTATTAATTTCCCCTAATTTTTTTCCATTAGCACCTATTAACTTAATTCTTGGAATTTTAATCATTTCTTCTAATTTATTATCCTCAATAATTTTTTCATTTATCAATGTTGCTTCTGATCCGGTATCTATTAAAATTCTAATTTTCTTATTTTCTAAATTTCCTTCAACAACTACTAATCCAATTTTATCTTCTAATTTATTATTATTTTCTTCTAATTTTATAAATTCACTAGGATGTATATAACAACATTTAACATTAAAATTTTGTAGGTGCTTATTTAAAAATTTTCTTGTTCTGGTTCTACCCTAACATTTTCTACATTTTCTTCTATTTCTCTACTTTGCATATTAATTTGATTTATTCTTCTAGGTACATTATTGTTTCCATTTCTATCTTCTCGATTATTATTATTATTATTATGAATTTCATTTATATTTCTATATCTTGATCTTTCATATCTTCCATTATTTACATTTTGAAAACCATTTTCATTTCTGTTATTTCCATTTCTTATATTATTATTATTATCCATATTATTTCCATTTCTATATGTATTTCCGTTTATACTATTTCCATTTTCTCTCCCATTATATCCATAATTATAATTTCCATTGTTTCTATTACGCATTTCTTCTCTTACTCTATTATATCCATTTCTGTTTTGATAATTTCTAAATCTATCATTTTCATAATTTTGTGATCTATTTTCATTAATCTTTAAATTTCTTTCAACTCGATTTAAATACTCAATCAATTGTTCTTTTTTTTTAATATTTTGTATAACTATTGTTTCAGAAACTGTTATATCATAATGTCTAGAAATATATAAAATTATTTCCTCTTCTCTCATAGGAGGTTCCAAATATTGTGCAACATTATATAATTGTAACGCATAATTAGTTAAATTATTCCCTAATCTATAATTGAATTTTCCGAAATATAATTTTTCCCTACTCACCCCTTGTTTTGATTCACCCCAGAAATATTTAAGAAATTCCCTTTCAAAATCATTAAAGGTTAATATTTCATTTTCCTGTGTTGCATACCATAATGCAGCATTATCTTTCAAAGAACTTCTTATAATTTCTTTCCAATCTCTTTTGTTCCTAGTCTTAGTTTTAATCATATTCATATACGTGCATGGATGTAATATACTGATATTCCCTGTAAATTTTACTGCTCCTTCTCCTCCATGTATTATCATATAGGAACCATCCTCAGTTCTTTCATTTTGCATTTCTTGTAATTTTTTTGTTTCATCTTCAAATTTCTTTGCTACTTCCATTACATTCCTTTCCATAGTTTGTAGTATTCTTTCATTTTCTTTCTTATTTTCATTTTTCTGCTCCTTCACATTTTTTTCTATATTATTAATCTTCTCCTGGTGTATATTACCCATTTCCTCCATCGCCTTAATTCCATCTTTCAATTGATCGACTTCTTTTTGTATTTTGATATTTTCTTCTTTAATAATATTTTTCATTTCATCTTTAAATGTTTCCATATTCTTGTTCATATCTTTTATTTCTTTTTTTATATCTTCTCTTATTTCTTTTTTCATAGAATCCATTTTTCTATTATTTTCATCAAATTTATTTTCCAAAAATTTAAACATTTTCTCCATCTCTGTTTCTTGATGTGGTTTTGAACTAGTCGCATCTCCTATCACATCAGCTTGTACCACTTGAAACATTGTTTTTTCTTCTCCTTCCGACGATCCATCATTACTTTCTGTTTCATGCATATTTTCATTAGATTCCTGTATTCCATCTTCTCTCCTTCTATTTCTTCTATTTTGTCTTGTATTCATTTTATTCAAATCTTTTAATTATTTTATATATTTATTTAATTTATAATGTTAACTTATTATATTACTTTATTATATTTATTCGATTTGTATTTAGTTTTAAAATTTTCAAAATTTTATGGTCTTTATATATAAATATAAATATACTTAAAACTCTCACCTAATCCTCTTATTTCTATTATAATGTATTTATGTTTTATTTCAATTCTTCACTGTTCTAATTTTCTAATCACTTCAATTGTCTATATCACCCTCTCAATTTCAATATACTGTTCTATTTTAAACTGGATTCTTGTTTTATTCACGCCACACGTTGGCTCGCCATAATTGTTATGATCTCTATACTCATATAATTGTATTCTTGTGACTCTTCAAGGTTGGGTTCTTCGATAATATTAAACTAAAAAGTCCATCTCAATTTTAACATCATTTAATATATAAATATATTAATTCTTTACAACACTTTAAAAAACAATATAACATTCATCATTTATCCTGTCATAAACTTAACACTAATTAATTTTAAATGAAATTTTGCCCTCTTTTCCTAAAATTCCCGAATAACTATTTCTAATATACCTCTATTACCAGCCGATAACAAATTATACCAGAAATACTTATCTTTATAAACTATGCTTATTTTATTTTGAAAATCCAATCTATGCAAATATCCAATTAATCTTCTCTATATATATCCATTTTATTCCATATTTAACTCTACCATATAGTTATTATAACATTCTATTCATACATTAATCTTCTTTTATAATTTTTATATTTATATTCATTAACATTCAGTATTTATCTTCATTTTCAATTTCTATTATTATTATATTTACTTTATAATGGTTTTTTTAAATTTTTAAATTCTATATAATTCCCTAAACTTTTTCTCTGACTTTACTCTCCAAAATTCTATGACATTCCATCAATAATTTTTTTTTTTTTTTTTTTATCCCCCTAGAAACCTCGCAACCCAAATTTTTTTTTATTTATGATTCCTTGATAATTTGCATAAATTGATTATTCAATTCTAATATCTAGTTAGTCTTAATTACACTTATATTACATATAAAGACCAACTATTGAATACCATAACAATATATATATATATATATATATATATATATATATATATATATATATCCAAAGATGATACATAACGTATCTAATGCCATACTGTCAAAAGTAATAATTTCAGTTTTGAACTGAAATGGTGTCGGTTAGAAATTTCTAACACTTTAAAAGACACCTTGAATGCTGCGATATAAATAGATATAAATATCATTGAACCTATATCAGGGCAAAACCAAACTACAGACACGTGTTTCGCTCTTATTTGAGCTCGTCAGTGTAGTACAGGCTATGTCTCTCAAGTCACTAATCAAGAGACATCCCTGCTATAAATTGAACGATATCTATTGATGTCAAATGCGAAACTGATAAACAGTCGCAAGTGGTTCCATCTTCACTCCAAAAATGGTATTTCAGTGGTAGCTTTGCATCTTGTATATAACCTTAGGCAAGGTAAAATGATATTTATATCGCAGCATTCAAGGTGTCTTTTAAAGTGTTAGAAATTTCTAACCGACACCATTTCAGTTCAAAACTGAAATTATTACTTTTGACAGTATGGCATTAGATACGTTATGTATCATCTTTGGACATTTTTAGACTGTCACAAAACGCTCTGTTCGTTTTATATATATATATATATATATATATATATATATATATATATATATATATATATATATATATATATATATATATATAAAAGATGATACAAAAGTATCTAGTGCCGTGCTGTCAATAATAAATCCAGTTTTCAACTGGATTGGTGATTGGTTAGATTTCCTAACTCAAGACACCGGTAGACGCTGCGAAATAGGAGTATAAGGATTTTAATCAGCCCAAATCAGGGGCAAAACCAACTACAGACACGTGTTTCGCTCTTTTTATGAGCTCATCAGTGCAGTATAGGTTATATCTCTTCAGTCACTAATGAAGAGACATCCCCTGTATGAATCGACCAAATCCTTATAGATGTACACTTGCAAAAGTAGAAACCATTCGCAAGTGGCCCCGTCTTTACTCCAAAAATGGAACTAAGAAGTCGCTTTGCGTCTTAAAAGTACCTTCGGCAAGGTAATAACATAAAACGAACAGAGCGTTTGTGACAGTCTTATATAACAATATGTAAAAGATGATACAAAAGTATCTAGTGCCGTGCTGTCAATAATAAATCCAGTTTTCAACTGGATTGGTGTTTGGTTAGATTTCCTAACTCAAGACACCGGTAGACGCTGCGAAATAGGAGTATAAGGATTTTAATCAGCCCATACAGGGGCAAAACCAACTACAGACACGTGTTTCGCTCTTTTTATGAGCTCATCAGTGCAGTATAGGTTATATCTCTTCAGTCACTAATGAAGAGACATCCCCCGTATGAATCGACCAAATCCTTATAGATGTACACTTGCGAAAGTAGAAACCATTCGCAAGTGGCCCCATCTTTACTCCAAAAATGGAACTAAGAAGTCGCTTTGCGTCTTAAAAGTACCTTCGGCAAGGTAATAACATAAAACGAACAGAGCGTTTGTGACAGTCTTATATAACAATATGTAAAAGATGATACAAAAGTATCTAGTGCCGTGCTGTCAATAATAAATCCAGTTTTTAACTGGATTGGTGTTTGGTTAGATTTCCTAACTCAAGACACCGGTAGACGCTGCGAAATAGGAGTATAAGGATTTTAATCAGCCCATACAGGGGCAAAACCAACTACAGACACGTGTTTCGCTCTTTTTATGAGCTCATCAGTGCAGTATAGGTTATATCTCTTCAGTCACTAATGAAGAGACATCCCCCGTATGAATCGACCAAATCCTTATAGATGTACACTGATGAGCTCATAAAAAGAGCGACACACGTGTCTGTAGTTGGTTTTGCCCCTGTATGGGCTGATTAAAATCCTTATACTCCTATTTCGCAGCGTCTACCGGTGTCTTGAGTTAGGAAATCTAACCAAACACCAATCCAGTTAAAAACTGGATTTATTATTGACAGCACGGCACAAGATACTTTTGTATCATCTTTTACATATTGTTATATAAGACTGTCACAAACGCTCTGTCCGTTTTATGTTATTACCTTGCCGAAGGTACTTTTAAGACGCAAAGCGACTTCTTAGTTCCATTTTTGGAGTAAAGATGGGGCCACTTGCGAATGGTTTCTACTTTCGCAAGTGTACATCTATAAGGATTTGGTCGATTCATACGGGGGATGTCTCTTCATTAGTGACTGAAGAGATATAACCTATACTGCACTGATGAGCTCATAAAAAGAGCGAAACACGTGTCTGTAGTTGGTTTTGCCCCTGTATGGGCTGATTAAAATCCTTATACTCCTATTTCGCAGCGTCTACCGGTGTCTTGAGTTATGAAATCTAACCAAACACCAATCCAGTTGAAAACTGGATTTATTATTGACAGCACGGCACTAGATACGTTTGTATCATCTTTTACATATTGTTATATAAGACTGTCACAAACGCTCTGTTCGTTATATATATATATATATATATATATATATATATATATATATATATATATATATATATATATAACAAAAGGGGAAAATTATTGGGCATGTATATATATATATATATATGAATTGCTGTTCGTTAGTCTCGCTAAGACTCGAGAACTACTGTAGCGATTTGGCTAATTTTGATTTTGAATTATTTGTGAAAGTTCAGGTTTACACGATTAGAAACATAAATTATAATGAACGGCAATACTATAAACGATAATTTAATTTTCCTATGCAAAGTGCGTATTTATTATTTAGTTCTATGAATTCCTAATACATGGCAGTGTTGATTTATAGATATGAATCCATTCCTACAATAAATATCAGTTGGTAGATTACTTAGAGAGATTATTTGGATTTGTCTTCATTCTGAATTAAAAAACTTGGAAAAATGGGAAAAACCGACAAAATGATAGAAATCTTAAAAACGAAATAAAACTTTCAGGAAAAAAGTAAAATTTGAAAAAAATATTATATACGAAAAATAGAAAAACACTATGAGTAAAAAAAAGAATAATGTGTAAAATTGAAAAAGGACAAACCGAAAAAATAGGAAAAATAAAAAAAGATAAGGATAAACGCAAAATGTGGAAAATCGTAAATTTAACTGATTCAAATCCAGAAAAAATACAATATACATAAAAAAAATTTAAAAACCGAGAAAATAACAACAACAACAAAAAAAGCAATTTTAAAATAAAAGTAAGAGCTAAAAAGAAAAATACAAATATGAGACAAATGGAAAAAAACATGAATAATTGTTAAAGCAAGTTAAGAAACTGAAAAAAAGAAGATAAATGACACCAAAAAAAAAACAAAATAGGAAAAAATCGTACAAATTAAAAAAAAAGCAAAAATGAGAACAAAGAAAAATCGAAAAACAAAATAAATATGAATAATAAATCAGGAAAACTAGGGTTGTGAAAACTCCCAGTAGATTAAGTTGTATTTTGATTGTTAAATAATAAAGTTGATTTGGCTTCGACTGAAATGAGTAAAAATCAAAAAGGAATCATCAAAAAAAATGTCAACAAAAAGTCGAAAAAAAAAATAAATAAAAAACTAGCAAAAATAGGACAAAATTAAAAAAAAAATATTGTGAAAAAAATAAAATATACGGAAAAATGGTGAAAACCGAGAAAGCATCACAAAAATTAGAAAACCAAACGAAAAACTTGTGAAATCAAAAAGAAATAAAAAAAAAACCGATAAACTGAAAAAATCCAAAGTACAACGGAATAAAATAGTGAAAACTTGAAAATAAACGAGAAGATATGATAAAATTATTAGAAAACAGAAAAAAAAATGGTGTGGCCGTCAGTGGGACTGCCGGCAGAAGTTATACTTCTATGCACGCGCATGGATCCATAAATTAGTATGCGAATGATTTAGCAAAGTCATTATATGATATTTGTGGTAAGCGACCCCAAAAACCTCCTAGTACCGTGTACACACTCTTTTTTATCGAGTTTGCATAAAATTCCTGGAGACAAGGTCCGTCTTAAGCACCAGGTGTTTCGAAGGCCATCGCCATTATTATAATCGTATTTAGCGACTCAAAAAACCGCCGAGTACAAAGTGTGCACTGATTTCGTACAGAATTTACATGAAACTTTAGGAGAAGAGGTAAACACCTTAGGCACCAAGTGCCGCGAAGACTTTTGGCATCATGATATTCGTGTTCAGCGACTCCAAAAACCCCTAGTATATAAGTTGAACCCATTTTCAGCAATACTTACCGAGTTGTAAGTTTTCTCTCTATTGTCTGTTCGGAATGTACTTTTCGAATGCAGAAATGCAATTTCCCATTTTTACATTATAAAAAATAGCGGCAAATTTCCTAATACTCTAACAAATCCAGTGCGAAAAAAGCATTCCGATCCATCTTACGTTACAAAATTCGGAGGTTTTAGTGCTTTATTTCCTCGACTATTAGTAAAAACTCTGTTTATGTAGCCAACAACCTTAAAAGCAATGAGCAGAATATACTGCAACCATGTGACGGTATTTTAGACTACAATACAATACTCATTACTAAATATTATTATTAATATAAAATGCTTAACTTTATATTATAAAATAAACTTTTAAATAATTATGTGGTCCGTCACTATAATATTCATACATTAGTCCAGACTGTTTTTTGTATATATATCCCTTTTCAATGTACTGAATGTTAAAACGGTATTCAAAGGACTTATAGTTATGACTAATAACATGTGATAAATATTTCATCTTTATTTTTACCGACCAATTGTAACGTTTGCAAACGTTATTTGTGGCCTGGCCTATTGACTATTAAATTTTTAGAATTTCCTTGTTAATTGTGCGGCGTCGCATCAGTTTTGGTAGGAGAATCATAATTTGCTCGTATGTTTCGACGTTAAATAATTTCATTTTATTTTGAGAATTCATTAAGTTTAGTTGATTCTTCACTTTCTACTACCCTCGTTTCGGTGAGTAAGAATTTAATTATTTTAAATTTTAGTTTGTAAAAATCCAAATTTGGTGAATATTTTATTTGATATTTAAGTTTATTCCTTTACTAACATTTAATTATTTCGTTCACAATCGCTTGTCAAGAATCAGTTTTTTATTGAGTTAAAATATAACCATAGTAAGTGATTAATTTTTTCTCGAACTTTGGAGAAAACCTTTAGCGATTGTGTACGAAATTAAGGAATTTATGGTCGGAGATTGATTGCCTTTTTTTAATTTCATTAGGGCTGATGCCACTTTTGAAGAGGGTCCTAGGGAGATTGTGAATTCTCGATCCAACCATTTTTTTTGAAAACATCTTTACAACTTTACCGTAATCGAAACCACTATTCCTGAAGTCACCACCAATTCTTCTAAACAACCAATTACTGTTTGTTCCGAGGACCACAAAGTAGAAATCCAGATACTACTCTTGTTATCGAAGACTCCGACAGAAGACATCAAATACAAACAAAGATAAGATTAAATTAATTACAATTAATTTCAATTATTTTGTTTAACAACAAATCAATTTTTAATTCTTGAATAAACAATTTAAAACTGATTTTTTCTCTATTATTTGTGTGTCTGTATTTGGCGCCCTTATTTAATTGTTTGGGGAGAGTTAAAAAAAAAGTAAGCCAGAAGGAAGCCACAAACCTGGAGCTAGCAAGGGTATTTTTCACGTTACACAATATACCTTATAAGTGTGTCTGTCTCTCTCTTACCCACACCATTACATATGTAATGATTTTTCCCATTTAACTCTACACAAATCTTTTCCACCGAGTGCACGAATAGAAGTATAACTTCAAAAAACATGGGAAACGAAAATACGAAATAACGAGAAACGGGAAAAGGAAATCATTGATTGATAGCCAGTATGAAGTGCGCCGGGCAGCTAGTAGGTATATATATATATATATATATATATATATATATATATTGAGAAATCAAAAGAGAAGAATAATCTTCTTTTGTGTAAATACAACATGCTACACCACCAAACAAACACACATACACACATCAATTTGTTGAATAGTCCTGATGGTTGAGGCCTAAAAGGATGATAAAAAAGAAGAACATAAATCAAGTTAACCTCGTGCCTTTCAGATTTTTGAAGTTGTGTTGTGTGCAAACCAGTAGTTAAAAACAAAATAACACAAAACAAATGCAACGAAACTCTACACCACACGAAAACACACAGATCAAACGGAGCTATCACTTGATGAATTATGAAATTAATTATTTAATACCCATCTTTCTGCTTTAAGTTCAAACCATATAATTCTAATATTGTATTAATTAATTTTTTGTAATCACTTCGACACAAAATTTTGTGTAGAAATAAACTGGTTTAAAATCAATATTTGCCCAAAAATATTCCGATCTGATGCTGAGCAAACTTTTACAGTTGATAAAACGAAATATTAGGAGCACTCCCAAGTGTTTTCAAGAGCCGTTCATTTCACTGTAAGCTGCAAAGTTTGTTCGACGGTAAACAAGTAATATAAATTGTGTTGGCGTTGTTTCGTAATTTTGTGAAAATTAAAATAGTGGGAAAGTTTTACGAAAAATTATGTATTAAAATTTTATTATTGTTCTTCTGAAAAATAATTTTAAATTTAGGAATTTTTTAAAGGATAATACTTTATATTAAAGTGAAATCTGGTCATTTATTCTTTTAACTTTGATATTTGGAGTGTTTCTAATTATTATATAATACAATAATATATAGTTATTATCCTAACAAGTGCGGAAAGTTATACTTTCCCGCACGCGAACTGCCGATGCCCGAACGACGCGAAGCGGAGTTCGGGCAAGCAGTTAAGTGCGGGAAAGTTAATTTCCGCAAGAGTTAGGATCAGTATTTTTTCTACAAGCAAAATCACCTCGAAAATTATTTAGATATTTGAAAAGATGCGATTGTGACAATTAAATCTTTCATAGTGTCAATAAATACACGACTGTAGCTATAGCAACCCTACTTAAACAGGTGAGTTTGTTGTTGCTTTGAGTAAGGTTTACAGGGGTGATTTAATAAATTATGATTTTTTTAAAATTTTTTAAAGCCAAACATTTTAAAAATCCCTATTTTCATGTAAAATAATCCTATTTTTTTTTACTATTTGTATGTAGTCCAACAAGATAAAGATAATAATACAATAATTTGTCAAAAAGGTTATCGGAAAACATATCTAATTAATAAAAAAAAATGCGTGCGGGAAAAAATCTTTCCCGCACGCTGTGCGGGAAAAAGTATTTCCCGCACTCCGTGCGGGAAAGAGATATTTTCTGAATTAAAATGCGTGCGGGAAAGTGTTGTTTTACGCATGCTTGTAGAAAAAATACTTTTCAGTTGTTGAAAGTTGTGGAACATACTAAAAGTTCCTTATAGATCTGTTATACAGGGTCATTCAAAATGGGCTTAACTATGAATTGTACGATAATCGGACTCACATAAAAGTTTTTGTACATTTTATGTACCTACTATTTATTGATCTTTTCAGATTTTCCGAAAACGTAATAGCTTTTAAGATGTGACGTTAAAGGGCAATATTTTAAATTTATTACACTGTATTTATGTATTTTTTTAGTTGGTATGACCTGTCTAAATTCGTCAATGGTACATTTAGTGGGTCTGAGACTTATGGTCTTATAAATATAAATTTATTTCACACAAAATGAACCATAATAATTTAAAATAAGACAGATTTAAAGTAAGTGTTTAAACTAAAAGCCTTTGGTTGTCTGGCAATATCCTAATCTATCAACAAATGATCTTAAACTGTTTTCAATAGATTTAAGAGTTGTTTGTTAAACTGCCGCTCTGATTCGATTTTCCAGTTCTTGCAGAGATTGACATAACTAGAGATTTTAAGTAACCTTAAAGAGAAAAATCCAGTGGAGATAAATTTGGTGATCTTGCCGGTCACTCCATATATCCTGTTTGACCTACCTATCTTTGCAGAAATATTGTGTTAAGATATTCACTAACCCTAACATTAAATTGAGGTGGGGCTCCATCATGCTGAAAACATATTTCTTCTGACAATAATAAATGAATAGCACGATTGGGAAACATTCGAATTAATTCTGGAACTATTTGTTCTCGCAGAAGTTGTAAATAGCGATCACCAATTAAAGTTTGTTTCACAAAAAAAGGTGCAATTATTATTCCTCCAACTATACCACCTGGGGTACCGATGGCTCAAAGACTCAGAAAGGCACAGGGTCAGGTATATATAGTAGAGGACACAGGATAAAAGTCCAACTAAGTCTAGGTGCGTATGCCACAGTGTTTCAGGCTGAAGTAATGGCCATACAACACTGTGCAACGGAGATCGTAAGTCAGGGTATAATGGGTAAAACCGTAGTCATATACTCGGACAGCCAAGCAGCTCTAAAGGCGATAGTCTCAGCACAAATAAGCTCACAGCTGGTGTGGGACTGCTTTGGGGCCCTGACACATGCCGCAAGTCAAAACTCCCTAACACTGGCATGGATACCAGGACACTCAGCGTTTCGGGGCAATGAGAAGGCTGATGAATTGGCCCGTGCGGGAGCTAATACTCCAATGATTGGCCCGGAACCATTCCGCGGAGTTGCTAATACATTTAGAAAGGCAGCCATTGAGGCCCAGGAGTGATGGGAAAAATCACCGGGCAAGCTAAAGTCTTCATAAAGGAACACTAGGCAAAGTTTACTGCAGAGCTGCTATCACAAAGGCGACACGATGTCAGAATGATTGTCAGTCTCTTGACAGGACATTGTAGGCTCAGAAAACATATGAGTCAGCTGAACTTAGAAGATGAAGACATTTGTCGATACTGCCGAGAGGAGGAGGAAACTGCATTTCATGTCCTATGCCAATGCAAAGGCCTTGCAAGGACGCGGTATCTAGTACTGGGAAAAGAGAAACCGGCTGCTCCAAGTTATGCGGAGTGGCCACTGTCAAGGCTATTAAGTCTCATTAAGAGGGCAGAGCTGGACAAGGTGCTCTAATCCTATTCCACAGATAATGGGTGTTCACAATAGATCTGTAAAGGTCGCAGTGATACAGGCTAACAGCCAACCCAAAAAATATCTATCTATCTATCTATCTATACCACCTCAAACGTTTAGCTTTTTTGGGTATTGTGTGTGACCTTTTATCATAAAGTGTGGGTTCTGATCAGACGAATACCGAAAATTATGCCGATTGACAAAACCGTTTAGAAAAAACGTTGATTCGTCGGAAAAAAATATTATTTAAAAACATATTGTTCCCATTAATTAAATCCATCATTTCTTGGCAAAACGGCATACGTCTATCAGGATCATCTTTTTGGACTAATTGTATTTTATACGGATGAAATTTTTTTTTTTCAGTATCCTTCTTACAGAATGCTATTCAATGTTATTGTTTAATGCAAGTTTTCTATTGAAGTTTTAGGTTCGTCGTGAACATTTAGAACTACATTAAGTGAGTTATACTACTTATTTGTAGCTGTCCTTTTTCGCCCACTACCAGGACACTACCTGTTTTATTAAACTTGCATAAGTTTCGAGCCATTGTCGACTTAAAAACTGGAGACATTCTGACAGGAAGAAAAATCCGCAGCTTCTTGTAAAGTTATCTTTCTATTTTCAAAACCAACAGCGTAATTTTTTCAGGTTCACTTAATTCCATGGTTACTAATATTGATCAGAAATACACTGTACAACTCTTAAATCTTTTCAAAACAGTTTAATATCATTTGTTGATAGATTAGGATATTGCCAGGCAACCAAAGGCTTTCAGTTTGAAAACCTTCTTTAAATAATAGCATATTACTTTACGAGTGGAGTAAATTGCATATTACAGCGAGTGTGTTTGGCCCATGAGCGAGCTTGCGAGCGAATGGGCTAAAGATACGAGCTAAATATGCAATTTGTTCCTCGAGTAAAGTACTATGCTTTACCCACGACTTACCAAATGGTTTTGTATAAAACTAAAAATGACAAACATAAAATTTAAATTTTGGCATATGTTGTCAAAAATATTCGATTTCGCAGGAAAGGTCTGTCTGAGAAATGTCAAATGTTAGTTTAATTTAATGTATACTGTAGGCAACCAACATAATAATACAGATTTCTATTTACTTACTACACTAGTGTAGTAAATAAAACTATAACACAACTCCTCAATAATTTGACACTTACTGACAGAGATATAGGTTAAAAAATGGGCAATTTACTTATGAGTCGTGGGTAAATGTGTCTTATTTAAGTTTAAATTATTATGGTCCATTTTGTGTACAATAAATACTTTTATTAATTATTGATATGTATAAGACCATAAGTCTCAGACCCACTACATGTAGGTACCACTGATGAATTCATACAGGTTATACCAACTCGAAAAAAAATATAAATACAGAGTGATCTATTTAAAATATTGTCTTTTGACGTCATATCTTGACAGCTATTACGTCTTCGGAAAATTTTAAAATGTCAAAAAATGGTATATAAAATGTACAAAAACTTTTTTCTAAGTCAAATTTTCCTACAAGTCATAGTTTAGCCATAAATCAAGTGTGCTGCCCATTTCAAATGACCCTGTATGTCTATAAGTTCCTAGTATGGAGGGTTAGATCCCTATGCAATATTCTGGCAATAGGACAGCTACAGGTGGGTTAAGTTCTTAGATTGATGGTCTCTATCTTGATTAAGCAATCGTTACACTGTCTCCCTCCCTCTATTGGATATGGATTGTTGCCGATTACGTTGTACCAGACTGATTTATTTAATGATGAATACAAAGGCAAGAAAAAGAAAAGTCAGAAGGTCACCAATTGCAGACGGCACTCAGGGGGTAGGTAGAGAGCGAGTCGTGGATGAAGATGTTATGGTGGTCAGTAACGGACGCCGGATCAAATAAATTAAGCCAACTATAACACCAAGAAATATAAAAGTACCTACTTACAAAGATGTTAAGTTTTCTCAAAAATTATGTAAGGTTGATGGCCACTTACTTACCGTTTATTTTTTGGGTTCAAAATTCTAAAAGAGATGTTATTAGTGAACTCGTTACATGAAAGAAAGTTTTAAGGTTTTGAATAACAACTATATCAAGGCTAAAAAAATAATATAAGTTAGTAAGTGGACAAATTGAGTCTGATCATTTAGGAAAAGGTAGGTAACGATTATAACAGCTGTTACTGCGGCATAATTATAAAAATGTACAAACAAAAAAAAACAATGGTGCTTTGGTTAAACGGATATAAAAATGATATGTTATACTCAGAGCAAAAAAATTGTTAAAGATTAAATACCAAACCATAATGAATTTATTAAACAAATTACCTAATTCTTTTGTTTCAGTTTTGTAATTATAAAAAGAATCTTTATTAAGAATTAAAAAAAATGTGGAAACAATAGTTATTATCCTAAGAAGTGCGGAAAGTTATACTTTCCCGCACGCGAACTGCCGTTAAGTGCGGGAAAGTTAATTTCCGCAAGGGTTAGGATCAATATTTTTTCTACAAGCAAAATCACTTGAAAAGATGCGATTGTGACAATTAAATCTTTCATAGTGTCAATAAATACACGACTGTAGCTATAGCAACCCTACTTAAACAGGTGAGTTTGTTGTTGGTTTGAGTAAGGTTTACAGAGGTGATTTAATAAATTATGATTTTTTTAAAAACAAACATTTTAAAAATCCCTATTTTCATGTAAAATAATTTTAATATTTTTTCCTATTTGTATGTAGTACAACAAGATAAAGATAATTATACAATAATTTGTCAAAAAGGTTATCGGAAAACATCTCTAATTAATAAAAAAAATGCGTGCGGGAAAAAATCTTACCCGCACTCCGTGCGGGAAAAATTCTTATCCGCACTCCGTGCGGGAAAGAGATATTTTCTGAATTAAAATGCGTGCGGGAAAGTGTTGTTTTACGCATGCTTGTAGAAAAAGTTTATTTTATAATTAATACAGCAATAGTTTTACAAGATGTTGTATTAATAATTACTACAAAACAAAACATTTAGTACTTTACCGCACACTTTTAGCTGACCATTTGAATGGTTTGCGACCCTTGTGGCTTATTTATCTGGAGTCTGCTTTACTTATTTCATTCGATAAGAAAACAGGACTTGCTTAGATAACTTGTACAAGATAATTACTGGCATTCTTAGCAAAAAACCATAACAGTTTTTAGCAAACTTAATGGATTTAATAACTAGTGTATCCACATTAGCCATATAAAAACACAAACGAATTAAGAAAAACACTGGAACGGATCTGTACAATCAAATACTAAAGCTACAATTCTTACGAAATGGATCTAACCAGCCTCTCTGTCAGGAAAGGTAGGATAAAATAAGATCACGAATTCGGTTAAACTCTCTATTTATGTTTTAGTTTTTGGAATGTGGTCGGCACATGCTTCTACGCGCCAAAAAAAAATATTTAGCATAGCAACAGATGTAACCACGCGACCAACGGACGCCGTGCACTGATCAAATTCTCAGAAATCTATTCTCTACCTCCAGGCCCAATTGTCTGTCGTGACGTCATTGTGACGTAAATGCAAGTGGAACCAATGCGAGGTTCGAATGAAAGCTAGTTGCCATGTTTAACTTAGAAAGACTTACTATCTTTGTCTTATTTACGCGCAATATACAGAGATACTTTTAAGAAAAATGTCAACAATGGACAACATTATTAAGTGCGCTAGTGCCGCTTAACATTTTTCTTAAAAAGTGTCTCTGTCTATTGTGTTAATAGGACAAAGGTAGTGAGTCTTTCTAAATTAAACATTGCAAAAAGCATTCATTCGAACCTCGCATTGGTTCCACTTACATTTACGTCCAATGATGGGAATCGAGGTATAGTAGTCGCAGTTTCACGTAAAAAAACGCCTGGAGTTTCTCTAAAACAAAAGAAGAGGGGATACTTACGCGCTTAAGGACGAGAATTATAATAACCTCTATATGAATACAGACAACAGTAGTAGTCTTAGTGATTCGATAGATCACGTTATTATTATTTCTCTTCAGGACAACCGAACCCACCCAATTTGTTTGAAACTTCGGAAACCTTTTCTTTGGCGGTTGTACAACCAAACGAGATCACTGTCTCTGTAGTAGGTTTCTTTTGTTTAAACGTTGATTACTTTTCAACTATGTATTGTAAAGAAGAAGTCCATAAACATACTATATCTTATTTTGTAGATTTGAAAAGTAGTTTTCATCAAATACATCTTCACTCGGTTGGGATCCAGATACAAAATCAAACAGCAGTCTTTGGATTAAATATTAGTAGATTCATGGACAGCGTTATGCTATAAGAAATAATGATATGTGTTTTTTTAATATTAACATTTGGAAGACCATAGGCTAAGTATTTTTTAAATAAAAAATATAAAAGCATGCTACTAAAAATACTTTCTACAAATCATTTGAACATTTTAACACAAGAATATTTAAAGATCTACAAAATCATTATCTCGGTATTTTTTTAATAACAATAATAAAACAAAACAAAAATAAAGCAAATAGTATTATCTTTAAAGACTAAGAAAAAAGATCTCCAACTAAATAAGGTTTCAATAATGTACACTCATGGTGCAAACAATATTTATTACCTCTATTTGCCAACTAAAGCGATAGGTGTGAACTTTGTAACCGAAAGTATATGATTTTGTTGCCATTTGGATCATAAACGGAATAAAAACAATTTTTTTTGTTTCCTATTTTGTATAAGTAAACATAAAATAGTATATTGTGTGGCTTTGCTCGGGCAGTCAACTTTCGCCCTAGTCAGAAATCGTCTTTGGTTTATCCCGTGCCACACACTATATTTTTCATATCACATGCATTGAAACAGCGAGTTTTGATCTCTGTAGCCAGTCGAAGTAAGACTATTTCAGACCACTGCAACTGTCAGTCAGTAATATTCTGACAGACTTGAAATAATGACATTTGTTTCTCCCCTAGGGTAGAAACAACTGTCAGTTTCTGACTGACAGTTGCATTGGTCTGAAATTGTCTTGTTTCGACTGGCAAAACAGCGATCAAAACTAGCCGTTTTAATGCATGTGAGATGAAAAATGATTTTCTATATTACTATTTTTAAAATATTAATTATAATGCATTAAATGACCTGATTATAATCAACTCTAATAATTCCAACCATTCTATATGAGTGGTAAAAAAATTGGAAGTTCGTATAAAACATTTCTAAACTTTCGCTTTAAATAAAGATAAAGACACTTCCAGAATGTAAGTGACGATTTTATGTTGATATCATTTTACCTCTGGCAATGACGCCTTTTTTGTTATCTACAGACCTGTTTGCTTCACCACTCATCGTAACACTTCCATCTCATTGGATCAGCGACGGCGTATTTTAGGTTATTTGCTCATAAAACTGATTTACAAAGACTTATATATTTTCTATTTTCCTAATAAAAATTAGCTTATTGTGTCACTCCCACAGATTTATTCCATAAAATTTTGATCAAAAATCTATTAAGAGAAAATTAACTTTATATGTTTTAACACTGTTTTTTAAAACATTAATATTGATAACAAAGTAGCAAACGTGAAGTTAAAACATATTTATTATATTAGCGGTTCTCAAACTTTCCTACTTAACGCCTCTTCATTTTATTTCAAACAATTTTGAAACCTGTGTGCGGGAATTAAATAGTCAGCCAAGGAAATAAAAATTTGATAAATCAGTTTTAAATAAATTTTGTTTTTTAACTTACTCTATATTGTATAATGCAAAAAAGATGCACAATTGTCTGCCTTTCAATATCAAATCTACAACACTCTTTCCCGCATTCCGTAGAGCTTTGAAGGCACACTTATTGGAGAGACCTTTTTACACAGTAACTGAATTTTTCATATTATTATTATTATTATTATTATTATTATTACTGCGTCTTACCAACTTAACACATTCGTCCCACAGTTTAAGAATTGCTGTTTTATGTAATCAGATTTAATTGTTATTTAAACTAGACTTTACATTAAGTTTCACTTGAATTTAAATAAGGAAATTCCAATTTTAATAATTCTGGAACGAAATTATCTTATCCCTTTAGTTGCCAAAATCGGGTTTACAAGATTTGAGTTAGAAAACTGATTGTTATAATAAAGAATTATTATTATTTATATACATCTAAAAATATTAAAAAAATTTACTTTTAATCAATTCTATTACGCCACTGGAGTAACATCTCACAACTTCCAAACTCCACTTAAATCTAGAGAGATAAGTTCGCGCCGCGACGTTTTTCGTATAAGATTTATTTAAGACGATAGGGTTCTTTTTTAGACAAAGTTGCAATGGTTACATATGGAAAAAGTTCTTAACAAAAAAGAATAAAAATTTAGCTAGAGAAATGTACTTTCACTATTATGTTACAATAAATTCTTAACGAGTTAGTGATAAAAAAATTATAATGCTACTCTTTTATCCAATATTTATTTTAATTTTTTATACTCAGTTGATGTTAATCACAATTAGGTATGCGATAATACAAAAAAAAGTAATAATGTGTATTATATGAGCTTACAAGTACATCTGTTACAGTTAAAAATCCTAATTAATACTAATTAAACAAAATCTCTTTGCAAGAGTTTAAATCCGTAACTAATCCTGCTGCACTGCGCCATGTGCCTTATATGTTTGTTGGGTCCAGTTGAACCGTGTCGAACTTTCGACCAAAATCCGAAAAAGTTGCTTTAACGTCTTTGAAAATGAAGATTTATGGTGCCAATAAGGACGCGGTGTTTCGTGACTTATTGCCACCAGGAGAAGATGGGGATTTCAGGTGCAGTAATCAAGACCGAGCGGGTAGCAGATGACAGCGATTAGAATTGGCTCGTGACTCGCCTTCGGTGCATAATATAGGAGCAGCTAGCACAGAAAAGTGTTTATGAGATTTAAAAATTGCCCGAAATTAAGTATAATTTTGATAAAAATGGCAAAATATATAAAAATAAAAGAGAATTTAGTTACTCTTAAATTATCATTATTCTTATTAAAACGTCATTAGTTTTTAATTAATTAGTTGCGAAATTGTATGACAAGTAGTTGGTAGTTAGGATTTAGCCAAATATTAGGATTTGCCTATATGAAAATAACATTTTATCTACATAAGCTAGCGACGAAATTGCGCTACAGCTGATTAAGTTCTATTTTATTGATATTTACGATTTTTTAAAATTCTTTAAATTAATGTAATGAGGTTTTTAATGTTTTCGTTTAATTTTTTTTACTTTGTACGAATTTTACAATGTTTTTTAATCATTAGATAAGTTTTTATCATTTTTAAGTTTTTTAAAGATGTTAATTTTAGGATTTTCTTAAATATTTTATTCAAGTGGACTGCTTCTTGAATTTTCTATGATATTGCGAAATTTCCAAGTTTTCTTGTTTTTTTTATTCAAATTAAATTAATGTTTTTTAGCTTTTTAAATTTTTTAAGTTTGTATCATTATTTTAAATATTGAATTTTTTTAATATACTTTTGTGATTCTATGTTTCTTTTAAATTAAATAAACTCGTTTTTTTATTCAAATTAATTTAATGTTCTTTTACTGTTTATTTTTAAATATTTAGTATTTGTTTTAGCTTTTTCAATGTCTTTTAGTTTTTTGAAATGTTGCTACTACTTTTTCATTTTTTTTTTTTGATTTATGAGATTAAGATTCACGTGTTTTAGGACATTTTTAAATTTATTTAAGTAATTGAATTTTTAAAATTTTTAATTTTTTTTTATTTAAGCTGATTGCTTTTTCAATTTTCTTTAATGTTAGGAGATTTTTATATTTTATGTTTTTTGATGTTATACTTCTATTCGCGTGCACGGCGTTGGAAATTTGTATGCGAGTAAATCGGCAAAATCATTATATTACGTTACATATGTAATGGCGTAAGTAAGGGAGAGACAGAAACACATATCAGGTATATTGGTTGGTAAAAACAAAGATGTTAGTAGTCATAACTAAGTCCTTTGAATACCGTTTAGACATTGAGTACTCTTAAAACAGATAGATATACAAAAAATAGTCTAAGCTAATGTTTTAGTATTATAGTGACGTATCACATTGTGTTTGACAACAATGTTAAAAATAATATTTAGTAATAAGTATTGTATTGTTGTTTAAAGTATCGTCACATGGTTGCACTATAGGTTATAATAATAGATCCTGCATTATGTTTTTAAGGTTGTTGGCTTTTTATAATGTATTTTATAAATAATCTTTGATTATTTTCACAAAATTACTATAAATATTATAAATATATTATTCATTCATCGCATTATTTATGCGTATAGGTTACTTCTTCGGGAATTTTCGAGTTTATTTTTTTATGACGGCATAAATTCTTGGTGCAAGTGGTCAACGAATACACTACCTTCTTCTTCTTCTTGAAATTTTGCAATTAAAGGCTAGTTCTTATATCACTCTCTTTCTTCGATCTTTCTGTAATAAAGAGGCTTTCTCACCTTGTTGCCAACCTATACGCTAGTCAAAATATTTCCTACTGCAAACGTTGGCGGCATTGTTTAACCTTATAATTTATACAGTTTTTAGTTTATATTATGTACACTAGATATATATTTTCGCAATAAATATTTTAGACTTTGATCGATAAGCAATATTTTGTAACATAGGAAAGATGAAGAGTTTTATTATATAATGTGAATTTTTAAAGTTTTACCTTTATGCATGCACCCGGCGTTGGAAATTTGTATAGGAGTGAATTTGCATTATCATAACATTACGTTACATATGTAATGGCGTAAGTAAGAGATAAACAGAAACACATATTCGTTTATTAACTCCTTCGTTTACCATATTTCTATAACAGGTCAAACTTTTCTTATTTGCAGCTGTTACTATATATATAGTAGATCCATGCTTCAAGCATATTATATAATGATTTTGCAAAATCGATGGCTAAATTAAACACCCATCGTATTCAGCGGAGTTGGCTTACTCTACCTATTACCTCCTCAGGAACTTGGAACAATTCCTTCGTAGAAATCGTTTTTAGTAGAATAAAGAGGCTATCGCTGTAGTGGAACCATATCTTGCAGAGCTTCTGAGAAACCATAACAGATGAAATAAAATTATAAAATCTTTAAAAAATACACATTCTTTTATCTTTGCTTTTAAATCTTTAATCTTTTATTTTTTACCAACCTGCACTTTAATATCTGCTACTAAGCAAAATCTACGGTTTATAATATAGAATCGTCGAGTTAAAAAATTGTACGATAGGTTTTAGTTTAAAATCTTTGCCTCAGAAAAGTAAAGTTAATACTGATTTGTACTACTAACAATGTCTTTAATGGGTCTTATTTTAGAATATTGTACGTAGCAAACTGTAGTTACAACTGACAGCACTCTAGAATCTCAATTTAGCAAAATGTATAATGTTCTGCACTTCATAATATCTAGCTTAGTAAAATGTACCTAAAAACAAGAAATAACAAACAAAAACTCAGCAAGGGCAGGTTTCGACCAGCTAATTAATATTTACTAAATTTTCACTACTATAACAATTTCATAAACTAACCAGTCAAGTATTATATACCTTGTTACAAATAATAGCCAACGGCAATTTGGAGTTTATTTTATTGTAAATAGGTTGCAAACTTTATTCCAAGTTTCACTCAGGGTGCTTACAAGATAAACAAGAAGTAAAAATCAGTTTCTTTTAATATATTTTTTATAAAGGTATTTATTACGGCTTATTATTCTATTAATCTTTATTACTGTTATAAATAATAGATTTAATTTAATAGCACAGATCAATTATTAAACAAGTTTCCAACAATTTAATATGATAAATCATTCCGGGCAAGCATACTTACTGGAAAACCACTTCAATCGTAAATTATTATTTAATAATATCATACATAATTTATATCCGTACTAAATACGTCGTTTTACCAATCTAAATATTTGAATAAATACATAAACATATTAACACCTATGTGTTAATTAAAACGAAAGATCAGTCATTTATTTATAATTGAGGAATAAACTTAAAAAACACCAGTTTCCAATGATCTCTTTCCATCATAGCTTCTGTCTCTTTGTTAGTATTCATTAGTCTAGTTAACAAGTGCTTTTTTGCTCAACTTTTTTCAGCAGTCTCCGAAAATTATGAACGAGGTGTCATTCGATTCGAAATGGCATCTAGATGATTTTTGAAAAAAATGATGTTCCGCATGCAAAAACTGCAAAAGTTGTTAACAATTAACTAAAACAAAAAGAAGAGGGTTTGATTTTTTGCAAATTTCTTAAAAACTAATAAAGATTTATTAAAGAAAAGATTCAAAAAGAGGACGAAATTTCCTACAAAAAAGCTTTAACTCTCGGAACTGTAGTACTAATATTTATAATTTTTCCAAATAGTTGAAAATACGGCCGAAAACGGGTGCTCTGCTTTGGACACTTTTTTAATAAAAATTATTTTAACATATTAAATATCAAATTTAGGATATGAAAAAAATCAGGTGCTTACTGGATAGATAGATAAACAATAATCCGCCTGAATTTTTTTTTATCACAATTTATAAATTATTTATGCAATTGTTAATTAAAATGTTTTTCTGCTTGAACATAAACATTGCAAGTGTAATAATTGTTGAACTATAAATTTAAGATTTTTTTCTCTCTTGGAGCAATTCTTAAAAGGCTTTAGAATAGATTCCCGTTGGTGAAATTTAAAAATATATAGTGTAACAAGAAATTTCCCCTTAACCCTACGTAGTACCAAAGCGCTCCGTAGTTACCCTCAGGAGGGCGCTACCGGTACCAGCGAGGGATCGACCAACGCCACCCCTACCACCCGGATAACCACGACCAGCCCTCGGCTTCCCGAAACCACGCCGAGGCCTTATAAAAGCAAGCGTCGCCTGCTAAAACTTAAGACGCTTTGTGCATCCTTTGGGGTCTAAAGCTCTTAGCCTAGTAGCATCCTGTACGGGTCTCTAAGCTTACAAGTGTATAATCAGTCAATAAAATCACCTTTACTCCATTCCTTGTGTTTAATTAGTGCCCCCGCGCTACAGTGGCGCCCAACTACGGAGCCCGAAAAGTTCTCATTATCGAAAGTGCGTAGTGTCGAAAAGTTTTCACTGTCGAAAGTGCGTAGTGACGAAAAAGTTCTCACTGTCGAAAATGCGTAGTGTCGAAAAGTTTTCACTGTCGAAAGTTCGTAGTGTTGAAAGTTTTCCGACATCAGAAAAGACATAGTGTTGAAAACTAGTGACAATCACAGCATCGAGGGACTGAGTTCTCCGACGAACTCAGTGCGGTAAAGAACTTCAAGATACCCCGACCAGGAAAACGAGTCACTGCTCCCCAACGCAGAAGCCCACGACGAAGCCCAAACATGGCAGTTCAGATGACAGACGAACAGTTCCAACAACTACTCCAACGCTTTCAAAACGTTGGCAATCCAGCTGCGGCCAGGGTTGGCTCCCGCCATTTCACCCAATGCACAGCAAGATTCAATGGTATCCGGAGCTACGAAGCGGTCGAAGAATTTGTCACCGCGGCCACGATATTTAAGGAAGTAGAAGGTATTAACGATGCCGACGCGCTCGCCGGCCTACCGCTCCTCCTGACTGGTGAAGCGAACCAGTGGTGGAATGGGGTGCGCCGCAATATCAACACATGGGCAGCGGCCACGGACATGATTCGGAGCGCCTTCGCCCCCCGCAGACCCAACTACAGGCTCCTATGCGATATATTTGGACATTCACAACCCGAAGATATGCCCACGGATAAATATATCACTATCCAACGAAACCGGATGTCTCAACTGTCCCGAGCCCTCGACGAGGAATGGCAGATCGACCTGATATATGGATTGTTGCGCCACAAAATCCGCGACAAGTTAGCTCGCACAAACGTGGCCACGTTCGATCAGCTCCTGGAACGCGCCAGAGCCATCGAGGAGAACGAGCGAGAACCTAAGGAGAGAGACACTGTCCCAAAGAAAGAAAGCAACCTCACCAATGGGAAGAATAGGATTCGCTGTACATTCTGCCGCGGTTTCGGGCACGACGTCAGCGAGTGCCGGAAGAAACAACAAGCGCCAGCAGCCACCGCTCGCAATGCCACCGGCTCCGCCGCTCCACGCGCCGCCACCGGCGCTGCCGCCCCGACGACCCGAAATGACATCATTAGGTGCTATGGTTGTCAACGACCTGGGGTCTACCGACGCAACTGCCCCTGAAAAACCAGCTTGGACCTCTCCCAAAGCACCGACAAAATACGAGACTTTAATAACAACAACAGAAGAGAAAGACAGCACGAACAGCAAAGTTATACAAGAAATTAAAAAAATTATTAAACCAAAAGACATAGAAAACGCAACGATACGAAGAACAAAGACCAGTATAATACTTACAACGGATAATAAAGACGCACAAAAAAGACTACAAGACAAACTACAAATGAACAAAGATTTAAAGGTCAAATCACTCAATAAAGAACAAGAACCGATGATGACAATTACTGGTGTACAAAAACAATGGACAATGGAAGACATCATTCAATACATACGCGACGAAAATGAAGACATAGACCAATTGCTAGGAGACAGACTACTCTTAATAAAAAAAATAACAGCACGACCATGCAGAAATCCTTACAAGGAAAATCTGGTAATACAAGCTCCATTAGACGTATTTAAGACCATCATGAAAAAAGGACACTTAATACTAGAATGCGAAAGACTGCAAGTAAAGGAGTACATATCGGTTACAATGTGTAACATATGCTGCCGGTTTGGACACTCACAAAAATACTGTAAGGAGACAGACACACCGACATGCTACAACTGTGGACAAAGACATAATGGGTATACTTGTACAGAACCAACAAACTGTGTTAATTGCGATAGAATGAAATTACTACCAAGGGGACACCAAGCAAGAGACAGAAACTGCCCAATTTACATTAAAAAACTGGACGCGACGAAACAATACATACAATACAAAAATGATTAAATTACTACAAATTAACACAGGAAGAGGAAAGGCAGCTACAGAACAACTAATACAAGACATTACAACAAAGAACATTGACATTGTACTAATACAGGAACCATGCAAACAACTAAACACACCCCATGGGTACACAACAATCAAACCAAACACTGAGGCAAAAACACTAATTATAATAAACAACGTACTAATAAGTAACACACTGATAAGAACGGACATTACAGATAACAATATAACAGCAGTAGACATTAAACTTAAAACAAAAACAATTACAATAACATCAATTTACGACGAACCGGGGGGGAAAGTAAATAACAGACTAAACAACTACAAAGACAAATTAGATGCGAACAAAAACCCAATACTCATAGCCGGCGACTTAAATGCAAAACACACTGCATGGGGAGGAGATATTACAGACGACAGAGGACAAGATATTATGGACTGGACGACACAAAAAGGGTACTACATACATAATGAACACGACGATCCACCGACATTTACCAACACAAACGGCAGAGGCTGGGTGGACTTGACAATAACAAATAACCTACAACTTATAAACAGGAAAATACTGGAAGAAGAGAGCCTCAGTGACCATAACTACATTTACTACGAAATACAAGAAGAGACAATAAACAAAAAACCAGAAACAAACAAAAAGATATACAACACAAAATTAATAAATAAAACACAACTAAATCGACAGATACAAGAGATGGACTGGACAGAAACGGACGACCTACATCAAACAGCAAACAAAATACAAAACAACATTCAAGACATATCCAACCAAATCATACAAACAAAAATAAGGAGAAAACGAAAACAAGCCGATTGGTGGGACGACGAACTAAACAGACTGAGAAAACTAACAAACAAACACAGAAAAGAATACCAACAAGAACAACAAGACGCAGAAGCAAGACAAAGGCTTTTATACAAATACAGAGAGACAAGACGAATATATAAAAACAATATAAAAATCAAAAAAAGAGACAACATAAGAAATTTCTTTACAAACGAAGAACCGGACAACCCATGGGGAACAGCATACAAAATCATACGACACAAACAACACCCAAACACAGAAAACACAATTAGTACAATGAAACGAAATGATGGAACATGGACAACAACAAGAAAAGAAACCATCGAATACTTACACAAAGAATACTTTCCACAAGACAATAAAGACTTTGACCTACCAATACATACAACCATAAGAGAAGAAAACTTTGAAGACTATGACGAAACAGATGACGAGAACTTTACACAGGCGGAAATTTTTCATTTGGTTAACCAGATGAAAAACAAGAAATCCACAGCAAACGACAATGTCACCAAAGAAATCGTAGAACTTATTATGGGGGTTAAACCAGAACCATTTATAAGACTCTACAATAAATGCCTAACGCAAGGGTGTTTTCCAACAATATGGAAAATAGCCGATATAAGCTGGATACCAAAGAAAAATGGAAGCCTAAGACCTATATGCTTACTACCGACACTAGGAAAAATACTTGACAAGCTCACGGCTAAGAGACTTATGTTTCATTTAGAATCAACGGAAAGACTAGACAAGAGACAATACGGTTTCAGAGAAGGACACAGAACAATAGACGCAATACACAATATAGTACATAAAATTAAAACGAACAAATTAACAAAACGACACACCTTGGTAGTAACACTCGACATGACAAATGCCTTTAACACAGCATGGACACCAACAATCCGACACATGCTCAAAAAGACACAGACTCCAACTAACATAGCAAAATTATGTAA
This sequence comes from Altica lythri, assembly GCA_964028335.1. Classification (NCBI taxonomy): domain Eukaryota; kingdom Metazoa; phylum Arthropoda; class Insecta; order Coleoptera; family Chrysomelidae; genus Altica; species Altica lythri. The sequence goes on along the minus strand of OZ034809.1, from coordinate 31,553,315 downwards.
CGACTTCCTGACAAACAGACAAATAAAGACAGAAGACTACATAAACAACACCGAAAGAGGATGTCCACAAGGTTCCAGTCTGGGACCGGCCCTATGGCTCCTAATAATGGAAGACTGGTTTCAAACAATCGACGAAACCGACATTTTAGAAGAACAAGACTACATACAAGCTTACGCAGACGACCAAATAATTATAATGACAGGAACATCTTTAAAACAAATTGAAGACAAATGGACAGTCATATGGAAGACATGCAAGGAATGGGGGACTAAACATAAACTGACATATAACGAAAGCAAGACAAATGCCATGTTTACGACATACAAATCCATAAGACCACCAAGGATTAAGACTGACACACAAAACATTACGATCAACAAAAATATTGAGTATCTAGGAGTAACCATAGACACAGGACTTACATGGATAGACCACATTAAAAAGACAAGACAAAAAACAAACGACATAGCAAACAAACTATACATTATAGCTGGTAAGACGTGGGGACGAAAAAGACAGACACTCAAATTTACCTACGAACACGGAATTAAACCACTTATACTCTATGCGAGTGAAATTTGGGGGAACAGACACATGGACAGTAGACTAATAAAACAACTAAACGGGACAGAAAGACCATTCCTGTTAGCTATATCTAAGGCCTACAGAACGGCACCAACACTTGCCCTACATGTACTAACAGGAACGACACCTTTACAAGCGGATGCAGGAGCCAATTGGTTTACCTACGAAACATACAAGGACAATTACCAACAAATAACAATAAAAACAAAAGACAGACCACATCCTGCACATACAGACATAAATATATATGAAGAACGACCAATACATAGTATAAAAATCCACACAGACGCGAGCATAAAACTTAACTCGAAAACAATTGGATGGGCGACTTACAAAAACTCAGAGTGGACGACAGAAAACAGAAAAATACAAACAACATATGACATAAACCAATTGGAACTTTACTGCATCCTAAGAACAATACAAAGCCTAGAAACACAACAATTAACAAATGTACAAATACTCACGGACTCACAAAACGCATACGAAACAATTAAATATAACAACAGACGCAACAAGCTAAACGTGGACATACGAAAATTAATAGACACAAAAAATAAAGAACAGACTTTCATTACAATCCAAAAAATAGACAGAAATGATTCTGGACAGAAAAAAGCACATGACACAGCCAACAATGCACATAACAAACAAACCACGGACGAAACTATAACAACCAAAAAAGACCTTAAGCAAATAATAAGAACAAAAACAAACAACATATGGCAACAAACATGGGACAAAACAGACAAAGGACGAAAAGTGTACAACTACTACAAGACCGTGACTAGACACACACCAAACCTCAAATGGAAAACTATACAACTATTAACAGGACATGGACATTACAAAGAATACTACACTAGATTTAACTTACGAGACATAGACGAAAGATGCGAAATAGACAACGTACCGGAAACATACGAACACATAATTCAACACTGTACAAAACAAAAACGACAAGCAGCAAGACAATTACTAACTGACAGACTAAGAACTATAAATAAAACATATCCACCAACAAACATCGACATAACCAATGACCAAATAACAGAGTGGATTAACGATTGGGCAGACGGGACAATACTTGACGACGACCAAACATAAACAAAAAAAAAAACGGACAAGAAGAAATCTATTCTTATTTATTTTTTTTTTTTTTTTATATATATTCAATTATTATGTATATAATTCTTACTGTTTATTTTTAATTTTGTAAGGTAAAGGAAAAAAAAAGGGGAGAAAGAATAAGGGAGAGAAAACAAAAAAAAAAAAAAAAAAAAAACGGGGGCCTCGCTAATTTTTGGAGAGTTGGAGATGGGATGGTGTTCTTCTTGACAGTGGAGCGGTAGATGGCGGACTAGGAAATCAGCCTAATGCCGAGAGGTAGGTGGGCTTTGGTTACCCATCAGGTTAACCATAAAACCATGTTCTTACTGCCCCACATGCAGTGCCGCCCACCCTGTCCCGACCACAAACAACACGCCCGGTTTTTGTGCCGTGACCGTTTCAACGTTACAACCACGCCAGCGTCCAATTGTGTCCATCGACGTTTATGGAACAACAGGAACCGCCTTCCTGGACACAGCTGCTTGCAATAGCGTTGCTAGCCAGAGTTTGTATCGTCACCTGCTGTCCAAAGGTTGCCTACCGAAGTACGAAAAGGTGGAAGTCACTCTTGCGGATGGAGTCTCTAAGGCCCTAGAAGTACCCACCGTCACCGCTCGAGTCACGTTGGCCAACCGTACCATCAATACCTCCTTTGTTGTACTATCCACCGCCGACAACACCCGCACCTTGCTAGGCGCCGACTTCCTACAAGATTTATGGGTAATACCCGACCTCAAGAACGAGCGATTCTGCTTCGGAGATGAACCTACCCGTTGGTACCCGTTTTACCACAGCAACTCGTCAGAAACCCCCACCGATGACGAAGTTCAGACCGCCCTCAGAGCCATGAAGGTAGAGCCTCTGATCGACCCCATCACCGACCCCGACTGCATTCGTGATGGCTATGGACCACCGCCACCAGCGCCGCCACAACAACGAGGTACGTGGAATGTTTACCAAGCCCCCGGAAGTGCTGAATTCATGATCCAAGACGCCGTCGACATGACTGTCGACTATGAGCCTATGGATGAATCGAGTCTGTTCCCGGAGCCCCCACGACGTCTCCAGGTCTTTTCCCTAGACCTTCGCCCTATGGAAGCCTCACAACTTAGTGGACAGGATCGAGAAATGGTGAACAATGTCCTCCAAGAATTTAGGGACGTGTTCCAACTCACCGGACCCCCCACACCATTCGCCGCACACCGCATCGACACCGGCGACCACAGCCCCATCGCAGTGGCCCCTTATCGCCTCGCCCCCGGAAAGAAGGAACACCTCCGCACCGAGATTACTCACCTATTGAAAGAAGGAATCATCGAGGAGAGTGATAGCCCCTGGGCCGCTCCCGTGGTCCTCGTTCCCAAATCTGATGGAAGCCTACGCTTGTGTGTGGACTTCAGAAAGTTGAACAGTGTCACTAAACCAGACATGTACCCCCTGCCCAGAATCGACGACCTTCTGCACTCTATTGGGAACATTGGCTGCCTCACAACGATCGATCTACAAGCAGGGTACTGGCAGATACAGGTCATACCACAAGATCGAGACAAAACCACATTCACCTGTCCTTTCGGACTGTACCGATTTACGAGGATGCCTTTTGGATTGAGAAACGCACCAGCCTCTTTCCAAAGGCTTATGGATCGTTTTAAGGCTGGATTACCAGACATCCCGTTACTAGTGTACCTGGATGACCTAATCATCGTGTCGCCCGACCCACAGACACATCTCCACCATTTGCGTCGCACCTTCGAGCAGTTGAGAAAGTTCAAGCTGCGCGCAAACCGGGACAAGTGCCACATTGGCTGTACCGAAGTCCGCTACCTCGGGCACCGTATATCGCCCGATGGGATTGCCCCAGATGAAGGAAAGGTTCAAACTATTGAGAGGATGTCGCCGCCCAAAGACGTCAAGCAGCTTCAGACCTTTCTACAGACCTGCTCATGGTTCCGAAGATTCATAGAACGGTTCGCCGACATCTCCAAACCCCTCAGCCAGCTCACCAAGAAAGACGCCTCTTGGACCTGGGGACCAGAGCAGGAACACGCTTTCAACGAGCTGAAAAAGCGCCTCACGACAGCCCCCATACTACGGCCGGCTGACCCGACAAAGCCCTTTGTCCTAAGGACGGATAGCAGCTCTTACGCTATAGGCGCAGCCCTCCTCCAGGGGGAGGAGAACGACGAAAGACCCGTCGAATACGCCAGCCGCCTCCTAACTCCAGCCGAGAGAAATTATTCGACAACGGAACGAGAAGCATTAGCCATCGTCTGGGCCATTGGAAAATTCCGAGGATACATCGAGGAATGCCACACCGTGGTAATAACCGACCACCAACCGCTGAGATGGTTGATGTCCCTACGATCCCCCACAGGACGACTCGCCAGGTGGGCTCTCCAATTACAGCCCTATCACTTAACAATCCAGTACACCCCTGGACGAGCCAACGTAATCGCCGACTTCCTATCACGACCCTTCGTTACCAATGAAGCTACGACGACCACCCACGTCGACACCGTCTCCATAGACTTGCCACACCGGACGGACGCCGAGATCCGCGAAGGACAGCTCCGCGACCCCGAGCTAAAGCGAATCATCGACGATCTCACCAACATGAACGCAGAGATCGCACAGCCCTGGACCTCCAGAGGTTACGTGTTGAATCAAGGAGTACTATACCGCTACTCACAAGACGACGACGCCGAAGAAGCGCAACTTGTGGTTCCAACTCACGAACGACCACAAGTTCTCCATCACCACCACGACTCCCCGACCGGTGGCCACTACGGCGTAGAGAGGACCCTTCAAAAGATCTCCCGACGTTACTTTTGGCCAGGAATGCGCCGATACATAACAGATTACCTGAAGGCTTGCCCTGAATGCCAACGATATAAAATCTCAAACTTGAAGCCCGCTGGTCTACTGCAGACACCCCCACTTCAGCGCCGAATGGAAGTGCTGTCCATAGATCTTTTCGGACCGCTCCCACCTGCCGAAAACAACGAAAAATGGATCCTGATAATAGAGGACACCTGTACCCGTTGGGTTGAATTATTTGCCATCCCCGACGCCACCGCCGAAACCTGCGCTTGTACCCTCATAAATGAAGTATGTCTTCGCTACGGCCTCCCACGCCGCCTGATCAGCGACAACGGGACACAGTTTGTCAGTGGTGTAATGCAGAAAGTCACCTTCTGCCTGGGCATCACGCAGACCTTCACTCCAGTTTATCATCCCCAAGCCAACCCGGTTGAACGTAAGAACCGCGATTTGAAGACCCAGCTCGCCGCTCAGATAGGCGATAGCCCACACCCAACATGGCCAGAAAAGCTACCCAGCATTAGGTTCGCCATGAATTCGTCCACGTGCAGCACCACGAAGTTCTCACCGGCCTTTATGATGTTTGGTCGTGAACTACGGACTATTGATGACGTCGCCAACGACCTTCGGCCAGTTATCCAAAGCGAGACATTTGTCGCCGAAGCCACCCCCAGACTGCTACGACTCAGCGATACTTGGAAGAACGCCCGTGAATCCCAAGAACGCGAGCAGGATCGCCGCAAGACACAGGCAGATCAAGCCCGACGAGAGTCCCCCACCTATAGGCCCGGAGATCTCGTCCTCATTAGGACCCACATTCCAAGTAGCTCCTCCAAGGAGTTCACCTCGAAGCTAGCCCCACGCCAGGATGGACCATACATTGTGCTCCACTCCCAAGGACCCTCAACCTATGTGGTAGCCACACAAGACAACCCTACCACACCCCTGGGAACGTACCACACCTCCCAGATGACCCCGTTTCACGGAAACCCGAACGAGGCTTCCGCTCCCGTTCATCCCATTAGGAAGAGAGGCCGGCCGCGTAAAGTTCAGAACCAATGAACAGGAGTATTACATTGGTCCTGAGGGGGAGGATTGTAACAAGAAATTTCCCCTTAACCCTACGTAGTACCAAAGCGCTCCGTAGTTACCCTCAGGAGGGCGCTACCGGTACCAGCGAGGGATCGACCAACGCCACCCCTACCACCCGGATAACCACGACCAGCCCTCGGCTTCCCGAAACCACGCCGAGGCCTTATAAAAGCAAGCGTCGCCTGCTAAAACTTAAGACGCTTTGTGCATCCTTTGGGGTCTAAAGCTCTTAGCCTAGTAGCATCCTGTACGGGTCTCTAAGCTTACAAGTGTATAATCAGTCAATAAAATCACCTTTACTCCATTCCTTGTGTTTAATTAGTGCCCCCGCGCTACAATAGTTATATATATATATTAATAACTTTTGCAGTTTTTGCATGCGGAACATCATTTTTTTCAAAAATCATCTAGATGCGATTCCGAATCGAATGACACCTTGTTTATAATTTTCTGAGACTGCTGAAAAAAGTTGAGCAAAAAAGCACTTGTGAACTAGACTACATAGTCTGCAGAACTTTAACTATACCGTGTTAGCCAAAAGTCCACTTCCTTTCTAGTATTTTTTAAACGGTTATATTTATAATAGTAAACTTTGTAGGGAGAAAATAAACGGACATATGCGTCTCAACCAGTCATAATAGGAGACCTATTATAAGTCATAGATGACGTTACTGGGACCACTGTGAACGATAATTTTAAATGGGAATTTATAGCAAGTGACATCTTGTTTGACAGGAACTGAAAATACCTTTTTAACCGAAACAAAATATGTATTTTGTTTGGGTTTAATCTGAATTGATAAATAAATTTAATAAATACTTAAATTGTATTTTTGTATTTAATTAATAAGGAGAAGGGAGAAGATAAGATAGGGTAGAAAGGGCGTTATAAAAATATAAGGAGTGGTATTAGATTTGAGCACTCTGTTGCAGGACTCGTGTCCTTTTCAGGAAAATAAATAAAGATTTAAGAACCAGTTCTTATATAAAGTGTTCAAAATATGCTTTATCTACTTCCTGCCAGTAATGGATTCTATTGCTAAACTTTTGTCGTACTTGTTCAAATGTGTCGGAGCAAATTGCTCTAGATTCTTCAACAATGCATTGTTTCAAAATGTTAATGTTGTCGGGTGCTGCAGCGTAAACCTTGGATTTCAAGTACCCCCACAGAAAAAAATATAATGGTGTGAGATTTGGTGACCGAGCTCGGATACTCAAGCATAAACATTACATTTTAAGTACCCCGATAGAAAAAAATCTGATCGTGTGAGATACGGTGACCGAGAAGGCTATTCTATCGAACCTCGTATTTCAATCAATCTACCACGATTTTCCTCATCTAGTTAACGTCTTACTGCACCATAATATTGTGCAGGAGTACCATCTTGTTGAAACGTTATTTTTAAGTTCATCGGAATTGTATTCCAGAATTTTAAGAATTAACGCCTCACTTGACCGGTTTAAGATAACATTGAGAAAAACAGGTCTAACTATGTGGTTTCTCAAAATACATGCCAAAACATTTACTTTTTCTGGAAATTGAGTATGTTTTTCACAAAAGACGTAAGGAATTGCGTCATTCTAATACCTCATATTTTGTATGTTAACATTTCCATTGTGAAAGAAACTACTTTCGTTACTAAAACCAATTGTTAATTTGTTTAAACATATTTTTAAAGAATTCTAGTCTTCGGCCAGTTTCATCATCTAAAAGATGGTGCACTATTTTTAATTTGTATGGAAGAAAGTTGTTTTTAGCCAACACACTGTCCTTGGACTGATTTCATAGATAGAAGCAATTTGGTATCTTGAACACTACCTGTCTCTTCAAACTTTCAAAGTATATCTCTCAAAAAAGTCCTCGATATAGGGCAATCTGAGTACATATTCTGCTAAATGAAAATTGTTTCTACATTCACCAATTATTGCCACAACTACTACTTTGCTGGCTACAGTAGGTACCATTTTCCCTATGTAAACTTTAATGTCTCAGTAAACTAAATTTTAGGATATAAGCACATATAATTAAATTAAAACATACTAACACGTCTGCAAAAATTTAGGAAAGTAAAAACTAGAGAATTGAAAAACGTCAAGTTTTTTGACAAATAACCAGAGGCGGACGTTAGATTCTTTTTTAATTAAATGTAATCTAAAATTTTAGTATTAATTCAATTTATATATCAAAATCAGATTAAAATTAAGAAAATAAGTATGATTAAATTATTATTTTCACCACCTGTCAAACGTGATATCACTTGCCATAACGTCTCATTTAAAATTATCGGTCACAGTAAGGCACTATAAACATAGGTATTATCGTCAGCCATGTTTTGTCCAATGTCAACCACAAAACCAGAGATAATAGAACAGATGATGTGTTGATGCCTAATATAAAGTTGGCAACAAGTTCTGATATTAGCGCACCATGTTTAAAACTTTACTTTTACACCCTATGTATGCTTTAAGTACCTTAAGTTTATTTTAATCTAAAACCATTAGTACTTACTCTATCACTATACCGTTATAAGTACTTTTTCGCTTTTCGCGCTACCAGCTGCTTTAGTTCCCATTTTCACCACTACAAAATACGATTACACGTCTCTTTAATTTGTCTATGATCTGTCACCTGAATTGAGTGACATTGGAAAAAAAATGGCTGATGATAATACCTATATCTATAGTGCCTTAGTCAGAGTAGCTCTGTAACGACATCTATGACTATTACGTCACCTGTTATTACTAGTTAAAAAGCCTAGTCCGTTAATTTCCTCCCAAAAAAAATTAGTTAAGCCGTAATGATACGAGGGGGTGAAATTTTTGCTCGCACGGTATTATCTCTCCATCTTAGTTTTGGTTATTCAATGGGTCTTTTTCAAATTTCAATTCCACATTCTGTACTTTGAACGTGTCCTATCCATCTTAAGCATTGGGTTTTAATTTATTTCATTATATTTGATCGATATTACAACATCTTTATTTCTTCGTTAGTTTTTATGTAGTACTGTCCAGTACCTAAGTCTTGTCAGAATTCACATATTTTTTTTCAGAATCTATTGTTTGGGAGCAGGAGTTTTTTGTACTGTGAGGGGGCCTGTCAGCATACCGCCGAAATTTAAAACTTTGATTTAAAAAAAATATTAGCTGATATATTTACAACACATAACCACTGCAATTTAGGCTTATATCCTATTGTTTCACCAATCAACGTGTACTCTGCTTAAAGACATTACCATAAGGTGAAAAATTAAGCCTATAAAATGGATACTGTAATATCTTCCATTTGTTTTGTTGTTAATTTTCTTTAACTATTTTGCCAACATGCGACCAGGCACTGTCGTTTAAGAGAATATGTAAGGCGCAATTCACACAGAACGGACGTCGGGCAGAGACGTGGCTTCGACGTGGCACGGACGTGGCGAAAGCGTGGCGTATGCAATGCACACAGAGGTGCAGGACAGTGGCGCGAATTGACGTCAGTAATCTGTTGACTTTGTGGAAAACATGTCTTTTTCAAGCAGTGATGAATATGATGACGATATGTTGGATTTAGTGTATTTGGCTAATGTAAACAAAACAAAAAGAAGATATTGGGCTCATCCATAGTGGCTGCAGAAGGGAAAAATTGGTGGAACATTGGATCTGATGAGAGAATTAAACATGTACCCAGAACGATTTCAAAATTTATCAGCAATTTTCTGCCAGACCCAGTCTTAAGCACTCCTATTACAATAATCAGCACGATTAAAATCATATATACAAGGATATTTGCCAACTTCTTTGCAAAATTGTATGTTGAAGTCAACATTATCCCGCATTTTTAAATTAATTAAAGCACAGAGACACGTGGCGAGGAACTGGCGCGTCTTTTCTTGTACGCCACGAGAGACGCCGAAGAGACGTGGCGAGGGCGGGTGGACGACCGCCCGCGCCACGTCGTTTCTGTGAGTATTGTACCATTTGTTTACATAGGAGAGACGCCGAAGGGACAAAAGTCTGAGCCACGTCTCTGCCCGACGTCCGTTCTGTGTGAATTGCGCCTAAGAGAGCTTCTTAATTTAGTATTACAACAAGAGTTTCCAGGGTGTTTTTGTCCTATTGCATGTTTAAAGTTGCGTCAATTGCAGGTTTAGTTATGTAAACGTTATGAGCAGGGGTCAAAAAATGTAATATTAATATTAACCTGCCTGCACATGTTAAACTTTGCTTGTTTTCATTGCACCGATGACAGTTTGTTGGATGATTTAATATATTAACCCCAAAATTCGTCGCCAGAAATTATTGTCGAAAGAAAGTCATTTCTATTTTGACTGTATTCCCTAAGATGTTGTAACGATAAGCCCACTCACAATTTCTTTTTACCCTCAATCAAAAGGCATCCATAACTTTGCTGTAATTTAGTTTGTGTAAGATACACTCATTAACATTTCCTAAAATTGCTGTGATTAAAACTAAATAATTTTTTCCAAATACCTTTCATATTCTTCTCTGTTGATGCAGTACTCAGTGGGTGGTTTATCTTTTGTCTTCTTTTGAAGTTATACTTCTATTTATGCACTGGATTTGTGTGGGGTCAAATGGCAAAAATCATTACATATGTAATGGTGTGAGTAAGAGAGAGACAGAAACACATATAAGGTATCAGTACATTGAAAAGAGATAGATATACAAAAACAATCTGAGCTAATGTTTTGGAATATCATAGTGACGTATTAAATTGTGTTTGACAGATTACTTTATGATTCTGTCACGTAAGTAAACATATAAAGTTTAGTATTTTATATTAATAATATTAATCATAATATGTACATATTCAGTAATTTGCATTATATTTTGCACTATGGGGTTTTGTAAACACTTTTTTTGTACATTGATCGTTTTACTGTTTAGTTTTCGTGTTTGAAGTAAGGACACACATCAACTGGTCTAAGTATTTATTTAATTGAATACAGTTAATTTAAAAAAAAAATTATTTCTGCTTGCCTGTGTTTGTAGTTATTAAGTTTTATAAGTTAACAGTGATGCCATTAATATATATTTAATGGCGACGAGTGATGATGATATAAATGTGAAAATTACATGCACGAGTTGTAAACGATCTCTAAAATGCGAATTAAAATGTACCAAATGTGAAAAACAGTATCATCCTGCTTGCCTAGTTCGTCTAAGAGGCGCAAAAGTGGTTGGTCAAAATTTAATCATCTGTCCATCATGTGCTGAAACTGAAAATGATGGCGACCATGCGTCATAATATAAAATACAGTGTTATTTGTTTGGTCGAGCACTTTCTTTTAACTAGAAGAGGTTCAGCATCTAAGTGTCTTTGGTTATGACCCGAGCTCTTATTTTTGTCGTGTACAGAATAAACGTGGTGGAGCTATGATTTTGGCAAAACATGGTATGGAGGTAAATCCTTTAAAAATGATCAAAAACTTATCAGTTGAAGGACGAAACACCTGCTACTTAAGACGGACCTCGTCTCCAGGAAATGTTATGCAAATTTGATACAAAATCAGTGTGTACTCGGTACTAGGAGTTTTTTGAGGTCGCTGAACACGAATATCATATAATGATTTTGCTAAATCATTCGCATAAAAATTTATAAATCCAGGCGCGTGCATAGAAGTATAACTTCTGCCGGCAGTCCCACTGACTGCCACACCCTTTTTTTTTACTGCTAAATTTCTGACTGACACCACTCCTTCGTAGTTGGATACTGAAATCAAGTGTTTCCATATATTGTTTGCAATCGCGTTTAAATTTGCATTGGTTCCAAGCACACAAAAATTGCACTAATTATTTTTAGATGATTTCTGAACAAAAAGCGCCATTTTTGTGTCTTAATACTTAAAATAAAAGTCAAATACAGATAAAGATGCAGGACGTCAGTCGAGTATTATTAGTTAATTCCAAAGCTAACCTAACCAAAGATAATTCTAATTAAACAATTCTCGTATTTTTTATTACCCTTTCTCATTTGCAGATAGTAGACGGATCTATTACTAGCCTATATTCTGGCTTTTATCTTTTCTGTTATGTCGTTATTCGATACTATGACAGCTCTCAAATATTTAAACATCTTGGTATTTTTAAACTTATACGTATTGATTGTTCCGTTTTGTCTAATTGTATCTCCGAGAGTATTGCTTGTGACATGTTTATATTTTGGTCTACTCTTTGTTTATCTTAAGGCTAACGTTGTGACCCCCTGTTTTTGTCGTTTTATAAATATTTGATACAATGTGAATGTGTTGAACTAAAGCCGAATTAATAATCGCCGTGTTTCTCTTAACATATGGTGATATATTTACTTTAAGAATATTGAAACACTTATGGGGGCTTTTTACACAATTTATTTACAAAATTGTTAAGATACACTGAACTCTGCTGGATAACGTCTAACTACTTGACAATACAATGAACTCTTGTGAACACTTGACTCGAACTGACGTGAACTGCCTATGCATCCCCGTATATACAACATTATTTAATGTAGTCAGTGTGTTTAGAAGTTTCTAGAATTTTCTAGAAACATTATTTAAAATGGTCAGTTGATTTTTTTACAAACTTCTAAAAATCAACTGTCAACAACAATCTTTCAAATTAAGGTCCCTTCCTTTACGGTTATCCCGTTACACTGCGCCCTCCTTAGATTCATTCCTCCTGGAATGTTATTTCCTACATCGGAATCCCGCACACTCCCTGAGCCAGCCAAACCATCTTCTTGGAGTTGCTGCACATCTCCACTGTGGTTTCCCTGGTAAGGCGCCAAACTATCATGATGGACCACGACGGGTTTCCCTCTGGGAATTTTCACGATCCGATAAATGACATCGTTAATCTTCTTCATGATGGTGTAAGGACCTTCCCAGTTCTTTTGTAATTTGGGACAAATACCTCGACGCCGTCGGGGGTTATAGAGCCAGACTAAATCTCCAACTTGGTAACTCTTTTCCATTGTCCGTGTGTTATAGTACCTCTTCATCCGATCACTAGATAATTGTCGTTTTCCACGCACCAGGTTGTGTATATTTTCCATTCGATTCTGAAGGTCGGTGACATATTGTTCACGTGCCATTTCTTCACCAGGTTTACAACCAAACACCAAGTCACATGGTAGCCTCATTTCTCTACCGAACAGGACCTTTGCAGGCGTTTGGCCAGTTGATTCGTTGATGGCCGATCGAATTGCCATTAGAAATAGTGGAATATGTCGATCCCAATCCCTCTGACAATCTGACACCACTTTTGACAGATAGTTGGTTATAGTCCGGTTCATTCGTTCCACCATTCCATCAGACTGAGGGTGCATCGCTGTGGTTCTCGTTTTGTGGATGCCTAATCTTTGGCAAACTTCTTGAAACAGCTTGCTCTCAAAATTTCTTCCTTGGTCTGAATGTAATTCTAGTGGTACCCCAAATTGGCTTACGAATTCTTCAACCAATATATCTGCTAAAGTGGTGGCTTCCTGATTGGGAACTGCATATGCTTCAACCCATTTAGTGAAGTAGTCCATTACAACAAAGATGTACTTGTTTCCTACATCGGTCTGTGGAAGTGGCCCCAATACATCTACTGCGATTCTTTTAAAAGGACTTCCAACCAGGTATTGCAGCATTTCCGCCTTCGGTTTTCGGTGCGGACCGTTACTGGCAGCACATGTAGTGCATTTACGACACCAATCTTTAACATTATTAGTGCAATTTACCCAGTAAAATCTATCTCGGATCTTTTGCAGCGTTTTCGTGATACCCAGATGTCCTCCGGAACTATCATTAAGCATCTGTTTTAAAATTGCCGGTACAGCATTTCTTGGGACCACTATTTGTTTCCTTGTTTCTGTGCCCTTGGAATTTTCTACAAGTCTTTTAACGAGCCCTCCGTCCAAAATTAAAGAGTTCCATTGGGACCAGTATGCTTTTAAAGCAGGAGAGGATGAGGATATCTCTCTCCACAACGGACGACGGTCCATTCTCTTCCACTCCCTAATCTTTCTCAGAACGGGATCGTTTTCTTGTTGCTCCTCCAGCATAGAGCTCTCGTCTTCTGGCACAACCTTAACTAAGGCAAGTTTTTCCTCGTTCTGCTCCATACGGGTACAATGGGGGCAATCAGGTCGACATGGTCTTCTGGAAAGTGCATCAGCATTACGATGTCTGGTTCCAGGTCTGTGCTCGATTTCAACATCATATTCCTGCAGTTTTTCGAGCCATCTTGCTATCTGTCCTTCTGGGTTCCTAAAGCTAAGTAGCCACTTTAAACTAGCATGGTCTGTTCTGATCAGGAATTTTCCGCCATACAGATATTTATAAAAGTGTTCGACGGATTTTACAACTGCTAACAGTTCCCTCCGAGTTACACAGTAGTTCTTTTCAGCTTTCGATAAAGTTTTGCTGAAGTAACCAACCACTTTTTCCTTACCGTCTTGTAGCTGTGACAAGACGGCTCCAATTCCCACATTGCTGGCGTCGGTGTCCAGAATAAGCTTACCATCAGAAAGTGGATAAGCAAGAACAGGTGCTGACGTAAGCTGTTTCTTCAATATTTCAAACGCCTTTTGACATTCCTGATCCCAACAGAAGGACTTATCTTGTTCTGTCAAACGTGTCAAGGGTTTGGCGATGTCTCCAAAATTCTTGACATATCGTCGGTAATAGGAACAAAGACCCAAGAAACTCCGGAGCTGATGTTTGTCGATAGGGATTGGCCATTCCTGAACGGCTTGTATCTTAGCGGGGTCAACAGCAACGCCATCCTTGCTTACGTTATGTCCTAAATAGTTGACCTGTCTCTGGAACAAGTGGCATTTCTTAACATTCAATGTTAGATTAGCGTTCTGTAATCTTTTAAAAACTTCTTCCAGGTTAGATAAATGTTCCTTAAAGGTCTTACCCATTATGATGATGTCGTCTAGATAAACTAGACAAGTTTTCCATGACAAACCCTGCAGGATGTTCTCCATTAGTCGTTCAAACGTCGCAGGAGCATTACAGAGGCCAAATGGAAGGACCGTGAATTGCCATAACCCTGATCCACTGGTAAAGGCAGTCTTTTCTTTGTCTGCAGGATTCATTTTAACTTGCCAGTATCCGCTTTTAAGGTCCAAGGTAGAAAACAGAGTAGAACCCGCCAAAGCGTCGAGGGCATTATCAATCCTTGGCAGAGGATAACTGTCCTTCTTAGTAACATCATTTAGCTTTCGATAGTTGACACAAAACCGCATTGATCCGTCTCTGAAGTTGGCAACTTGCTGATTCATGTTGTCCACTTGCTGATTCAAGTTGTCCACTTGCTGATTCAAGTTGGCCACTTGCTGATTTTGCTCGTCACGAAGATGTGATATTTGCTGGAAGAAGGAACTGGATAACTCTTCTGGTAGGGTAGACATCCGTTGTGATAGCTGGGACACCTCTTCGCGCTGGCTTCTTATCTGACTGGATAGCTCCTCTTGCTGGCTCTTCATCTGACTGGATAGCTCCTCTTGTTGGATCGTCATTCGTTGTGATAGCTCAGACAGTTGTTGCGTCTGTTCTTCTTGTTGGCTCGTCATTCGTTGGGGCAGCTGGGACATATCTTCGCGCTGGCTCTTCATCCGACTGGATAGCTCCTCATGTTGCCGGGAAAGTTGTTGAGCTTGTTCTTCTTGCAGCCGGGAAAGTTGTTGAGTTAGTTCAGAATTTGCTTTTTGAACTGGGTCTTCGAACTCTACAGCGTCAGGGTCCAAATTATTATTTACGTAGTATTCACGGAGCCTTCTCAACAATACGGATTTAGTCCCAGTAGTTTCCAACTCCAATTCTTCGAGCTCTTTTCTGAGCTCAGCCACCAATAGTTCATTTATCTTTTTTCCAGGCATTCTTGTATTTTCACCCCACACCTGACACCAATTTGAAACACGTATGGGGGCTTTTTACACAATTTTTTTACAAAATTGTTAAGATACACTGAACTTTGCTGGATAACGTCTAACTACTTGACAATACAATGAACTCTTGTGAACACTTGACTTGTACTGACGTTAACTGCCCATGCATCCCCTTATATACAACATTATTTAATCTAGTCAGTGTGTTTAGAAGTTTCTAGAATTTTCTAGAAACATTATTTAAAATGGTCAGTTGATTTTTTTTTACAAACTTCTAAAAATCAACTGTCAACAACAATCTTTTAAATTAAGGTCCCTTCCTTTACGGTTATCCCGTTACAATATATTGAACAATATTTTGTACGTTTAGTTATAGAGCTCCTCTTTTATATTTTTTAACAGTTCACCTGGTAAAGTATCGTAACCATGGGCAACTTTTTATCGTATTTGCATCTATAGTTTTTTGCATTATTAACTTGGATATGTCTACTGTTTGATATATTATATACATTGTTTGTTTTTGATTCCTTTTAGATGTTCTTGCCTTATTTTTAGCCGACTTCAAAAGATTCCGTGTGGTCTCATAGCAATTTGTTTAAGGTCTGGTCTTCAATGTGGAAGATATTCCAAAGAGAACCTTTAAAATCATCAGAATAAGTTTTGCAGTTAAGTTAATATGTTAATAATAATGTACCAGAAAAAACATAATAATCAGCCCGTTACTGTCCCACTCTATAGGCAAAGGCCTCCTCTCACAACGAGAAGAACTGAGCGTTTAATCACCAAGCTTGCCCACTGCAGGTTGGTGATTTCAGACAATTAAGTATCCCTTTGTAATCAGCACAACCCATGTCGTTTTCCAATGCCTTTTATTAAATCACTCCAAAACCTTATTCTATATAACATCTAAGTACTTCGGTATTTATGACTTTCGCTCTAATACCGTCTAAACTAGGTGGTCTATAAATTTTAAACTAAGCAGCCGCTTATGTTAGCAAAAGGTTTGCATAGTCAATCCAAAATCTCAAAAAACTGTCTCTCTTCTGCTATTCTATGGCTCGCATTGAAACAATATGTGCTTAATTGTTTAGAGCTAGGTCTCCATTAAAAAGCCTTATGGATTGCTGGTGTTCGGTTTGACTTATTTGAACTAACCTCCGATTTATAGATTTCATTCCATTTTATTATTTTCTTAGCATATAGAATAAGATGTGGTAATATGAGATTGACCAAGAAGGGAAAGCATTGCTTTCTTTACGCTTTGAAGTACCTATTATTTGTGCAAATTATTAGCAATCACTATTAGCAAATTCAGTTTTATCAGCTATAATCACTTACAATTAGCTATGAACACATAAAATCACTTGTAATGTAATCACTTTAAATTAATTCTGACTAGATATCCCAACCTTTGATCACTATGTAATGACGGTTTAAAGTATTACTTGTCCGAACCTACGTATGATGTTTGGCATCGTGACGTCATGTTTTCGGAGTTCATATGTCTTAGCGATCCAGCCACTTAGTTTACTATAAGAAAGCTATGCTTTTTGCTCCTTAAAAAAGATTTTATTTTTAAAGAAGAGGTGATACAAGCTTGATATGCAATAAATGCTATAGCTTCGTAGCAGGTTTGTTGTAAAAAATATAATTTATAAATTGAACAGCATTTACTTTCAAATTTTGTTCACGTCTATAAAATTACTACTGCTGGAAACTGTTGTTTAATATCGCCATACATAGTTTACTTCCGCTCTAAATGCATCGTTACACTAATCCGAATATATGCATAATTTCCAAAAATGTATTTACACCTCTCTAAATCGAAGAGAAGTCAGTTTATATTTGTCGGAAATTCACATATATTTCAATTTTGACATCAGAAGCTTTCTATTCCATTTCCAGAGAAGGAAATATCGAAAAACTATATCAATTGTTATTTCATTTCTCATGAGAGATTTGTAGAGGTACTTGGAAACAATTTATGTTTTGCTTACACGTCGGAGAAAAGGGTTTCATACATTATTAATAAGCTTATAGCCAATCGTATACTGTCCATAGGAGATATTTGACAGGAGAGTCTAATGGCATAGAGAAGGGTCGCATAAGAATTAGAAATTAGTTTGAGATACCTACGATGTGTACTAAAAATAACCTACACATTGAAACTAAAAATTAAACGTGGATTAAACAATAATTTTTAATGTGTTACCTTTTTTTTTGGATTTTGTTAATTGTTTTTTAAAAGTTATGCGAATAGTCTAGAAGAGATCTGTTTTGGATTTAATATTTTCCATGGAAAGCTATTTTTGCTAAGATCTCATCAGGATATGCCCAATATCAATAATGACGATATGCACCTGTCGCAAACCATGTGATAAAAATTTTATTTAACAAAATATAAAAAAATTTGCAAACTTCTCATTTTTTTGCTCCTATTTTCGTGTATAGTTCGGATAATATTAATACCAAGTTGAAAATTTCGTTATTAAATTTTACAGAATATTTAAAATTTAATGTTTATTGTTGCAAAAATAACAATATTAAAAAAAAGTAATTGTTTTTAACACTCGAAATTTTACTTACAACAACCTCTGTGTTCCGCCTAGAAAAACTTTTTAACATGATTAAAACTCGTAATAAATTTCATCAGATAGTTTTTGCATAACAATTTTGCAATCCAGCCTACTTGAAAAAGATCGCAAATTTTTAAATTTATACTGGGCCTTAAATAAGTATATCAGATAGTCGCCAGTTTTTTTATATTTTAAGGAAAGCCTAAACTGTCAACCGCTTTTTGTAAAATAAGAATTGGTCCATTAAGAGAACCTAGAAATTTTTTTAAAGTTTTAAACATTTTTTAGGCTTATAGGTAAACAATTTAAATAAACATATTACTTTCAAAATTTATTCACTACAAAGACATTAAAAAAGGCTTTTATTATAAAAATATACATTCGGCTTACTGGTTAACAAAATATTAAAGGCATAAATTTGCCATCTAACAGGGGGGCACGCTTTTAAACAAACGCTCTTGTCAAGTACTTTTATGTAAAAAATTTTACCTAATGCGCTTCATACATATTTTTTTACTAAAAATCACAATTAACTTCAGTGTATGGATTGTAATCTAAAAAAATGCATGAAAAAGTGCAATTACTTGTATAACATTCAATTGTTTATTGGAAATTTCCCAATTTGCATTTAAAAATGGTATTTTTTTTATCGTCAAGCACAAGCACTGCAGGAAAATTCCTTTAAGGCGCTCTGAGAGCGGTGCGTGTGCGAAGAAAGCGATTCACGTTGTTCTTGAATCGTTGAAGGTTATATTCGGTGGGAAATACGGCCTCAGAAAGGCCGTTCCACAAAGAGGATGTCCTCCAGAAGAAAGAGTTCTTAAACAATGATGTTCGAGGAGTATTAAGTTGGACCACATAGGGATGGGCGGAAGTGGTTTGTCGTGTATTTCTGCTATGAATTGCTCTAGGTGGAATCAAGCGGGCAATGTCAGTAGAACACTTGCCATAGAAATATTTGTAAAAGAGGGTCAAATCACCAACCTGTCTTCGGTGTTCTAAGCTGTCGAGGTTCTTGGTTAGCTCGTAATCACCGATCAGGCGAATGGCTCTCCTTTGGATGGAATCCAACAACCGAAGGGTATGCTTCGGTGCAGAACTCCAGACATGAGAGCAGTATTCCAGTGATGGTCGAATCTGGGCTTTGTAGAGTGTCAAAAGTTGTTGTGGTGTATACAGCTTTTTGGTACGGAAAAGTACTCCGAGTTTCTGAGAAGCTGTCCTGGCGATTGTTACCACGTGATTATGCCAAGACATATCTCCTCCCAGATTGAAACCCAGTAAGTTAATAGCCGAAGCCAGTGGAATTGCGTGTCCTGCCATGACTATATCTGGTTCTGCAATGTTAACCTTCTTAGAGAAAACTGCTGCCTGGGTTTTTTAGCGTTAAATTTGACTTGGTTACTGTCACCCCAAGACAAAATTTCTTCCAGGTCTTTATTGAGTCGGGATACTTCATGCTGTCTGCGAAGATGTGCGTCAGCAGCCGATGTTCGAAAATTCAAAGTAAACGATGAGATAAGTGTGCTGTCGTCAGCAAAGCTATAAATTGGATTTTCCGTCTTCGCTAGAAGGTCGTTAATGTATAGTAAGAAGAGGGTTGGGGATAATATGGACCCCTGAGGAACACCAGCATTGATGGTAAAGGTGTCCAAGAGAAACCCGTCAATCGCCACTTGCAGAGAACGGTCCTGAAGAAAGCTAGAAAGCCATGAACAGAATCGACCGGGCATACCGTAGGAGCCCCTCGTGCAAGACACGATCAAATGCTTTAGAAATGTCCAGTGCAATAGCCCGGGACTCCCCATGATGTTCGACTGCGTTGCTCCAAAGATAAGTGACATATGCTAGGAGGTCTCCTGTTGATCTGGACTTACGAAAGCCGTACTGATGGTCGCTGATAATATTAAGGCCCTCTAGGTACTTTAGAAGTTGTTGGTTAATAGCTTTCTCCATAACTTTTGATATAACTGAAAGCAATGCGACAGGTCGATAGTTGTTTGGCATGGTTTTCTTGCCTTTCTTTGGTATAGGCTGAACTCTTGCCTTTTTCCAGCAAGATGGAAATATTCATTTTTTGTAGGATAGGTTAAAAAGTCTACAAAATATTGGTGTTAGCTCATCAGCGCATTCCTTGAGCACTATAATAGGAATTTCATCTGGACCAGAAGCTTCCTGACATCGAGCCCTTTAAGAATTCGTTTGACAGGACGCTGACGGAATACGATATCAGTCATTTCCGATTGAACTGCTGGAATGTTCGGTGGTGTTTTTCCCTGAAAGTCTACGTTGGAATGAGAAGAAAATAGTTCTGCCAGTAAGTTCGCTTTATCTCCGGCTGTGGTTGCTATTGTACCGTCGGAACGTGTTAGAGGTGGAATATTTGATTTAGTAAAATTTTGACTGACGGCCTTAGCGACTGACCAAAAAGACCTAGATCCGTTAGGACTGGCAAGAAGTTTGTTTTTGATCCTCGTGTTATGCGTCTCTTTGCTTTGATCTATCGTTTGCTTACACTGGTTTCGAGCGGTAACAAGGGTGGTGCGATACTCAGCCGTTGGATTTTTACGCCACTGTCGGTAAGCTAGATTTTTAAATCTGACTGCGCGCTCGCAGTTTTTGCTAAACCAGGGCTTGCCGTTAAAAGGGCGCTTATTGGAATAAGGAATAAAGGCTTCCATGCCAGTTAGAATGACATCGGAGACCTCTTGAGCACAAACGGATTGATCATCAGAAGAAAAGCACACGTTCAGCCAAGGAAAAGTGTGAAAATGGTTCTTCAGGTCTTCCCACCTGGCTGATCTGTAATGCCAAATCTTGCGAGGTTTAGGAGGCTGCTCAGAACAAATTGGTAGCTCGCTTAGTTTTGAAATAAGTTTGTGATCGGAAGATCCTAGCGGAGACTGAACGGAGATAGTGTATAGGTCTGGGTTTGATGTCAAAAAAAGATCCAACAGACTAGCAAAATCACCATCTCGGTCTGGTATCCGCGTTGGTTCTTCTACGAGTTAAGTTAAGCCAGAACTGATCGCGAATGATTCTGCCTCACGGCCTTGTTCATCGTTGGTATTTGAGTATTTAAGCCAGTTGACATTATGGACGTTAAAGTCTCCAAAGATAGCGACTTCGGCATTTGGATGGTTGGTTTGCAAAAAGTCGATTGTGTGGGCTAGTGATGAGAAAAGGGCTCTGTATTGGGTGTCGCTTGAAGGACAGTAAAGGCAGCAGATAAACTTGGTGATTATCTGCGTAGATATTTTAAACCACATTACATCAAACCCTGTCGGTTCAAGTGTTTCCTCTCGTTGGCAGCAAAGATCATCTCGGATAAAGGACATACTCCAAAGTTGCGTCTAAATCGGCAATGAAAATCGTATCCAGGGTATAAATAGCTGACGGTATTTGTTGACGATCTGACCTTTGTCTCGGTCAGTGCGAGCACATGAGGCTTGGAAGATTGTAAGTGCTGGTGGACTGAATTTATGTTGGTGTTAAGCCCTCTGATGTTGCAGAAATCAATTTTGAAGTTGCTGTTTTTGGGTCGGTTAGCAACTGCAGGTGCCACACTATTTCTCCGTTGAGTGTTGTTAGGGGAACCCAGTGTATTGTAGGAGATAGTGGAAGTTCGATTAATATCGCTTGATGAGGCCACAGGACTAGCCCCCACCCGGAGATCCGATTGGGGGGCGAGTTTACCTCCGGAGTATTTTAGTCTTGGAGCTTCCATCATGCTTTTTTTTCTTTCGGTCCCACCCTGGAAACCGGAAACATCGACACGGCGACGAAACGTTAACCCAAAGAGCAACTTCACGCCGCCTAAATCGATGCAATGGTATCTCACCGGGCGATGCCGGGTGGGCCCAACAGCATCTACCATTTATTTGAAAACATATTTGCAATCCTTGTCGTCCGAGAGATCAATTAAAATAAAAACCAGAATTGGTTAACAGGAAGTCGAAATCATCTAATTTTTAGCGCGTGCTATAATTTTGAACTTGTCACTTCATATTTAAATTTCCCCACCATCTCCTCTCATGCACTCCCAGCTACATTCTACGCGAAAACGTCTTTTTAATGGATGTTTCCATTAAGCGCATTATGTAAAACTTTTTATATAAAAGTACTTAACAAGGGTATTTGTTTTAAAACGTGCCCTCTATCACTTATCTTTACACGGCAAATTATGACAACCTTCAATATGTCGGCAACCAGCAAGCCGAATGTATCTTTTTTTTAAAGAAATTTAATAATTTTTAATATGTTTACAGCTCGTAAAGTTATTCAAATTATTTATAAGCTTAAAATTTTTTTATAAGTTTAAATTCTAGGTTCTTCTAGTGAACCGCTTTTAAAAAGCGTTTGAAAGTTTGAGCCTTCCTTTATATGTAAAAAAATTGGCGACTATCTGATAGCCCTATTTGGGTCACGTATGAATTTGAAAATTTATTATTTTTTTCTAGTAGACTGGATTGCAAAATTATTATGCAAAAACTATCTGACCAATCATAATGAAATTCAGCACACGTTTTAATATTAATATATTAAATAGCACTCGGTTTAATATTATTATATTAAAAAAGTTTTTCTATCCGAAATATACAGGTCTAGAACGAAACTCAGTTGTTTAGTGAAAAGCGAGTCGTGGGTTCATTGTTAAAGAAATGAAAATAAAATGAAAATGAAAGATAAGAAACCCAGGAAAAATTAAGTAATATATAATTTAGTTAAAGTAATCCGGTAGATTGTTGTGAGGAAATGTAAAATTCCAGATCTAGTGACAGAAAAATAAAAATAATAAAGTCCTTAACTTATCCTCTGTGGTTTAAAACAACTTGTTTCAAAAGAAAATTGAAGATAAATGAAAATTTAGTTATCTTGTTTTTTAAATAAAAAGATGTGTAGTTCTGTGTATAAGATAAAACAAAATCCAAAATTTCCAAAGAAATAAATAAGTACTTCTTTCTTTACTTAGTTGTAGAGGTAGTAATAAAGATAAATTATTATTAGATTATTGTTGGATTGCACAGTGATTTTTAGATAATTCTAGAATAAGGTATAACAACCCCAGCTCTCGTTGATAAAACGTAAAAATGAAGATATTTCAATTAATCACTAGTCACAATTAACAAAAATTTGAAGGGGGTAATTCGTGACGTGATCTACCCAGAATATCTTGGGCATAATTTTATCGCCCAAGCCTCAACTCGATACAACAAAACTGGGTACTCATAGCACTTGATGAATCTAAGTCTTCTTGCTATTCTGAGAATACGATCGCTTAGTAAGATCTTCATTTTAAAAAAAGTTGCTCTTGCCATCTCTATTCTTGTTTTTATTTCTTGGTTTGGGTCTAAATTGTCTATTATCCAACAGTCCAAGTATTTAAATCTTAATACATGTTCAGCTGGTTTCCCGTAAATGGTTATATTTGTTTGTGCAACACTCGGGTTTCGGCTTATGACCATAAGTAGACATTGGATAAAGTCGGCGATAGTGCATATTCTTGTCTAAGTTTGGGGTTAATGAGTGTTTCACTTGTTACTCTTCTTTCCTGTCTTACGGATGCTACTTTATGTCCATATAGGTAAAAAAGAGTTTGTGTGTTGTTGTCATCCAATCCCCTTGCATCCAAAATTGTCAATAACTCAAAATGTTTAACACAATCAAAAGCTTTTGCGTAATCTATAAATCAAATAAATACTTTTTTCCTCTACTCTCTGCATTTTTGCAGGAGTATCGATAAGCTGAAGTACACTTTTTTTAGTACTATGCTGGTATCGGTTTCGCATTTCTTGTATATTCTGCGATGTATAAATTTCAAATATATTTTTATAGTTTGGCTCATCAGACATATTGAACGGAACTGTTCACATTTGTGAGCGTTAACTTTTTTTGATATAGGTATGAATATCTATTTTAGCCAGTCCTTCATAACAGTCCTATGTCAGACCCTAATGCATTCCACTCCAGCTGTAAGCGTATTTTTGCCAAAACTATCGCCTTTAGAGCTGCTTGGTTCTCCGAGTAAATTACTACAGTTTTACCCGTTATACCCTGACTTGCGATCTCCATTTCACAGTGTTGTGTGGCCATTACTTCAGCCTGAAACACTGTAGCATACGCACCTGGACTTATTTGGACTTGTATCCTGTGTCTCCTACTATATATACCCGACCCTGTGCCTTTCTCAGTCGTTAAGTCAGATTGACCCTTGAATTGGGGTCGGACATTTTAAAAGTTTCTTACAAAATTTTACCTGGAGACTACCCTGTCCTGAGGCATATTTATTTTTGGATCCACCTTAACCCCATCATATATTGCTCTTGTAGCAGAAAAATATAAGTTTAGAAGCTTTTAAAATAATTTCTTGCATTCCAATTCTTTATACTGTTTTTTTTTGTTCGGTTATTGCAGTCTGTATTAGGAGCACCAGAAGACATCTTACTTTTAAAACAATATTAATAAAAAAACTACAGTTAAGCTTAAAAAGATGCATTTTCTAATTAAGTAAAATCGGTAGGTATTTCTAAAATAATAAAACAAATTCATTCTAATTCAATTATCCAAAAGCGCATTTTAATAAAACCGTAATAATTTCTACGTCCGTGCAAAAACATAATTCGTTATCCAAACAAGCGTATAAATTGAAATAGAGTAGAGAGAACACGGTAAAATATCCCTGAACGAACTAACAATGGTCATTTTGTCTTGAATCGATCCCTACCATCGTTCCCACAACGCATTTTCCCCTCATCAACTGCTCAAAGAAGACCTTAATTGATTACTTCTCATCTTATCTATTAGAGTTTCTTCTCTTAAAAGTGAGTTGTTTGTTTTAATTAGGATGTTTTTTTACAACAGGAAAAAATAGGCCAGGAGCAAATAAAAACTCGATTAGAAAATCATTCAGAATTTTTTTTTAATAAATCGAAAAATAAAAAACTGGTAAATTGGACCTATTTCAATGGTAATTTTGCAATAATTCGAAGGAAAAAATGCCTGACTCTGAGAAGATAAGTATGTTTCTATGTTTTTTAAAAAAATTACCAAATAAAAGAATTTGTGGTAATAAATTATTGTGATAATTCGAGATTTCATCGGAATTCATTAGTTATTTTTTTTTGCAAAGGTGTTTTGACAAATTGTTTTCACATGCCTTGACGTCATTTGGCCAAAAAAGAAATGTTGAGGGCTGTGGGGATGAGTAAGGAAGGAATGCCCAAAATTGATGTGGCCAACGCTATAGAAACCACTCAGACCGTTATATCACGTCTCTGTAGAGGAGGCACAATTATGGTACGGGCAGGAATTACACTTGGCAGTAGAACTGAGCTGGTCCTGCTGGATCCATTTTATCATCAGAGCGCTACATTGACTCTGATTTTATCTTAATGGATGACAATGCCATCTACATACAGCCAGATTAACAAGAAATTTCTTGGAAGAGCGGAATATTCCAGTTCAACCGTCAGATCTTATTCTATTAAGCATGCGTGGGATATCCTTTAGCGAAGAGTTTTTCAAGACCAAAATTAATTATGAAATCGCAATCAGCTGTTTCAAGCTCTGCAACAGTGTTGGATGGCGATTCCCCAAGAAGATCTGAATATTTGGATCTTCAGTATGGAAAGATGCTGCACGAGGAGGCCACATCCCTTAGAATTCTTTTTTTCCATTGTCAATTTTCAGATAAAAAATTGGATTAAGAAATTTTCGTTTTTTGCGTACATTTTAAATTATTCTTTTTTTTTCTTTGACGGCTTTTTGATAGCTTCGTTTATTTACCTCTTCGCACGTATCGGGCTTAAACAAGTTATTTTATGATATACTTTTAAACCATTTTATAAATAAAATATTTAAAGATCTTTTTTGATTTTATGTGTAATTTAAAATAAAACTGCAAAATATAGTTTATTTTCGCTAATTGTGAGAAAGATACGTAAAAGAAAATAATTTTTTTTTCACAAAATTATTTATAGGTTTTTGATTTATGTATGATTAATAAAAATATCTGGCTTTTATATTTTAAATCAAAGATCACACCTATCATCCATTTAAGCCTCTTATCTGTCAAATTTCACTCGTCTGTCAGCTGTCGTCTATCTCTCGTCGGCCATCTGTCGAACTATTGATACTCTATTGTGACAACTGTCATCTGTCGATTACTGTCATTACTGTCAATTATACAGTTTAAAGAAGCTAAAGATGCTACGGAAATGTTGTCAAACAAAAATTAATCCGTTGCATTGTTCTGAAAATATTTTTTTTCTTATTATTATCCAGCGATTCTTTAATTTAAACCTATATTATACAACTACAAAATATATTTGCATTTTTTCTCTCTTGTATTTCCATTTTATAAACTCCTGGACTAATAAACATGTTTGCATCTGACTGACGGTTTGTTTTGTTAAATTTTAATTTCAAAAATTAATTTCTTTTTTAAAAAAGGTTACTGCCAGAAACGGTTCGTTTTTATTTTCGTTTAACTTTACAAGATTCTTTGCTTTGAAATGATTTTTATTCACTTAAAAAAGATACTTTTAAAGTTAACTTAAAAGTAGTCAAGCATCCTTTCTTGATAACTAATTTAATCGATTTGATGAAACGATTAAAAATAAGAGGATAATCATCTTTTAGAATTTTAACGAATTTCTTTTATTAACTTAATTGATAATTTGGAAGGATTAAATCTCAGTTAACAGATTTTATGTCATCTGCCATCTGTATACCCTCTTATATGTTACCTGTTGTTTTCATTTCTTGACATAATCTACAATTAACATTGTTATAAAATATGAGTGGAAGAAAGTGGAGTAAAACCGACTATACCCTCATTTTGTACCCAATATTGTCCCTTAACAACGGTAGCAGTGAAACTTATCCAATTCACCTTCTTTCCAATCCCATGTTTTGCACTTTGCACCCAATCATCAATTGATCGAGTATTTCCGTATATTTATGTGCAATAAATATACTAATCATTTGAAAACCTGTTTTTTTTATTAACTGGTTAACAATAAGCTTCGAAATAGATTTTTTTGGCGGGTTATTACGCATTCATGTCATCATTTCTTGGCTATAGTAGGTGTTTAATGGGCCCATGATGCTGACATCAAGAGGTTGTAGGCGGTGAGTGTAATGTGGAGGAAAACTGACTATAATGACCCCGTTTTCTTGGGCTTTTTCTAACAAGGGAAAATTTTTGGTATGCTTTTGCGATAAAGTAAATAAGCCAGAGAACAAATATGTTACTTTGAATTCATACAAAGGGATGGCATATTGCGATAGTTTCAGGGATGCTCCCTTCAGCCTTCAACATAGGCACTTGCAGCAGACACATATCTCATTTATTTATTTTTATATTTATTTAAGGCGCCAGCGTATAACTGTAATCAAGCTCTATATTTTCTTTTTTTGGTATACAAATATTTATTTTTTTGTATTATGTAAAGGAGGGTCTAGTTTATGAAACTGAATTGTTTTATTTAGATCACTTTATCTTATTCTTTCTGATTAAGGAAGATTTGTTAGTGCCTATTATATCTAGGGGTTTCCGGCTTGTACCGTCTAAGTCGGTGGTGCGGCTGACTTGTGAATCATCTCTCTACGGCTGAGCTCGGGCATAATTTGCCGGTAGAGAGACCACTAACAAGCATTGTTCAATTTGTGTATTTTTGAACTTAAATTTAACATAGTCCTTAACCTTTAGTTAAGAGAAAGAAAAAACTTGACAAACTGTTATTAAGTAGTGTTGCTAGTAAGCGTTTTTTAAATGGGATCTTATCCAATCGGCATATTCTGCGATCTAAGCAGTGCCTTTGATTGTGTGAAGCACAAAACTGTCCTTGAAAAAATGAATTATTATGGTATTCGCGGAATTGCAAACAATTGGTTTTCCAGTTATTTGCTTGATCAACCGCAGATTGTGGAAATTTCATGTGTTGAAAATAAAATACAAACAACAGTTCGATCACAGAGTACAATTAATAAAATAGGGGACCACAGGGATCAATCTTGGGCCCCATACTTTTTGCAATCCACACAAATGACATACCTTATTTTATTGAAGACCTTACGTCATTTGCAGACGACTCAACTGCAATTGTCTCTGATAAAGATGAAAAAATTAAATTTCAAAAAGCTACTAACACACTTGTAAGGCTTTCTGATTGGTTTTCTGGAAATAAGCTATTTCTCAATTCTTCAAAAACCAGTTATTCCGTTTTTCATCCACACCAAAAATCTTTTGAAACAAGCACTGACTTGGTCATAAATGGAATGCATATTGACAGATCTTCCAATGTTAAAATTCTTGGTCTTAATCTAAATGAAAATCTTACTTGGGATGTTTACTGTATTAGCCTAAACAATGTTTTAAATAAGAAAGGATTTTTGATAAGAACACTTCGATCATATTTAAATATCGATTCACTAAAAAACTTTTATTATGGAGATATAGAGTCACGAATACGCTACGGTATTCAATTTTGGGGTGCGTCACCTTATTGTGAAAAAGTTTTATTAAAACAAAAAATGATTATCCGTAATATGATAGGAGCGAAACATAGAGCCGAATGCAAAACTATATTTAAAAAATTAAAAATCTTAACATTAATTAATCTGTATATACTAGAGATTGCATGTTTGACACATAAAACCAAAGGTAAATATTTAAATCCAAACAATCATATATATAGCACTAGACATAATAAGCTCATCTTGCCAAGCCACAACCTAAAATTAAAAAGTGATATTCCTAAAATTATGGGGATAAAAGTTTATAACCATCTAAAAAATAATGAACTTAAAATAAGCAGTGAAAAAAAGTTTAGAATTGAATTAAAAAATTTACTAGCTAAAAATCCCTTTTATTCCCTGAAAGAATTTTTTCAGTCAGAAATTTAAACTTAAATGTATAATTTGCTAATGCTTATATTGTTTCTTTTCTTCTTTTATTTTTATTTTTGTATTTTAATTTTAATTTGTCTTCTTTTGATTATTTTTTCTGATTTTGTTTGTCTTTTTTCTGTATCTATGTATTGACTTGTCCTATATCCATGTATTTGTGTAGATCTCTGGATTAATAAAAATAAATAAATAAATAAAATAAATGAATAAATGGTTAACAGCTACAGAAATTTTATAGAGATACAAAAAATAAATAAAATTTACATTTATTCTTATGTGTTCAACATCTTTTATTCAGTTTAGTTAATAGCATATTTAAATAATCTACCAAATCTGTCGTTTGTTCTTACCTTGGAGTGTCATCTGTGATTATTGTGGAATGTCATTTGTCATTGCTGTCGCATGAAGTTTGACATTACTGTAGAATACTATCTTTCACTACTGTCGAATGTCATTTGTTATCTGCTTTCTGCTTTGTTCGTACTAGATAGTTTCGTTAATCAACGTTGTTATTTTTCACGTTTTAATATTTATGAAAAAATATTTAAAAATTAAAAATTGAACAATTAAATTTAGACCTGTTCTTGATATGTAATCAACGGTTTAGCTTTAAAGCTAAAAACGTGCAAAATTATTTTAAAGTAAATAATTGCCAGTGTAGATCAGTTAAAAATCAAACGTAGCTTAGGCTCCTTTTTCTCGATTAATTAAAAATAAGCGTTTGATGTTAATTAAAAAAAAAGAATAATATTTTAATTATAAAAATCAGGACT
This sequence comes from Altica lythri, assembly GCA_964028335.1. Taxonomy (NCBI): domain Eukaryota; kingdom Metazoa; phylum Arthropoda; class Insecta; order Coleoptera; family Chrysomelidae; genus Altica; species Altica lythri. Next base: position 31,523,583 of record OZ034809.1, on the reverse strand, counting down.
TCTACATTTTAAATATTATAAGCTATACTTAAAAGAAGATTGTAGATGATAAATGGGATTGATTGGCGCAAGTAACCTTTCTACTCGGCGACCTAAAAGATCTTTTGTGTATATCCTATATCTAATTATTTATCCATGAGGTTAAGACTTTTAAGAAAGTCTATTATTCGCATAGAATGTACGTAAGTAACCAGTTCAGGCGATAAGAAGACCTGTCCTAGACATTTATTTCGATGGCAAACGATTACTCTGTAGATAAATATTCTATGTTTAGCCGTTTCATCTGCATACTTAAAGAATCTGCATGTCCCAATGGATTTGACCAATTTACAGAGATTGTATCTCAGTGGACAGTATCTCTAGAGGCTGCATTAAGTTTCTTTCTCCAATTACGAACCTCATCCACAATGTGGCATTTTAATTTGTCACAAAAAGATTCAGGACCGATAAAACGAGTAATAGCTCATTTTTTGCGAGGCTATCAGGAATTTTGTTTCAGACATTTCCCTTATGCCCTGGTACCCACGCACAGCAAAGTTCCTTTTTTGTGTTTGGCGAGTTGTTAAAGAGACTGTTTTTTGCATTTCCAGTTTATTTTGGACTTGAATATGGTATATTCTAGATCCTTTAAAAAAACTAAGCGAACCAACGAATTAAATACTTCAGTTGAATTAACAAATTTTTAATGCGCTCTCAAGCTCAGACGTCTATATAGCTAAGTGCTCTGCTTAAAAGTTTGTAGAAGTGTTTCCCAGAGCTATTGAGAGCCTAAAATTAAGACCTTTAACATTTACACCTACTCTTTCTGGGATTTTAGACCCATCGGTATAATAAGTAAGTGCCTCTTTTGTAAGTTGAGTAATTTTAAGTAAACTCACTACAAGCCGAAAGGGTCTAAATGTACTCCAAGGCCACACTAGGACACGATCTCATTGCACCAGTGATCCCTATAGAAGCGAGTCTTGGCACCTTTTTAGCTCCATTATATCCTTTTGTCGCGTTGTTTTGTACCCCTAAACTAGGGCAATAAATGTGATCAGGAAATGACAATTATTAGATATGACCGAATAATTATTTTACCTTTACGAATCCTTGTTTTCTCCATACAGCGCTTGTAGCTTAAGAGGTTATATTTGGTGAAAATTTAAAGTGAGTAAGTACGTAAGAAGGAGAACTTCAAGGTATTTTATCTCTTCTAAAACTGTAAGAGTTGCTTTATTCATAACAGGAAGTTAAATTTGAATTTCTGCTATTTGCCAGTAAAATAAGTATCTTTCTGTTAGAATGGGCTGAAAGTCGTTTCTTCAAAAATCCAAACAGTTGTGAGGTGTAGTAGCTTCGTTTGTGACCAGTTATAGTACTGTCGGTCCAGAATAACTTAATTATAAGTTTAGCCCAGAGCACAAAATCCTTTTCTTTTACTTTTTGCTATGAGATCCTTAATTACCATTGACCACAGAAGAGGAGATAAAAGTCTTACTTGAGAACATCCTTTACTTCTTTTATTGATTGAACTGCAATGTATGTAACAATATTCCTAGTATTTAGCAGGGATTGTATTCATTTGATAATAATAGGTTCTTTACTCGTTTTCTGTGAGGTTTTTTGATGATCTTTAAGTGTATTTTTCAAGATCTGCTTTGGCGTTGGCACTAATAGTAATTGTTCCAGTAGTGAGCGTCTTACAAGCATCTTATCTTCTGCTCCTTTATTTCAGTGAATTAGGCGTATGACTTTTTATCAGTCCACTACCATTAGAGTGGTCTTTTGGGATAACTTTTGAAACCGTACTGGTGAGGCTACGTTAGTAGGTAATCCCATCAAATATTTTTTTCTTTTTTTTTTCTTTTTAGGTTTTAATAACTGTTAACAAGAAAATAAATAAATTACTTCATACCCATGCATAAGTGTGTAATTTTAACTCTCCACATTTTTGGTGTCTAATTTTTCATATTAATAACAACAAATTTAAAAAAAAACTTATTTAAAATTTCAACTGCTGAATGCTTCTGTTTTTTAAAAGTAATATCCAATCGCAATACATTTATTCTAAACAATTTAAATTAAATTACTGGAAGATTTTATTTATAAATTATACCGACCTGAGAATTATTGACAAATATATGGCTTAAGTGGTTTTAATCGCTAGAAATGTTTAAAATAAATAATGAACAGCTTCTGATATAAATTGATGTTTTAGTAGAATGTGACATTTTTGGTAAAACTTGATCTTTGTGCGGAAAATTTTTGTGTATTTTAGTAAAAAAACACTCCTTTGTATACAAAAATTACTGCTAAAAAAAATAAAATAGCAGTTACAAAATCAATTTTTTATCGCTATGAAACACTAATAATAGGATTTAGGTTTCTGTTGTTTGGTTTACACTGAAACACCCTATATCATAATCTTATGACAACCTATTTATTAAATTTATCTAATAAACGCCAAAAACTTTTTAAGTAAAGGTTAGAAATCAATCATTGATATATCAAAATTCACATTTTTTTTTTAATTAAATTTAGCATGTACCACCATATCTGATTTTGTACAAATCATGCAATGGCATTATTTTTTTCAAAGAGCTTTGTAGGTTGTTTCCTTAGGTCATCTGTTAAATCATACTGCTCTAAAACACCAAAGGACTGTAAAAAATCTATCAAGAAAAAATCTAAAAGTATGACAAAAGATTTGATACCAAAACCCTTGGAAGAACCAAAATTTCGAAAACCGAAATATATGTCCACACCAGGCGATACAAAAATCGATTTATTGAGACCAGAATTTGATTACACAAGAGTGGTAAGAATATCAAAACCTGCTAAAAACCATACTCAAAGTGGAACCAACAATACACACGTTTGGGAAATTAAATTTGATGGTAAAACTCAATGGGAAAATCCTTTGATAGGTTGGACTTCCACTGGTGATCCAGTATCAAATTTAAAATTACAATTTACTACCAAAGAGGCAGCTATATCATTTTGTAAAAAGAATAATTGGAAATGGTATTTACATCAGAATCCAGAAAAACCAGTTAAGAAAAGATCTTATGGAGATAATTTTAGGAATAAACGTACTCGTCTTAGCACTAAATAATTTTTTTATACCATTTGTATTTAAATTATATAGAAACTGAAAATGTATATTTTTGCTAAGAAATAAAAATTCATAATACCGTTTTATTTTTAAACTTAATTTCTAACTACTTCTTTAAAAATATTTAAAGTCACCAAGTAAGTAACTAAAACAATAAATCGAACATGATTACGAATTTAATATCGTATGGTACCAAAGGATAAAACTTGTGAAGACGCTCTCTAGAGTGTTATCAGTTACAAAACTTTGCAGTGTGAATTAAACATACTTTGAGGAGTTTCATATGCTAAAAGTTAAAATGATATAAGTGTACAAAGTTCAGTTGTGTTAATAAGAATTGATGCTGACGCCAATTTAAAACATTAAACAAGAATTTGTGTTATATTAGTACATATTTGGCTTTGGTAGATACGAGGAAATACACAAAAAAAAACAGGAATTTTGGTATAATTTCTTTATTTCTCAATATTTTTTAATAAAATTTTGATCACCTTTAAAGTAATTACCATTTACTACAAACGATGTTTGCATTGTTCCAAACATTTTGTAAATTCAATTATTGGGATATCCTTTTGGCCTTTTGGCGTATTTTAATTTAACTCCTTCACGATAGAAAAACGCTCTCCAGTTATGTCTCTTTTAAGTCTTGGGACAGAAACCAGTCACAAGGTAATAGATCCTGTGAGTAGAGAGGATAAACAATAGGTATCATGCCGTTTTTGTTTAAAAAATTGCTACACGAAGAGGGTGGTGTAAGCCGGCGAATTGTCGTGATGGAAGAACCAGTCGCCTATACGCCAAAACTCATCTTTTCTTCCGCATCTTTATAACTTCCAGATAAAACCTCTGGTTGACAAATTGATCTGATGAAATGAACTCTGAGTGCAAAATACCTTTGCAATCAAAAAAACAAATATGCATTCTCGTTATTTTTTAAAACTTCGAAAGCTTTTCTAATACGAGGAGAGTCAGCTGTGTTTAATTGGCTTGATTGGGTCCTCTTTGAGCTGATTTTTAACATGTAAACATGGCTCAAGTCGACGCTGAAGTCCTGAACAGTGTTGGTCATTAATTGATATTTTTTTATTTTTAAAACGCGTAAACTATTCGTAAATTCGCGATTTCCGTTTTTATTTGGGTACCCCCTATTAAAGGCCATAGAATTTTAAAATGTATTAAACTGAACTATGAAAGGATAAATGTGCCTTGGTCCTTAGGTTATTTGGCCAGAAACAGAAATAGTCTGATTAAAGACGGTTAAGTATAAAAATTAAAAACTTGTAATATTTACATTTATATTTGTTTATAAAATTATTTACAAATATTTTCAAAATTGCGAGCATTAATATTGTAACAGGATAACCGAATAAGGAAAGGACCTTTACTTAGAAGACTGTTTTAAGGTTATGTATTCCAGAATCTTCGAGATGTAGTTATTGGGTTAGATCATGTTACTCGAAAATGCTAGAATGTTAATTTTTATTATGTAAAGGGGTGTATTAGCAGTTAATGGGAGTTCAAATAGTTCATTGTAATTGTAAAACTATTTAGGCGTTATCCAGCAGAGTTCTGGTGCATCTATAACATTTTTGATAAATAAAGTCCCCTTAAGTGTTTCAATATTCTAAATTTGTACGTTATTTGAACCAATTTCTGTAAACACGAGATCATTTATTACTTTTTTTTATTTTGATAGATTTATTAGATCTGTTTACCCATCACTGACCTGTCACTGGCAATCTGAATTTTGTTCGTTGGTGAGGGCAAAAAGCACTAATTTTAATTTGGTACATTTTATGTAAATTGCTTGAAACTATTCCTGCATGTTTTACCAAAAGTAATTTTATATTCGATTAAACTAATAACTTTATTTGCTAATAGATCACAGACTGATTACTCAGTTATTTCTGACAAATCTGATGACAGAAATCAATCATTTTCTGTGTTTGAACACAAATAGAAACATGTCTATGACACATCAATCACCGATTTCAAAAATATGAACATGATTTATGCATAGACATGTAATGGTATTTGGTTAATAAAGCAGACAATTGTTTTGCTTAAACATGGAAAAATCACCTAAAATTATTGAAACTGTGTACAGATATGTATTTAAAATTGTAGAGAGTATACAAACAAGAATATATTAAAAGTCATTAAGGGAGAAATTTAACAAATGCCGCATTCAGCAGAACTTAAACCCACAACCTTTGCCTCTACGAGGTAAAGCTTTAACAACTAAGGTAAGTAATTATTTTGATATTTGGTCGTAAAATTCAAATCATGTTACATGTAAAACTTACTCACTTTCTTTTTAAGCACATAGAGCATGGCGTTAAATACAAATCGACAATTGAAACAACAACCTCTAAGTCACTTTTTTGTGACCTCTCTTATATTTTAATTCAGATAGAAGACCGGAACCATGGATCTTTTGTAAACGATTATTTTCTAGGATTTTTGGCATTTTAGACAATGTTCAAACAAAAATGAAACAAAGATTGTGGGTTTAAGTCCTACAGGATGCGACATTTTTTCAATTTATTCTTAATGTCATTTAATATATTCTTGTTTATATACTTTTTAAAGTGAAAGCTGAAGGGTATGTTTAGGATCATAATCAATAAAGTATCATTGTCAACCTCGACCTTTATATTATATGTAATAAAATGTAATTTTTTATGTAAATAAAGTTCATGTTCGGAAAAAAAGCAGTAGTTGCCAAATGAATTTCAATCTAACAGTCAGCCCTTCATTTTAAAGAATAATTTTCTATAATAAATTGTTTACGTGGAAAGCGTCTTTTATTTCTTCTGGAAAACACTAAATATAGTCCACACATCAACGGCATACAAGCGCCCACATTTACTAAGAAAGAAAATTCATATGAAGAGAACTGAGAACAATGATAAACTTTACGAAATAGAAAAAATACTTAAGACTCTCCGAGGGGAGAGTATAAAAAAACGATGATTTACTCTCACTTTTGCCTTATATATAATAGTTATTTATGTATCAAGGGCGTAAAACAGGCGTTTATGGACCGCAACGTGTAAATAAGAGCCCGAGCCACAGGCGAGGGCTATTAACACGTAAGGTCCATAAACGCTGTTTACGCCCGAAATACATACAAACTTTTATGCACGACCGATTAAATAATCATTTATAAAAAAAATTGCACTGTCAATTGAAAAAAGTCAACTGTCAATTGACAAAATTCTACTGTCAAATATCAAATGTCAACTGTGAAATATCAACTGTCAAATGGCAACTATCAAATGTCAACTGTCAATGGTCAAATATCAAACATCAACTGTCAAATGCCAAATTTGAAATGTCAAATCTCTACTGTCACATGTAAAATATTATCTGTCAGCTGTCAAATTTCAACTGTCAATGTCAACGATTGTTTTAATCATAAAACTTATAAAGGATATTTTTTTTTATTTTTTGTGAACAATTTAATATAAATGCCATTTCAACTTGCATGAAATTTATACCTCGAACCTCGAACAACTTACCCTGTATAACCATTCACCTAATAATTTGTATTCACTCGTTATTTAAAATAAATAATTTGATTGAAAGTACCTAATATGCACAGAGGCTAGAGATAATATTTTAAAACAATAATCTATAATATAGGTAAAGTACGTTTCACAATAATTCGTTGACTTGGTAGGTACCTGCGCTTAACTGCTCTTAAGGGATTACTAATAAAAGGTGGTTAATATTTCTTCGAACTTTGGCCGTAAACCGGTGAACTATTTACAGAAAGGTATTATTTATTTTTGTCCAGGAAGATATATTTTGGATTTTTTATTTTTCAGGTAAAATTTTAAATTATTATTACTGACCATCAATAGTAAATCATTAGTAAATGATTTTTGATTTTCTTAATTATCTTGGAAGAGAAAGTGGGAGTTTCGGGGTAATTTGTTTTTAAAATTCTCTCCTAGAATTTTAGTTTGTACTAAACATTATACTCTGAAAGTAATCTTGTGTTTATAACTAAGTATGTGGCGTCCTTGGGCAAAAAAAGTGCATTTATCGCCGGATGCGAAACAAATTGTGAAAAATGTGTTTGAAACATTGAATAATCGAGGTTATAGTGTAACCGATGCAGCAGAAGAAACATGTAAGTTAACCAAAACCCCAATATCCACAGTAAAAGATATTATCAATAAACGAAAAAAACGAAGTGACGTTAATAATACCAAATGTGTTGATGAAATACAAAAAGATATAATCCGACGAACGATATATGTCCTATACCAAGAACAAATGATACCAACCCTAGATTGTATAAAAAAACGGTTACTTAAAGACGACACGGGAATTATTTGTAGCCGTACAAGTTTGTGGAGAATTATTTCTCAAATGGGATTTAAATATTGTACCATTAATAAAAGACCTATGTTGTCGTTACCCTAACAACAAAGTCAAAATAGGTGGTGGCAATTTTATATAGACTCATTGTCAGTTTAGATGATTGCAAGTACCTGTATTTCAATATTTAAGACAAAAAAATTACTTTACCGCCCGCCATTTACACTTTATCGCCCGGCGGGCGGTAAAGTAGTCCACGGGCGCTAAAGTGGCACTTTACGCCCGCTAAATGTATGTAATAATCTGTACTTTACCGCCCGGTCGTGCATAAAATATTTTATTAATGCATAAGCTAAGGTTGGGTTTAAAGATTTAATTTCGGCTGAAGAAAATAATATTTAACTATCTATACGTACCAGTAAGGCAATTTCTAGTATCAAATAGAACTACTCAACGATTAGTGGAATATGAATTACATTTCCAGAGTTTATCTAAACAAAATATAAAACATAATACACCCATAAAAATGAAGAACGATTCCGTTTTTATTTGTTTAATAAATAATTAAAAATTATATTTCCTTATAACTAAATATTACTGTGTATTTGAAGTGGTTTGAATGGATAAAAATAATTTCACTTACCGCAATAGAAGAACTAGTCGTTCTCTAAAATGAGTTTTTAAATAAGTTATTTTTTTTAAACTTCACTTAAAAGTAAGTTAAATATTTTTTTTGATCACATAAATATTAGGAAAATTGCGCAATTATTAACATAGGACGCAGTAAACTTGCTATCACTGGTTGGTAACTTATACATCATTCAAAGCTTATTTTTATTAAAGTAGGTCTTATTAGGGTGATGAATTTTGCCCTGTATATTTAATCTTATTCTCAGTTGTAAATGCGCTGTTGTCACGTCCTCAATAAAATCATAGTGTTAGTGACAATATATAAAATAACAATTGTGTACTCCATTTCAGCTCCATAAAATCATTAAAAATTAGTACTTTCACAAAAAACGAAAATCGTCAATTTAAAAATATATATTTATATATAATAAATGCATTTACAAAATAATAGTACTTAATTAAATGAAAGCAAACAATAAAAACATTTACAAAAAAGTCTTCATTTTCGTGGGGCTTTCCAGGTAGTGCGGTATTATGACATACCATTTGGTTTCAGCTATTTTGATAAGTAGAACAAAGATAAATATTCCCACAAAATGTTATGCTTCAAATAATGGAAATCCGTTTAATATGTGTTCAATAGCTACAGTGCAATAATTCATCAGAAAAGCAGATACACTATTGGTAAAATAAGCAAAGTAAAAAAAATGAAACATACAACATTAAAAAAAAACATATAAACAACAAAAATTGGAGTAACAGATTTGGTTAAAACTATTGTCACGTTCATCTATTCGTTATGTATTTTCAATTCACCTCCAGTATCAAAGGTAAAATGTCGTCAAGTGAATAGTTTTTCATGTAATAAGTCCAATCCGTCAAAATAATTTCTTCTGTGTCTACAATTTTTTTTTACATGTCTGGTTTACATTGTCTTAAAGCTTCTGTCCAAGTTTTGTCCGAATATAAAAATGCAAAATAGACGTAATCGAAGTAAATCATGTCTATGTTAGTTTATTATTTCATCTACTACATATGTCTTATGGTTGCTTTTGTATTTTGTAAGTATAATTGTCTTTTTTTTTTCATTTTTTTATCAAATTCGATGTTATTGCTGCTTAATTATCTCTGTAATATCTATTTTGTTGTACATATTGAAATGAAGCATTATCCATGTTTACTACACATTTCTCTGGAAAATTAAATAAAGCAGGCATAAGTTAATTAACAATCCAGTTTTTGAAAATATCACCATTTATAGTTTTGTGATAGTCAATGTCAGTATTTGAAGAGTCTAATAACAAATCACATCCCTCCATTGACCCACCATTTGCTCCTGCGAGTAAAATTGTAAATCGCTTTTCTTCGGATTACACATGCAATGGATTACTTTTTAAATCAGATTACTGTTTCCATCGACGCGTTAGAGTACCATTTTTTTATATCCACGTCTATGTACACGAATCTAATGATTTCATTGCACTTTTTTAATTTCATACATTTCTGAAGGAAAGAGATTTTGCTATTCTTTGCTCACTTAAAATTTGTCGTCAGTTCACGTTTTTAAGTTTATATATCATTAATTTTGTATAAATAAGTTCGTTTACCGTTTAAATCTCAGTTTTGTTTTGCGTCAGTCAAAAGTTTATCTGAAGTAAAATATTCGTTTTTATAATTGTACGTCCAAATCTGCCACTACAATTTTTTTTTAAATGAAGTTCTTAAATGTATCTGCTTTATCTTTCTTCTTTTTATTTGCCGCTTCTTTACCATTAACTAAATCTTTTTTTAAGATTTTTCGTTCATATTTAACACTAACCTAAAAAAAACACGAAATATTTAAAAAATGTATGAAATAAAAATTTAAATGATATTTGATTGGTCATAGATTAATGAATGAAATATCGATTTGTCCATGTCCTATCAAATTACATTTTAATTATCATTATGGATCATTATTATTAAAGAAATTAATGAAAATATTTTATTCTGAATCATTTTTAACTTTTACTATAGTGTGTAATCTGGCAACATTGTAAAATAATGACCGACAGAAGAAATGTGAGGTTAGGTATGCTTAATAAATTATAAGTAATTTAAATGTAATAAGAATGTAAAAGTGTATTTAATGTAACAAATAACTTCATATACAACTATTAATGAAATTAAAAATGTTTAGAACTATTTGCTGATAAAAATCTTGGAATAATCTTGTATACCTACAAACACAATTACTACTTACATTAAAAACCAAATCCCCCTTCTGAAACTTTCTGGTCCTTTCTAAACATGTAATATCATCTTTGTATTCATTTTTTTGTCTCTACACATTTTTTTTCGGCATATTAATTTTTTTAATGCATTTAACCATTATATTTATGATATTTGTTGTCAAACTTGTCAGTTTGTGACTTGCAGTGACTTGGTAACTTTCAAACGGCAACATGACAAAAACCAATACCAACGTGAATAAATAAAAAGATAGCCTGCTAGATATAAATAAACGTTGAATCGTTTATATTTATGTAATTAATCCAACATGATTAATTATTCGTTTTAAAATCGTGCAAACTGACGAATCTTAACAGATACCTATGCCGACACTTTAAAGCTCAGGGCCGCAATACGATCTATATTATACCATCACATACCGACTTTTCAATTACCTTACTGAACCGCGGCATGAAAGCAAATATGTTTTTTTTT
>OZ034809.1:24750318-25020318 GCA_964028335.1 Altica lythri | reverse complement strand
AAAATTTTTTTTAAAATGGTTCGAGAATCAATTACTTATGAATTTAACTGAGCCTTCAATGATTGTTATGGACAACGCTTCCTATCACAGCACGTTACTTTTTAAAACGCCATATAGTTCCTGGAGAAAACATGAAATTCAGGATTGGCTGACGACACACAACATTCAGTTTGATCAGAATGCGTACAAACAAGATTTATTAAACATAGTTTTAAGAAATAAACCGCCAAAAATTTATAAAATAGATCAGCTTGCAGAACAATATGGTCATGCAGTTATTCGGTTACCTCCTTATCATTAACCCAATTAAAATGATATGGGGCATTGCCAAGAATTATTATAACCGCCATATTGGTAGGAACGGTAACTCAATTCAAAATTGTTTAAGTATGTGGAGGGAAGCACTACAGACTATAACCCTCCAAATCTGGTCTAATTGTATCAGTCATACTGAAAAAACAATTCAAAAATGGTGGGACCGTGAAGTTATTTTTGAACGGGAGGATATTTTACCCGTAATTATTGATTTTAATCATGATAGCGATAGTGATTCTTATTCAGAATAAAACTTTACTTATTGTTTATTTTTATTGTATTTATTTTTATTGAAAGAACTTCTTTCGAAAGCATCTAAAATTATACAAATCTATACATATAATAAAACTGTAGGAGTGTATAGGTATGTTTGTGCGCGCATCACATGAAAACTACTGATCCGATTCATATGCGGTTTTCAAAGACGTATTTGTCTTCTTTCAACTTAACATCTGGTGTATAAAAATTTCTCTCCTATTCCTTAAATGGGGTGGGGTAAGAAATTTTTATACAACAATCACACGCCACGCGAACAACGTTGCGAGTACAACAAGTAGGTTAATGAATTAATTATTTATAATAAAGTTCAGATTAAACATTAGGTTTTAATAAAATGTTCCTTCATATCCTCGAATATTGTAGCAACTTGGCAACGTTTACTTTTATACGTTTATGACGTGCATCGGAAATTTTATTGCAACGACTATACCAATATTATATTATTCAAATCTCTTTCAACTTATTATTTTATCAAAAAACACAATTTTAATACTGCATAACATTTATTACAACCATCCTCTTCAAAAGATCAAGGGAAAGAGAGACAATCTCCAAAATCAACAAACTAACAAAAGCCTATCACTAACAATCTATATCCTATATAAATTTTTCCAAAACAAACTTGATTCTATTCCAATAAAACAAATCAGCCCTACTAGATTACTTATCTTAATTTCTTTAACAATTTCTATCATCATACATACTAGATTTATAACATTATTTTGCAAATTTGTCTTATAACCTTACATACTAGATTTCTAACAAAAATTATAAATTTTATTTTCTATTATATTTTAATATAAATTTAATTTTTTTAGAATTTCTCAATTTCTTATTAATTTTATAAAGCTTTGAACTCCTGGGATCAAGAATATTCTTTTTAATCATTTTATATTTAATTTTACATATTATATATATCATAGAATCATATTTCATCTCAATATATATAATATTAATTTATTTATTTAAAATTACTTGTAATAAAAGATACTTTCCATAGCTGTCAATAGCAACAAAACTTTCTGCGTAAGGATTTAAACGAGTAGGTACTTCTTAAACAATGGCGCACTCTACCGGCAATAGTTCTGTCCCCTAAATTGAGACCATTCGTTCAACATTACGTTTAGACTCCTGGTATCTATCCTGCATGATAGAAAGTTATATCAATTAACTCACAACGCCGTCTATAAGGAAATCGTAGAACTAAATAAATGTCACTTAGGGGTATTGCCACTTAAAAAAATTAATTACAAAAATATTTTATAGTGGACTAAATAGTAAATCTATACTATGTTTGAATCCTCAAGTGGCTGCGACACATACAAAAATTTCACTAAAATAATCAATCCGGTTAATAGAAGTTCAGTTACATACAAAGATTGATTGTTAAGGTTTAAGTTTCTTCGCGGAATACTTATAACAAAAATCAATAATTTAACAAAAAAAAAAAAAAAAAACATATCAATAAATGAATAAATAAAGACAACGGAACATTATATAAAATATTTTAAATATGTAGTTGTAGAACAGAAATTTTTATATTTATTATAGAATAATGATAGAATATTAGTCAAATGCATCGGGATCCGGTGGAGGAGCAGGTGGTGTTATGAGCTCCTCAAATTCATCTCGTTGAATATCCAGAAAATGACTAACTTCCAATACTTTATAACGGTTTCGTTGAACTTCTCCATCGTAAAGATTTTTTAAAAATGTATCTAGCCAGTTTTTTGCTCTAAATATTAAAGTGTCTTCTCTATCATCGATTGTAACCATATGAACATCGTGAGTTCCACCCAAACAATTCATTAAAGCATCCTTATCAAGTATAATGGGTTTTAAAATATCTGAAACCACTAAATCTTCCACTACACCAATACTGTAAGAAAAAAAAACTTATTGTGATAACAAGATAAAGTCAATATAATTATAAACATAATTGTTTGTAATAAATAAGCCATCCCTTAGAGGACATGAGTACATAAAATTTTAAAAAGCTCTACTACCACAAGGAAAGTCTTAAAAAGAAACAGGAAATCTAAAACTGCAAAAAACGAAGTTATTGGCAATATTTGTGGTTACGCAGCACTCTCTAATAGACAAGTATTGTGAAATATAATATTTATGTTATTTAGTTATTACCTAGCAGCAAGCTTATTGGCAGCTTCAGTAATATTTTCGGTGTAAGCTTTCTCCAAGCTACGAATAATGGTAAATATATTTTGTGCCTCTTCTATAAAAGTATTTACCATCTCGGTTAGTACATGTTCAAAACTTTGATTGACTTCATCTAAAGCTTCGAACAGGTACAATTCTAGTTTCATTAGTTTCTTCCAAGTTGTATGAATTAGATCACTATATTTTTGGGTGAGTTCAGACAATTTTTGTGAATATTCGTCATCTTCTAGTACAGCGTCATCAAGTTGTTGTTGTAATTGTTTCACCTCATTAAACTGTTCGTTTTTAGCTTCAACAAACTCTTCCATGTATTTTATACTTTCTAATTGATTATCCTTTTTAGCTGATTGTGTACTATACATAAATGCATCGATTTCATCACAGCGAATTTTATAATGTTTTTGACCTATAAAAATCTTATAAATATTTATCATTAATTTTTTTTATAAAAAAATACCGATTTCGAATAAGTCCTTACAAGCATTGAGAAAATTTGTTTCATATTCTGCATACAGTTCGTTTACATCTTCGCCTATCAGTAACAATAGTTTACCATCATCATCTTTTTCATACATTTTTTCAAACAGGTTTCGCGTATTTAAATACTCCACAAAGCTGCTCATATTTAACTCTGCTTCTTGATCTTCTTTTTCTTTTTGAAGCACTTTCGCTAGATCTCTTTCTTCTTGCGCTTCAACATCCAAAATTTGTTGCTTAAAATATAAGTTACCTACAAATATTTATTTTTAAAATTATAAGAAATCTTTATTAAAGTATTTATACCTTTATATCTTTCATCATCTTGAATTCTTCTATATTCGTAATATACTAAATGTGGTATCAGAGCTGCTACATACATTCTAAAATCTTCTGCTTCATGGCAAGGATTTTGAGACATGTTTAATGAAACTAAGTGCGGTAGTCTTCTTAGACAATGTATTTCGTCTCGAGCTTAAAAAAATAATATATAAAATTTAAAGTAGTAAGAACATTATAAACCGTGAAAAAATGCGAATAAACATTTTTTTTTGCATTTTTTTAAAACGGAAGATTAAAAATAGTCATAGGATCTCAAGGTTTTTTTAATCTAAAGGGGTAAGCGTTTTAGATTATAACAATAGATTAATCAATAAATAAGTCACAGTATTAAAAAAGCACTAGAATTTTTTAGTTTTCTTCAGATATTTCGCAAACTAAACAAGATGTGACAAGTTACTGGACATATCTCGATCGCCTGTAAAGAACATAATCGTACCAGAACAGCAACATCTGGAAGATCAACTCTTTCGAATCTCTTGGTTTATCAAAAGGGCTCAATACAGGCTTTCGAGTGTCGTGTTTAAGCACATAGCATATAAACCGATATCTCAACGGCCTTTGATAGGGTTAGCCATGGACTAATGATTCAAAAACTGAATAAAATTGGCATTTTTGGAGTTTTTCTTGACTGGTATCCAGCTTTCTGAAGAACAGACATCAGTGTGTTCGAATTGGTGGGGCTCTCTCCAGTGTGATTGAGGTGATCTCTGGGGTTTCTTAGGGATTATATATTGGACCAATTTTGGTTAATCTCTTAGTCAATGATATTCCTTACTTTATAAAATATTCTGACGTTCTAATGCTGATGATTTGAAGATGTTTTGACAAATTCATAATAAGAGTGATGTCTTATTGCTGCTGGAGGATCTGAAGTGAATTTGCTTGAATTGAATGTTGTCCAGTGTTTCTTTATTATATTTTCCAGGACATAAGATGTTGTTGATTCTTCCTATTCTGAAGTCTTAAACGTAATTCAATTAAGGGTAGTATGATGGATACAATGCTTGATTTTCGTAAACATATTATTGCTGTCCAAATAATGTTTTTAAAAACTTGGGTGTTATATTAATAAATAGTAAGGACTTGTCTTATCTTATAGTGTTCTTCTTGTCCTGTATTGGGCTTTTGTCAGATCAGGTTTAGAATATTGTACACTATACCTTCGTCGCCTTATTACTATTGTCACATTCATGCCTTGGAAAGAAATCAGATTAAATTTGTTCGTTATTATGCATATCACAAAGACCGTATTACTTTTTAGAGTTTTTTAGGAGAAGACGTACATTCCGGGCACCAAGTACCTCGTACAGGATAGCCGATGCAATATTTGTATTCAGCGACCTCAAAAACCACGGAATAAAAAGTTTAAATAAATTTTATAACGAATTTCCATAAAACTCTGGCAGAAGATGTACATACTGGCCATCAGGTACCTTGCACAGAATTGCCGATGCGATATTTATGTAGCGATCTCAGAAATCTCCAAATAAAAAATTTAACTCATTTCCATGCATATTTTCCGAGTTGTGATTTTTTAACACTTTAAAATGTACTTTGGAAAATATATTTTTTATCTGCAACAATGCAGTTATCCCTTGTCCTTATGCCGTGGGGCCAAAAAGTTTACTGAAGCTCTCCCGAATTGAACGCACAAATTTCATTACGATCAGTCTTACTTTAAAAAAACGGTAGAGATTGATTTAAAAAAAATATCGTGTCTTTTTGTTTTAGTATAATCACAGAACAAATATAAGGAAGTATCTAATATAATTTAGTACAGATAAAATATACTTACCAGATATATTATTTTTTCCTATGCTGAATATTGACAAAGATTTAAGAGATGTTAAATTTTCTAATTTCTCTATAAAATTCTCATACAAATTTAATTTCCTCAATTTTGTAAGAGTATCCAGATTCTCAATTTTCGATATTTTATTAAAAGATAAATCAAGTTCTTCTAAATTCACCAGCGATTCTAAATTTTCGATTTTCTCGATATAATTATTATTAAGTTTTAATTTCACTAACGATTTAAGTACCCATACGTGATCAATTTTTAAAATATTCATAAATTCGAATCTCATTTCTAAAATCTGATCTACAGGTGATCCTTGAGCTTTCATTAAACGACCTAACTCGCCTTTGGGAAGTTGCTGGTTTATACATTCTCTTATTAGTTCGTTATCTATTACTTTTGGTTCTCTTGCTTTACAAGGATTAGTAAGAGCCATTGTTTTAAATATTGTTCACCACACTGATTAGTTATACTTTAAAAATAAGGAGTATGTCAAAATATATGTTTGATCAATATCTCTCAGGAAATTTAAGTTGCTAAGGAAATAAACAGTGTTGTATTTACGAGGAAGATTTTAAATTATTTCCAATTTTTAAAATTAACTGGTTTGATTTAGTTGTGGAGAACAAATAAATTGATATTGAAAATCAATAAAATTATAAGAAAATAATTAACAGTTAAATTAATCTATACTTCCAATTAATAAAGAGAAAAATAAAAATTCTAAGTTTAATTGCAGTTGTGTTCATCGTTAGCTTCAACGAAAGCTCCTTTTATACGAGTGTTGTCTTTTAAGTTTTGTAATTAGGCATAAAGACAAAAAATATATAGACTTAAAGTACTTTATTACTTTTCAAATATATTCTACCGAGATCTATGCAACTTTGCATACGTTCAAACCAATTGGTAAAACAGTTAATCCAGTCTTCAATTGCCATCTGCAAAATTGCTGTTTTAAAGGCATCGATGGCTTATTCTGGCAACTGGAATCGCTGTCACGCATTGAATTTTTAATCTTTGAGAAACTGAAAAAGTTGTTAGGACTATATGGTGGATGGTCTAACAATTCGAAGTTTTAAAGCTCCAAAACCCTAATGTCCTGATGTAGGATGATTCGCCATTGTGTTGCTATGTCGGAGTTTCAGGATAACTTTTGGTGAACAAACGTTTATATACCAATCGGAAGTAACAGCAAAATGTTGCTATACCTGGATTTGCAGTTCGTTGGTAGCGACGTCATTTGACGTATTTGCAAGTAGACCAATACGCGGTAGGAATAAGGCGTAGTTGCCAGGTTTAACTTAGAAAGACTTACCGCTTATTGGTCTACTTGCATATACGTCAAATGACGTCGCTGCTAACGAACTGCAAATCTGGGTATACATGACTAGATTATGACATAAATGTTGCGAACATTCTTTATGACACACTTCAAGAATGGATTACTTTAGTTGTTTTTTTTTTCATCGTGAAACAACCACACAGCGGATTGGCGTTTATTTTCCGGTTGGTAGTAAATCTAAGATTTATCGCCACTAGCAATACTATAAACGTTTTTTGAGCTTCTTTTATTTAACCGTTCCAATGTTTTTCGACACCAATTGACGCAAACCGCTTTTCACGTTCAGTTCATACGTCTCGTACCAGGCCACATAAGCATAATTATGCTACAGTATGACCGGTAACTATGTTAGACGGTTAAAAAAAAGAGAGCAAAGGATGCCATACCCTTAACATAGAATTATCACTGTTACGCAGCAATAACCTGAAGAAGCACACTAATTTTTGGAACAAAGTTCCTTACGGCAGGCTTGGAGGAGAGAGGGATTTTGCTGCGCGACCGAACTGAAAAAAATGTAATAGTAAAACCGTAAGAAAAAGTCCGTGTAATTATTTGCGTGGAATAAAACCGTTAAATGAGACTTGCGCAGGCGCTACAGTCGTATACACAAGCAAGTAGTGTCGATTCTACATTAGCCGAAGGAACTTCGTTCCTACCTGGTGCCCAACGACACCACTATACTTTGAATCAAACAATCTAGAATACAGATCTCTTACTATTCGCTATTCTTTCCTTCCTCGGTAACAACCATAGGAAAATATCTTGGTCTCAGTTGAGAATTCCATTTTTTTTCAAAGTTCAATTTAGATACCCCCCTTGAAATTTGTAGGCGTGTGTGTCGAGGAGTTGGAGTAACTTTTTGATTATTTGCAGGTGTTTTAGGGTAAGTTTATTTGCTGCAATTTTCGTCTTGCTATCCACTTGTTAATATCCACTCTTTAGCTGTTATTGCATGTCAAAAGCATTAATGATTTTTTAATGCTGTTATTTACTTTCTGGCTGTTTCTGGTTTCCCACAAAAAGATTTAGTATTCTTATATAGGCATTTAGCGAGTTTCTGCGCCCATCAAATTTAGTTGTCCAGCGACAGCTCGCTAACTAATACTATTGTTTATTACATTTGTAGGCTAGTATATTGTAAACAAAGGCATTTATCTGCTTGGATGATCATAACGAAAGAAAAAATTAAGAGCACCGTGAAATATTTTACAACAGTTAATTCTTAGCGAGATGTTAAAAGCGATATTGTAATGGTTCTACAATTTCGGATGGAATTCTGAAATTTATTCTACGACTTGTGTTAAGAAGCATTTTTTTCTTTTGTTAACTTTCATACTGAGTGTATATAAGACTTAGTTATTTTACATCATATAAACTAAAAACAGTTTTTTCTTTTTACCAAAAAAATTTTTAATCCAATAATTTATATCGTCTCTGACTAATACCCAATATTTTCGTATAAAGCTTAGACATCTATAATAAATATAAATCCGTTATAAACAAACACATCTATGCACTCAACTTGTACCTGAAAGTAATATTTTTTCAACACAAAAAATTCCACATTTCCTTCTGCAATACATCTAATGCTGCCCGTATTCCCATAGCTAATATTTCTTGGCATTTCTGTCAGTAAATTCGCCAAATTGATTTGCTCTATCTGCGTTCTGACAGCCGACAATGTATTATATTGTTTTCTTCCTCTTTGTTCGACAAAATTGAGCTTCTTTCTGTTCGAAGGACATTTCATCATTAAATAAGTTGTCTACAATTATTTTCTCTTTTTTGTTGGGTGATGGTGTCCTTCGGTATTACTAAGAAAAATGAATCGAGCTGCCATTGTTTGGATGGGAAATGTTCAATATTGTTTTTTATACAAGGAAAAATAAAAGTACATGGGTATAAGATACTAAATCACCTATACTAATAATGGATTTTATCGTCATATTTTCACTATTCATATTATGCTGGGAAATTTGTTGTCGATTAAGTTTTTGTTGATTTTTTTTTAACTAATGCGAAACTAACTTTTCAAAAAGCATTTTTATATAGTATCAGCAATTTCACACTTACTCAAACTTAGATCTTAACAAACAATACCATAGACTTGCTCAATGATTTCTGGTGGTTTTGCACTTTTTGGAAGTCCACCACGTGGTTTATCTTCGACGCTTGTACGAGCTAGTTTTAACTCTAAAACCCATTGATGGACACTTGGAAATGAAAAAGCAAATTCCTTTAACACTTTTGCCGTTTTTGTACTAATTTCTGTTATTGATTAACCTTCTAAAACAAAGAATTTTATTACTGCACGATATTCGGTTTCTTCCATTGTAACAAAATACACTGACAATAAATGGCTTGGAAACAACGAATAAAATAACAAATCAAAAGAGAATTTTTTGTGTATTCAAATATAAATTTTGATTCTTTTACTATTAACAGGTGTCGCTTTCAAAACTTCTCAACAAACCATTATTTTTTACGTTCTTGAATAAAATATTACATATTTAGATGTTTACGTTAATACGTTAAATTTTTTGTACAAAATTCTCTGATATTAATTGTTTTTTCAATAGAAGCCATTAAAAGGGAGAGATATACCAATGTGAATATTTATCGTTTTCCAATTAGGGCGTCATGTGAGAATATCATGAATATTTTATTCCGTTATTACTATGTTTGTGTGTTACCTCTGATGGATCAGCCCTATCGTATATTGTATTATTCAAATGCGAATTACCTTTACAATAATGTTTGAAATGGGTTTGAAAGTTTAATTTTATGTATTATTGGTATTCTGTGTGCATGAGAATATATTTAATATACAAATATATTTGTGGTGCGTATGTAGCAAATAAAATTCTAGTTTTACAATAAAACATTACTTACTTTGAGTAGGTAAGTACTTTAAAAGATCTAGGGTTATGTTTAACTCTTCCCAATTTATACTCGTTAAACAGTTAAATTAACAACTGCCAGAACAGACATTTTTGACTAACTGTGTGGAATCTAACCTGCTAAATTGTTTGTCGATAATAGAATTTACAGATTAACATAGAAAAACTTTGCAATAAAGACGCACCCAATTTGTTTTTACATGTATAATGAATTTGCAGTAGACAGTAGGTACCTCTAGCATTTATGTCTTGATGTAAAAAGTTTAACACCTTAATTGGTTAATTATAATAATAATAATAGGTAAGCATTACGAGCCTAGTGGGTCCATGACTTGGTGTACCATTCTTTTTCACTCCCTCTGATGTTTTTCTTACCCAGTTCGTTACGTTAAGACCTCTGATATCTTCTTCTTCTTCGCCTTTGCACTAGATAGTACCATTCTGAAAATTCTAGATGGAACCATTCTCTGCACATATCCCAACCATTTAGGTCTTTGCTCCATAATTACTGGTTATATGTAAGGTTCTTAATAAAGCTCAGTAAGATAGTTATTTGTTCTTCTCATCCCTTTAAGTTTTTCTCACCAAAGACTTTGCTACTCTTGGTGGATTTCTGTTGTGACTCATTTTTCATAATCATACGTCACTATTGGCCTTATCACGATCTTGTAGATTCTTAGTTTTGCTCTAAGAGAAATGTGTTTGCTTCTTAACAACCCATTGAGAGCATATATAGCGTGGTTGCCTGACATAATTCGTCTCTGTATTTCTTCTTTATATTTAGGTTTTCTTGTGGAGACGGTACCCGTGTTCTCAAATCTTTAAACTTCATCGAATTTATATTGTGTTCTTGTTGCTGTTGTCATTGTCATGTATTGCCCCTGAACGAATTGATTATTTTTTATTCCATATACTTTGTTTTTGCTTTATTTATGTTTAATCTTTTAATCACCACCGCTAAGCACTGATGTTTATTGTGTTAGATTAGTCCTGTTCTATTAATATTTGCTTCCTTAATAACCTTTTCTATCATTATGCTAAACATTATTGATAATAATGGATCACTATGCCGCACTTTCCTGTAACCTAAAAGCTTTTTGTTAAATCTTGACTTTATTTACTGTTCTTTGTAGATTTAATTTTATCAGTCTAATAAGTTTTGGAGAAACATCCATATCTTGCAATGGTGTGAATAGTTCCCTTCTTTTGACTCGATCGAAAACCTGTTTAAAATCAAACCTTAGTTGGTTAACATCTTTAAATATAATCGCTTACCAATCAGTTAAGATAGTACCAGCGTCATAAATAAAACAGGATTGGATGCTAAAGAAATCCATGAATCATGTGAAATAACACGAACACCAATGTAAATATTCGAATCATTTTCGCCGCATTGTGTTCTTGTTGTGTTTATGGAAGGGTTACCAACGACATTCACAGAACCAACAATTTTGCTGAAGCTTCTCATAGGAGGCTTCAAACGGAGTTATTGATGGATCATCCATCAATTTGGTCATTTATTAATCTACTGAAGAAGGTGCAGATCTCAATAGATATGTATATTGAATAATTAATAGCGGGACTGTACCCCCTAAAAAACTGAGAAAATACGTTGAATGTGATAAAAGAATTAAGAATATTGTAGAGAATTTCAATAATATAGGGTTGATAGAATATTTAAGAGGATTATCTTATAATTATAATATGGATGCCTAAATCATGATTATTAGTTTTATTTTTATTTTTTAAGTTTGATTTGTGATATTGTAAAAAAATTATCTTATTAAATTTCTATAATCTAGTTTACTTATTTCACTTATGCCATTTTCAATATTGGCAATAATTATTTCTGTTGGCATTTTAACTTCTTCATATGCATTTTTTTTCTAACTTAAAAGTATCAGATCAGGTTTTTAAAATGTATTGAATGTTCCGATTTTTAAATGGTTTTGTTTGTTGACGTTTTAGTATTTTTAACTTTATTAAATTAACACTTTCCAAAAATAAAAGAAATTAAAGTGCCTTGCATCTAACTTATGTTTTCAATTATGTGCGCCATACAGTACTCGCGCCAGAACGTACCTGCGCTAGATAGGCCTTGCGCCCGAAGCGGTCTGCGCCCCAACGGACCTGCGCCAGTACGGCCGCGCCAAATCGGTCGCGCCAGATCGGTCGCGCCAGAACGGGCCATTCCGAAAAATTCTATATCACTGGAAATAAAGACTCCTGGGATTTAGGTAGAGGTATATGCAACTTTACAATGCGTTGGAAAAAATAATTTAAAAGTTTATAAATCTCAGTAAATAAATATATTTATAGATAATCAGGCGGCTATTAAGGTCTTAATGAACTGCTCTTCAGAAAGGAGCCTAATGTTCTAGCGAAATATTAGAGTGTCAAACTACTTTGAGAGCTAAGTCATACCCAAAAACAAGGAAAAAAGCAGGCTGATAAACTTGTACGGAAGGGATCAGTGAGAGTATTCTATAGTCCAGAGCAAGTATTAAAAGTACCAAAAAGTACAATACAAAATCGGATCCGTAAATAACACTAGGTATATATTATTCTTGGGTACATTTTCTTCGTCAAGCAAACGGCAAAATATATTAAATAGATGTCAGCTAGAAAAACTAAGTTACTACGTAGAACAGGGATAAACTAAGACTTATTACAGGATTCTTTACGTACCAGGTACTGGTAAATGTAGTTGCAGACTATGTGGTATATAACCTAAAACTTTTATTTTTTCGAGACAAACAAGATAGAATCAGTGTTAGCTTTGTGTTTCCACAATTAAAGTAAAACAAGGATCGCAGGTGGTCAGTAAGTTCCGCGTATTAAAAAATAAAGCACCCACTGCTGCGAAATTTTTTATCTTCTCACATTGGGATAACGTGTTTGAATCGGAATACGCAGTCTAATGCTAATTTATTTGAAATAAAATTAATAATAAAAAATATTCGAAAAGTCCAATTTAACATTGTACCAGGTTCCTCCGTTGTGATCGAATAGAACGAAGTAGACAGTACCCTGTTATAACTGATTTACTTACTTATAATATGTCCTTATGCATTTGGCGTAACTGAGTAGAAACACTATTAATTTCTGAACGCCATCTAGTGATATTTGTATAATTCTGATACAAATTGAGTGTCACTAGTGGTATTTACAAATTTGTCCAGAAACTCAACTATATCTACCTAGTTATATTCAGATAATGGGATTTTTAGTATAGAGACTTAAACTATTGATATTATTTAGCCTTTATGTGCATTACATCCGGATGAATCAACAAAACTATAGCTTTGATACTCCTCGTATGTAATTTTGCGGGGCCCTAGGTGACAGCACTTACAAAATCCGTACTAATCCGTGCCCAAGAGACCGGGTATTTGATATTGATGGTTAATATCTATGCATGATCTCATTCGTACGCCGAGGAAGTTATAGGGTATAGGGAAATGGTCCGCTAACCCCTGTCCCGTGTCAATCGACTCTATGGATGATCTTTGTTAACCAGTCAATTTACTGTATTTTTTTTTATTTTGTGTTCAAAAACGATTATGTATAGGGGTAGATGTAGCTAAACGTTTGGGGTTTAGTTTTTTATTTGTAAAATACATTAAATGGAAGTTGTGTGGGTAATCAATAAATAAGAATTATTCGATAATATTTTAGTACGAACTCTTTTGTAACATGTAACGTACTTATTTTTTCTGCATTTATTTTTTGTGCTATATATCCATATTATTTAAATTCAGACACGCAAATTTTCTTCTTGTCTTCTCTGCTTCAAAAAAGGGTGTGGCAGTCAGTGGGACTGCCGGCAGAAGTTATACTTCTATGCACGCGCCTGGAATCATAAATTTTTATGCGAATGATTTAGCAAAATCATTATATGATATTCGTGTTCAGCGACCTCAAAAACCTCCCAGTACCGAGTACACACTGATTTTGTATCAAATTTGCATAACATTTCCTGGAGACGAGGTCTGTCTTAAGTACCAGGTGTTTCGTCCTTTAACTGATAAAGGATTTTTAAAGGATTTACCTCCATACCATGTTTTGCCAAAATCATAGCTCCACCACGTTTATTCTGTACACGACAAAAATAAGAGCTCGGGTCATAACCAAAGACACTTAGATGCTGAACCTCTTCTGTTAAAAGAAAGTGCTCGACCAAACAAATAGCACTGTATTTTATATTATGACGCATGGTCGCCATCATTTCTAGTTTCAGCACATGATGGACAGATTATTAAATTTTGACCAACCACTTTTGCTCCTCTTAGACGAACTAGGCAAGCAGGATGATAATGTGTCACATTTGGTACATTTTAATTCGCCTTTTAGAGATCATTTACAACTCGCGCATGTAATTTTCACATTTATATCATCATCACTCGGCGCCATCAAATATATATCAATGGCATCACTGTTAACTAATAAAACTTAATAACTACAAACACAGACAAGTAGAAATAATTTTTTTTTAAATTAACTGTATTCAATTAAATAAATACTTAGAAAAATAAGACCAGTTAATGTGTGTCCTTACTTCAAACACGAAAACTAAACAGTAAAACGATCAATGTACAAAAAAAGAGTGTGCGTGTAACCTTTACGCGCGATTGAAGTAAAACTTGTTGACGTACGTATCGGAAAATAAATATTTAATTACAATTCAATCATATTGAATATATTTTACAAAAAAAATGAGATGTTATATTTATATTATTCATTAGAAATAGGAATTTGAAAGTTATCATTATTTTTTTTATATATGAAATAATAGGTTTATGATAACTAAAATGTGAAACATAGATTTTAGTCTATAAATACCATTAATGTATTTGAAACCGTTTGAAAATTTCATAAATAAATTTCGGAAATTTAAACTCCTCCCATAGCTGAAATTATACAGTTACCTACTTCCATCAGAATCTTCCGTTAGAATCTACCCCTAGTCGTGCCTAAAGAAGTTTTGCTTCAATAATAAGTAAACAATATTAAAAATATACACACATTACGTTTAGAATGTGTGATTTTGTAGCTGTATCTACCTTATTGTAATACATCACAACACAAGAGCCTTCGATAGTTAGATAACCATTTCATTTTGTAGCATTTTATAGCATATTCCATAAAATTTAAAATCCTGAGTTAAGTTTGTTTCCTTCACGTCTACGAAGGATCTGTTATTGGTGGTAAAAGATCAGCCATCTTGACTAGTGGTTTTATGGCCTTTATGGCTACCTAACCAAACCTAAAATAAGTATAAGAAAGTGTTAAAATATTTTGAATATTATTATTTTATGAACAAAAACGTGCAACATGCTTCTTTACTCAACGTAAAGATTCCGTATAAACAATTATTTACCATCATAATATGTATGTATGTATATAAACTTACTTAATCAAATCATAATGAATGTGGCTGTCTCGTCATTTTTTCATTTTTGTCATTTTTCTTCAAATCTTTCTGGCGCTTATAATATCCCCTTTGACGTTCACAATTTCTTTTTCTTTTTAGCTCTTTAAGTCTATAAAACGAAAATAGCTAGGTATAAATAATAGGTATAAATAATTAGGTATAAATAGTGTAATTACACACCAAAAATAAAATTTATGCATATAGAGTACCTACCTATTCACTCATTTTCAATCAATATTTTTTCATCACTTTCTTCATTAATAAATCCACATTGTTTATTCATATTTAATACAAACACTTTATACACAAAAAACTATTTATATATAAGCAATGTATTTCGATTGACAAGATGATCAGCTGTCAATTCATACAATTACAGATTTAATTTTATTTAATATAGGAGGCAAAATCGCATGAGCGCCGCAAGGATTATTTTCAGGGGGTGCATCTGCATCTACACACTATTATGATCTAATATATATATAGAATGTAGAATGATTTGGACAGCAACCGCGACGCCTTTAGTTTTTATTCAAACAATAATTTAATAAAAAAATTAAAAAAATATATAATTTTCTGGTAAATTCAGGTATTTTCTTTCATAGCAGGGGGGTGCAAGCGCACCCTCTTGCACCCTGCTGCCGGCGCCCATGCAAAATCGTGTCAGTATTAGGTTTTGTTTCCGGTTTCTGTTATTAGAATGACGTCACGTCCGTTAGGATAACTTTTTTACTCCTAGTCTCGCTAAAGAAGTTTTACTTCAAAAAAGTGTTTACAAAACCCCATAGTGCAAAATATAATGCAACCATGTGACGGTAGTATGGACTACAATACAATACTCATTACTGAATATTATTATTAATATTATTAATATAAAATAATAAACTTTATATGTTTACTTACGTGACAGAATTATAAAGTAATCTGTCAAACACAATGTAATACGTCAAAATGATATTCCAAAACATTAGCTCAGATTGTTTTTTGTATATCTGTCTCTTTTTAATGTACTGTTACCTTATATGTGTTACTGTCTCTCTCTTACTCACACCATTACATATGTAATGATTTTTTTCTACAAGCATGCGTAAGACAACACTTTCCCGCACGCATTTTAATTCAGAAAATATCTCTTTCCCGCACGCATTTTTTTTTTATTAATTAGAGATGTTTTCCGATAACCTTTTTGACAAATTATTGTATTATTATCTTTATCTTGTTGGACTACATACAAATAGTAAAAAAAATTAAGATTATTTTACATGAAAATAGGGATTTTTAAAATGTTTGTATTTAAAATTTTTTAAAAAAATCATAATTTATTAAATCACCCCTGTAAACCTTACTCAAAGCAACAACAAACTCACCTGCTTAAGTAGGGTTGCTATAGCTACAGTCGTGTATTTATTGACACTATGAAAGATTTAATTGTCACAATCGCATCTTTTCAAATATCTAAATAATTTTCGAGGTGATTTTGCTTGTGGAAAAAATATTGATCCTAACTATTGCGGAAATTAACTTTCCCGCACTTAACATCGGCAGTTCGCGTGCGGGAAAGTATAACTTTCCGCACTTGTTAGGATAATAACTATTGCCATTTAACCCCACACAATGCCAGTGCATAAATAGAAGTATAACTTCAAAAACTTTCATTATTTTCGGAAATTTCTTTTTATAAATTGAATTTAATTTTTTTTCTTAACCTTTATTGTTAGCGGTAATTTACACTGCAACCAGTGTTGTTCGGAAACTATTATGTATTAGGTTAGATGTAACTTAAAGTTTGGCTTTATTTTTTTAACGTATCTACATATTTCATAGATTTTTTTTGGTATTGGTAGCAACCAATAAGTATTTTTTAAAGCTTTATTATTTGTGTGTTTTTTATAATGTAAAAATATAAATCCCCTTTTAGAGGCATCTCTGCTTTTAAAATTTTTTGTTAACATCCAATCTTTCAGCTACATTTTAAACTAAATGTTTATTTATATCTGCGACAAAACTTGATAAAGTGTTTCTTATTTGTGTTCTGTAGGGATCAAATGGAATGGAGTATTTAATATCTATTTTTGAAAACTCATAATTTTACAATGTTCACACCAGCGCTTCTAATGGTATTTTTTTAACAAATTTATTGGTAAAACCTAATATTACGTCTTTATTTGGGTAAGTGGAGGGTTATCGTTTTCTTTCTTAAAGAATTTGTAGATATTCTGCGACATTTATTTTTATTAGACTTTCAGGAGATTTTTCCATTGATACCCCGTTCTAAGCATTTTCGTTAGGCTACGGCCACACAGGCGGGATTTCACGCTACGGTTCTTTCACGCAGCGTTATTTCCCGTCATTATAAAAATAATAGGCCCCACCAGCAGTTTTTCACGCGCGTAAAAACAAGCTCACTCATTATTACACATATTCGTTTTCAGTTCCTCTCGTGTCGAAAAGTTGAGCCTTTGAAAAAATTAACGAAATTACTTTTAATAAACATACAGTTATTGCACTTTGTGTAACGGACATAAAAAATGGGGGTTCATCTAATACTAAATGATCGAATGTTAAAGGGCAAACACGTACTTCTGCAAAATACATTGAAGGAAAACTAGTCGAATTTTTTTGAATACTACAGGATATCAACTCCTCCTTTTGAACTGCTTCTAGCAAAAAGTAAGGCTGATACATCCAAACAAAATACAACAATAAGATATTGCATTTATAAAATTACTCCGCATGACTACCAACCCGTTTGGACAGAGTAAAAAGAAGCTCGAAAATTAGTGAGCAGGAGACCTTGAGACGCGCCCATCTTCTACCTTTTGGGCTGAAGTTCCCGTTGTGTTTGGAAGCCCAAGTGACAGAAAAGTGAACTGTTTTTATGGAGTGTTTTAACCCTAAAACGCAGCATAAAATCCTGCCCTTGTGGCCATAGCCCTAGTACGTCTTATCTATTTTTATTTGTGCAAACACAATCTACAAGCATTCTTCGGTTACAGTTCCTTGAAATATTTTTGATGGGCTTATTTCTTATATATCTTTCCAATATTAGGATATTTGTCGATCTACTTTCCATTAAATTGCTAAGACTTTGGCCCTATAAATGTTTTTTACTCTTATTTTTTAATAGTTTGTCTATAACTTTGTTGTCTTTTACTACCTTTTTTGTAGGACTCACTTTGTTCATACCTCGCCCTCATTCAAGCTACCTTGTTTAGTTTACCCGGAACTGCTTTTTAGTTAAAAAAAATCATGATATATAAAAAAAAATGAGTTGTTAATAACATTTTGATTCATTTGAATATAATATTGATGTAGGTAATCATATTCCAATTACCGACAAGTTATTATACCATTATTGATGCAATATAGTTAATCAGTTCTCATGACAGATTAATCCTGAATGGGATATAACAAGGAACTATCATTATTAATTAACTAAATAATATTGTTTATTAGTTGTACAAATTGTAAATTTATTCCTTGCAAAGATTTGCACGAGAGCTATTAGTGTAAAATCACTTTTGGACTATCTTTTGGACTGAAATCTATTTTTTTCTGATACATTTTAACAATTATTTCAAATAAACGAATAAATAATTTTTCAACGCACCAAGTGCATACAATACTAAATATGATACTGTCACATGTGATTGTTGCATTATATTTAACTTAATTAAAATCTGAACGTCAGATCTTAAGGCAAACTGGGAAAGTTAAACGTTATTTACTAAAATTAGCTATACAAGAATGATTTTAAGGTTGGACACAGTCTGTTTAAAAAAGTCGTTCTTTAAGGTGTCTTTGGACTGACTTCTTTGAAGTCTTGTGGTCTTGAGGTATTTTCACATAACTTTATGTGACTCAGTGTTTCAGGCCACTATGTAAGTTTGGTAAAACTCGATTTTAACTATTATTTTGACAATAACTTTATTAATAAGATATAGAAATATAGTGATTTCAATAGAAATTTAGTGTACCTACAAAAAATATTCCTATAAAGTTACCTTTTGTTATTAAAAAAGTATAATAAAAAAATCTATTTTGTTACTACAATCTAATCTTATAATTCGAAACCATTGACATTTGATTTAAATATTTTCCACTAATCGGCTTATCAAACAATTTATACATCTTCGGTAACAAAAAATAAAAGCATGCCACTACCAATCCTCCCGTATTTTGCCTCTGCTCTTTCTCGCAAATCCCCTTTAATCCTTGGAAGGACAAAAACAGCCAAATCCGCGGCATTTCATTTCATACAATCCTCAAAACAAAATCATCTCAATATCGACTGGGTAGACGACGTGCCTACTGAGATATAACTTCGGTATTTGGCATTCTAATACGGGATCTGCATATTCATACAGAAGAGTGAAATTTTAACAAAGATGGCGCTTATGGATGATGTTTGGGTACGGACAAAAACGGATTTGGATTCTGATTTCGTTGATGGATATTAGGGTCAAAGTGGGATTAAAAAATGTAAACATTGAGAATTCGGATTATAGGTCAACATATATCAGTAGGAAAATATAATTTGAATTTACTATAAAGAAATTAAACAACGTTTTGATAAGGAAGCAAGAAAAAATGTCCCTTATTACAGCTTATTTCATCTTATTCATTCTATGGCTACAAATTTATAATAAAAATTTCTGCCCGCACATAAACTTATACAAAACAGATACGTTTTAAATAATACGAGGGTTGTCTTTATAGTTTTGCATAATATAGCCAATAGAACCTTCAGGCACAAATCTAACCTCAATCTTTTGTTGACATAAATCCAGAGTTTCAAGATGTGTAGGTATAGTAAATTTATGAAATTAGAAAGTCAGTCGAAAAATATATCTTAGCCGAGAAAATTTCCGAGAAATATTTTTTAACAATTTTCCGAGAGGTTTATACCAACAGCAATGTACCGCTGGAATGGTTTCTGTGTTTGGAAATGAAGCACCACACCTGTAAACTATTTATCGCTGGTATTGCGAATTTTAACGTGGTCGCTCCAGTTTCAGCGAAGAATCCACGCTAGGTCCACCCAAAACAACAGTCGCATAGCAAATCATTCATGCAGTTTGTCAGCTATAATTAAAAATGATTACCATGTAACACAGCGGGAGATAGAGGCATCTTTGAGCATTTTAAAGACCTCGATCCAAATATCCTACATGAAAAATGTCGAAAAATATTGCAACAGTCTGAAAAAATCAGCTCAAAAAACGTTTATAATATTGTTAGTGGACATGAATCTTAGATATACGAACCGACAATTAAACACCAATTCGCTGTGTGGGTGTTTTACGATGAGGAAAAAACAACAAAAGTGATCCGTTCTCGAAGTTTGTCAAAGAAAATGGTTGCCACTTTTCTATCAAAATCTGGCCATATGGCAACAATTGCTTTAGAAGATCGAAGAACAGTTACTTCCGATTGTTATATAAACGTTTGTTTACCAGAAGTTATCGCGAAACTACGACACAGCAACACACAACGGTGAATCATCCTACATAAGGTTAATACATACACTGCCTAAAAGATAATCGAGTTCTTGGAGCTTCGAATTGTAAGACCATCCACCGTATAGTCCCGACCTAAGTTCAAACGTTCTCAAAGATTAAGAATTCAATGCGTTGGCAGTGATTCCAGTCGCCAGAAAAAGCAATCAATGCCTTTAAAACAGCGATTTTACAGGTGTCTACTGAAGAGTGGAATAACTGTTTTACTAATTGGTTTGAACGTATGCAAAAATGTATCGATCTTGGACATATTTTGAAAAGTAATAAAGTACTTTAAGTCTATATATTTTTTGTCTTCTTGACTACATGAAATACTAAAAAGACAATTCTCGTAGTAGATCCATAGTTCCTAACTAATATTATATCATGTAATAATATTAACAAAAAAATAATTTTAACGGAAGTGCCAATAAAATT
This sequence comes from Altica lythri, assembly GCA_964028335.1. Classification (NCBI taxonomy): domain Eukaryota; kingdom Metazoa; phylum Arthropoda; class Insecta; order Coleoptera; family Chrysomelidae; genus Altica; species Altica lythri. The sequence goes on along the minus strand of OZ034809.1, from coordinate 24,999,317 downwards.
TTTTCTTCATACCCGGGTAGAAAATTTAACATCAATTTTTCGCAGCAGGTGTTTACATCGAATTTTCGATCGCATATAAAGAAAAACAGCATAAATAACTGGAAACTAAAGTCTATTATACCTGCCGCAAAATACACTTCCCGGCTTTACCTCAGGGGGTAAATCCGCCGACGGACAAGTTGTACCTTAAAGTTTTGATTCAGCGATATATTTAACATCTAAGCAAACTAGAATTTATTAACGCTTTTACAATTTTCTAACATATTTTCTTGTATAAATTTCTTACAAAACTCATTTTAATAATGCGAAATTTAGACGCCAGTCAATTAAATTTCTTATTAATGGAAAATTAATTTCCCTATAAAATTTTCCATTCCATTTATTTTTACTAATAAGGAATCGAAATGGAAAATTTGCTAGGAAATGTTCTGGAATTAAAAGTATCGACATTACGTCCTCAATCTCCTCACAGCAGATAAAGAAAAGTTTGCCAAAGTTCAGGATTGGTTTAAGAGATTTCCAACAGGATAGAACAAATTTTTGTTATTAAATTAACCTAATAATCAAATGGGTTTATTACTGCCATTTATCTTATTTTAATTTATTTTGTTAGTTTATTTGGATACATTAGCACAGAAAGAGCGACAGAAAAAAAAGCCTAGTCCCAAGGTCAGAAAAAAACGCGAACGTATACGTATAATCAATTTGGTCAAATCGCTAACAATTTTTAAGATTATTATCATTATCTTCACTTTTGCTATATTATCGAGGAGGTACCCTCCCCCCCAAAAAAAAAAAAAAAAAATGTTTTACTTCAACTTTTAATCACCTTCAAAGTATTCACCATTGACTACAATGCAACTCTTTATATGATGCTTCCCTCGTTCAAAACATTTCATAAATTTATTTATCGGGATGTCCTTTAGGCCTTCCAACGATTTTGGTTTCATCTCCTCCACGGTGGCAAAACGCTTTACTTCCCTAACTCCTTAGAGTCTGGGGAACAAAAAGAAGTCACACAGTTCTAGATCCGGTGAGTAGGGGAATAAAATCTCTTTAAAATCTTCATATGAAACTTCTGGTTGACAGTTCGACCGTGTGAAACGAACACCGAGTGCACAATACCTTTGCACGAAAAAACAAATGATCATTGTCTTGATTTGTGATTTTACTTAATGAGCTTTTCTGAGACAAGGAAAGTCAGCTGTTTTTTACTGGCTTGTTTGTTGCTTTGTTTTAGGATGGTATTCATAGAAGCGTTATTCACCACCAGTAACCTCCTCGGATCCTCTTAGAACTGATTTTTAAGTTCTAAAGATCCAGACATCTCACAAAGTTAATTAATGGTTCTGCGACGGTCTTCACGAACGAGGGCATTGATGGGTTGACGTTTTCGTCAGTTCTTGATATCGAAGGCCGTCCTGAACGGAGTTAGTGTTTAATTGAGATTTTTCCATATTTAAAACGAGTAAACTATGCGTAAACTCAGGTTTACAATAGTCTTCGCGGCTGATTTCTCTAGCAAGAAACAAAATTTTAAAGCAGCGCGTTGCTTCTGAGAATCTGACATCTCATTTTTAGCCGAAATAAAAAAAAATGTTTTACTGAAACAATTTTTATGAAAAAACCGATCCACTCACAGCGACATAGCTGCTCATACTGACTAAGGTAGTGTGACTCTGACGTACGGCCGGTATAAACAATGGCTCTCGTTACTCTATCTCCCCACCTAGTGCGATTTTGTTTTTTGTGGGTAATCCCTCGCATACTCAATCTTTTTATGATTTAAAGGCTCACTATGAAAACTGTTAGATGTAAGTCATAGAGGTGTCTTTACTCTTCATTTTATTTTATTAACTAATATTTGTTTGTGTGTAAATTATTGGATATAGACAATTAATTTTCTCCTAAACCGGTCCTAGAGCGAATAAAGAGATAGGGTGATTTTAAACAGAACAGAAAGAGGGTGAGTTTTCATCCCCTCACGTGGATTTCTGCTTTTCTATGCAAACACTGATTAAATTTTCATGCCTGTAGGTATGGGATAATCTATACAGTCCTATTTATTGATTCCTATCTTAATAATGCATGACTTATAATTGAAATTTTGATAGAGGCAAGTTAGAAGAGGAGAAATCTGCATCTGCGTTTGATGTTACGACAGATATGTTTTTAATTGGTTTTTAGACATTTTCCATACAATTATAACACAGTTTTTTATTTATGAAAATTATTTTTAACAGAAAAATTTAATTCTAAAATAAAAAGACGATAGCTGTGATCGAAGATCAAAGTAAAAAAAGCTGTTCCGATTGCTGTACAAATAAATAAGTGGTTGTTTCCCTCTTTTGTAATCTTTTTATCTTGTCTTCCTTTAAAGTTTACGAACACGACAAAGTTGTTCAATAAATTGGAAAACTATAAATTCCTCCCAACAAAATTCTACGGAGCCAAAATGATTGTTTTCTTCTGTAAACCGGATCTTTTTTCACAAAGCTTTTTATCCAATTGGTTTAAATGGTTGCAATAATATTTAGATTTAACTGTTTTACCTTTTTCAGGATAATCAATTAACAAAACTGCCTTTGTATTCTAAGTTGGAGTTTAAGAACCAGCTTCAGTTCACTGCAAACGATCTTGTTTCGGTTTAGGATCCTGGTTAATGCATTAAGAAGTATTTGTAATAACTTTTTATCTTTGAAAACGTCAACCGATCTGGTTTTCGAAAGTTTAGAAAAGAAAATAATTTTAATTTTTGTTAGGCATTTTCAGTTTTGAACAAACGACCCTTGACAAATTTGACATATCTATCAAGATAAATAAGCAAGGGTTATTTTCAAAATATTTATCATTTTAATATTTTGATTTTAGTGGCGAAAGTTTCCAAATTAAAGAATTACCGTTATATCAACACTATTTTTTTGTAATCCAATTTTTATTATGCAATCCAAAAGTATAAATTAAAATTTTACTTAAAGTTGCACCCAGTCGAATTGACTACATTCCTAAAATATCGGGTATCTAAATAATTCTCAATGGCTTATTTCTCAATCAGGAAGCGGCGCACGTTTTCCTTTGAGGTGCGATTTTTATTTAACGTTTCCACGTAAAAGCCGAGGTGTCAGCTCCTTTAAATAAGGTTACAAAGATCAATCGTTAAATTCACTTTCCTTTAAACGTGTTATGGCTTTCTTTAAAATACTTATCGAAAACCCAGTTGTTTAATTTTTTCTGTTTTTTAGTTAGTTATATAGTTTTGAAAGTTCTTCGTATATATACCCGATGTAAGATTCTATTATAGGATTTCTAATAAGACATTTTTATATTTTGATTTTAAGTGATATTTATCCAAAATAATTTACTATTTTTAATAAATAGAAGTATTTTTTGTAGCTTTATAAAACATTTCGTCTTCCACGTGAATATTAGAATTTTTTCTTCTTTTATACTTAATTTACTGGCTCCGATTATTCTTCCTAATCCTAATATAATTTCGTTAGTAATGTTTTATCTGAATTGCCATTTACTATACAAACCAATCGGAAAAAAGAGACCTACAAGAAAATATTAAAAAAAGTGGGTAGTGCTGACAGAATTTTAACTTATACTGGCGCTATCGTGATAATTTTTTTCTTGTTAACGGGCCATCAATTTAACACAGTTTATTTTACACCTTACAATAACTACAAACCACTTTAATAACATACTATTATAATTGAATTATTCTATAAAAAACATTTTATAGTCGACCAAATTCTGATTCTAAACTATTCTCGATACCACTTGCATACACACAAATATATATATATATATATATATATATATACATATATAAATGCTTTAATGCAGTCCGTTAAGTTTATAGCACTGTGATAGTCTTCCAGTACTTTCCATTGGCTGGACCTCTAGTACTTAAACTAGTTTGTTTGCCAGGACATACAAGGCAACCAGCAGGCTAATAAACTTGCAAGGTAAAAATAAACAACAATATTGGATCGAAGAAGTCCATAAATTTTTAAAGATTTTAGACCGTTCTGCAAGTATATAACACTTACCTTCTAGGCCTTTGTACTTGAAAATAGGTTAACAAATTTTTTGTTGAAAATAGGTTGTTATAATAAATTGTAAAAACGTTTTATTGCAACATTTCGCACATTTTTTTGTTGTTCTTTTACAAGCGTAAGTACTAAAGATAAATTAAATTTGCTTAATATTTGTTTACAATTTTAAATCTTTTGTTAACAAAACAATTTTAAAATAAAAGTAAAAGGTTATATCTAGAACAAATATAAAATACATTTAAAACTTAGAATTTTGATTTGACGTCCATTCGTATTTTCCATTTTGTATGTATGTATTTTTTTATATATAAAATAAGTAAATACAAAAAAAAATGAGCAAAAATATTATTAGTTATCCAATTAAAAAATAGAAGTAAAATAAAACAATATTCTGACCGCAGAGGTCTGGCTTTTGGTAAAGACATTCATCTCGCCGCCGTTACAGAAGCATCCCTGACGATGGCATGATGTTAGCCTAAAGCTCGCATAAACGAATAATCTTGTATTTTTCACCCCCCTTACAAAAGGACCATATTTATAATAATATATTTAATTAGCGATGTCGCGTTGTCAAAAGCAGCAACGAGTTGGCTTTACAGTAGAGTTACTTTGTCTCTGCACGTATTAAGGACTTAACATGTGATGTGCCTGTACACGAAGCTTCCCTCGCCTTTGTGTCCCGCACCCCCGCTTCATAGAAGCTCCATTCCGGGCTCCCTTTCAACCCCTTTCGATGCGAAAAGTGTGCGAGACTGGGAGATTTTATTATTATGATTTGTTGAAGTCATATACAACATCTTATATACGTGTGTATCAGTATGGAAGGGTTGCTTAACAGAATTAACAATCTTATGAATAATAATGAATGTAGCTGTTTTAGTACTTTTTGAAATATTAATGTGATATGATATTACGAGAACATCATTCATAAAATATATACAAAATACTTACTTTACTTGTTCATCAAAAATTCATTTTTTAACCTATGCTTCTTATATTGGATGTTTTGGCGATCGGAGTACACGTTTAAAAACTGACAAAAAAAGCGTTATTAACGAATTTTTATACGTATAGCATAAAATTACAATTATAGCGTTTAAATAAAATAATCTTTATACAGAACGATCCTGCAAAATGTTAATAAAACCAACTTAATAAACGTTCACTTCTTTTTAGGATCGTTGGATTAATTGAGAATTTATTTTTGCAAAAGAGTGTGATGCTTAGTTGTTCTGAACACTGACCTACACCAAAAAAGTTTTGCAAAGTGCTCTTAATTAATGGTTCTAGAATTTTGTACTTGGTAACTGAGGAATGGTACCACTCTCTTGATAAATTGTAGTTTCCGCTCCCCACCGACAAGTACATCATAGCGTACACACTTGGCAGTGTGTAACTAGGAAGCATTTTTTTTTAAATAGCTAGCAAATAGCTTGATTAACAACAATTTGATTATTTTCTATTTTAAAACAGTTCAGAACATACACAATAAATTAAAAATATGAAAATTTGAATTCTTCTCTTAAACCAGCTTAACTGTACAGATACCTGCCTAAACTAACATTATTAAAAAAATCAATTTCTACAAATATTTTAAAATTGTATATAAATTCTACTTACTAATTTAATATTTTTTCTTTTTAAATTACTCTGAATTCTACTAGTTTGAATTTTAAACCAGCGATGATACTACATCATCACCAAAAGTTCTACGATCTTTTTAACAGAAAACATATGGGATATTTTTTGTTGTATTTAATGCACACATACTGGGTAGTAAAAAAAGTGTCAAAACATAAAATGGGGGAAATTACGGTTTAAAATATGCAAAAAAGTCTTTATAAAGTTTGCAAAATAATGGTTTTGAAGTAACGGATTTCTTTGGAGTATTTTTCGTTTTCCATTCTCAAAAACTTTCTTTAGTTGTTTTTGAACTATAAATTTTTGCTATGCCAATGACATGCACTTCCTGTATGATCGTGCAAATAGAAGTGCGAGGAAAGCGTTACGTTTGTATGTCGACGCTTTTCCTTATGCCTTCAGTTTATGTGTTTGCAAAAAAATTGAGTAATACAGGAACATTTAAAAAACAGTCCCATTATTCCAGAAGATCGATGTTTACACCTGAGGTCGAAGAAACAATTTGGGCACAAGTAGAGAAAAATCCAGAAACCAGTTTGTGACAAATATTAGTGGAGGTAAAAACTGGTTTTATCTGGTTTAAAGAATCCTGATGAACAGCAACTTTACCTGTACCACATCCAAAGAGTGTATGCTACCTAACGAATTAATGGGACTATTTTATTTAAAAGTTTTACAGAAAACAGTAAGAGCATTTAAGTGGATGTCTTGGACAGGCATCAATAGAAGGAAACAACCTATACCATGGCCTACAAAATCATTTGATATAAACTCCCTTGACTTTTTCTTAATGGCAGTTAAATTATTTTGTGTTCCTCAGTCCTGTGAATAACTTTGAGTAGCTGTAGCAAGGAGTAGGAGCAGGAATGTTATCGAATCGAATCAAATGAGGGTATTTTGGAAAAAGTTTGACAGTTCTTACAACAAAGATGTCGTAGCTGCATTGAACATATTCTCTGACTCTATGTATCTCTTTGTATCATGTTTTGTTTTGTATGTACATGAAACAAATGTTTTAAAAGGCAAAACAATTCTTAAGTATAATTTGTGCACATATGTTCATTAGGTTTTTTCTGTTTACTTTGTGACAAACTATACTTCCCCTATTTCATTTATTATTTTCAGTTAATTTAATAACAAGGTACCAATTAATGAAATAAAGAAACTGTAAACTGTAGTTTAGTATTTTTATTTTTGTTAAGTAGTTTTAATCTTTAACAGAATATTATTTTCAGTATATTTAATAACAAGGTACCAATCTATGATAGATATGACAGTAAAAAATCTGTAACTGTATTTTATTTTAGACTTTAGTTTACTAATTTTCATTTTACGTTAAGTAGCTGTTTAGTCTGAGGGAAAAGATTAAAAGCCAGAATCTTGACTACTGTGAGGCAATTCGCGCAAATTAATAAAATTAAATATGAGAAAAGGTAGACGAAAATATGTTCGGATTAATCCAAGAGTTTGTCGAGAGAGGATGTGGATAGGAATGGAATAGAATAGATGTGTAAAGTAATACTTGGCGAATTCGTCAGATCAGCTGTCAAGTAACAAGGAAGAGAGGAATCTCTCATCCTATGTGCCCCATCGCTAGAAATGGGGCTCTGAGAAATTTAATTAGTAGACAATACAGAGCAGCAGCCACTTCACACCTACAGTCGGTACATACTTTACGATATCTTATCGCATTTCAACTGAATTGAAAGTCAATGTGTTAGTGCTCGACAACACAGTGGCGTTTTAAATTTAATTTCAATTTAAAAACTTATTAAAAATAATATAAAAATATGCAGCCACGGTACTGGCCGACAGATATGACTATACTTCCAATCATGGGTTATTATTATTACATGCTTTAAAAAATTTACGTTAATAAAACATATATTATATTTGATGTACGCCGACGATATAAAAATTTTTAAAACCATTAAAAAAGAATCAGACTGTACAATTCTTCAATCCCAATTGAGAATAAGTGGTGCGTAAAAAATATGCTTGAAATTAATTTCAGTAAATGTTTTCAAATAACTTTCCATCGAATATTCAATCCCATTAAATTTCAATATAACCTGAATAACAGGGATATAGTATTAACTAATTCTATTAAAGATCTTGGAGTTATTTTGGACAATAGGCTTTCATTTGACGATCACATAAAATATATTACCATTAAATCAACAAAAACTTTGGGATTTGTTTTAAGAAATTGTAATGTATTTAATATCGAAACAACAAAAACCGTTTATTTAGCATTAGTCCGATCCATTTTAGAAAATAATTGTGTCATTTGGTCACCACATCTGCAAAAAAATATATATATATAATCGAAAACCTCCAAAATAGATTTCTTCGTTTTGCTGGTTACAAGTTAATGATTCCTACAATTGGATATAGGTATAATTATGAAATAATCAAAAAACATATTAATTTAGATTCTTTGGAATCTCGCAGATTGTATTATGACTTGATTTTATTTTATAAAATTGTAAACGGAGTATTAGACTGTCCAATTATCCTAGAAAAGATTAAAATAAATGTCCCCCAAAGAGTCGTTAGAGTCAATCAATTATATTTTATTTCAGTATTCAAGAATAATTACCTTAGCAACAATTCTTTAATAAGATCTGCACAATTTATAAACAAAAAAGGAATTGATCTGTATAAATTTTCATTACCTCAATTTAAAACTCTTCTACATAGACTAAGTTAACTACTTATACCTTGTAATGCATGTATTTATTCTGTATTCTGTATTTATCTTTATTTATTTATTATGTATCTTGTAGTCTTATTATTTTGTATATGTATATATATTTTTGTAATTTAATATTTTGTAATGGAACTTTCCGTCAATAAACATTCTATTCTATTCTAAAATAAAAATACTTTATTTTTCACTACAATAGTAGACAATAAGATCATTACAAGTACCTGCAAAAAAATAAATATAAGCAATAAAATTATCGCTTGTAATTGTCATTAGTCACTAATTGTTACTTTTGGTCACAAATTAAATAAAAGACATAATCGGGCGAGGAACACATAAAAGTCACATTCACAAAAGACTCACAATCAAGATAAATTTAAATAAAGTTTTTAGATATAGGTAGTTATAAGTTAAATATTTTACTTAAAGTAGAACGTTAACTTCACAAACACAATTTTTTAAACTTATTGACGTGACAACGTTTTTACAATTGGGTTTTTGAAAAAAAAAAATTTTGTGATAAATGGAAAGATCATATATAAGTTTTATAGCAAAACTATTTTTTTATTTTTTTTTTCGCAATAATTTAAAAGTTATTTCAACAGTAAATACACAAGAGCTTTTTTTTTTACCGGAAAATTTTTCGATTCATCGAAAGATTTTGCCAATCAGTAATATTACGAAAAAAACTGAAATGATAAAATCGCGAGACCGAAGGTCGAGCGATTTTATCTAATTTCAGTTTTTTGAGTAATATTACTGATGGAAAAATCTTGAGATGAAGAGAAAAATTTATCCATTAAAAAAAAGATCGCGTGTATTTTGCTAAGATAAATTAACGACTAATTATATAAAGAAACAATAAAATTTATTCATTCTAAAACAATTAAACTAGTTAAAAGAACAGTTGTTAAAAATACAATTATTAAATATTGGTTGGGGAGTACTGATTTTAATGTTTTCTTCTCGTGTTTCTACGTATGTTGAATATTCTGTTTCCGAGGGTCTCAAATTATTTATAAGTTGTTCATGGTGTTCGGGGTCAATTTGGAGGTATGGTTTAATCGATTGTGATGACGAGTGTCCTGTTATCTTAATAAGCTGTTGATCGCTAACTCCTGCTTTGGCTAATTGGGAAACTGCGCTGGCACGATTTGAATGGTTAGTAACTTTATTATTGATTATGTCCAATCCAATTTTTGCAGCAGAATTTTTTGTCCAAACAGATATGGTATTAATACCTAAAGGAACATTTTTGTACCAACCTTTAGAATTTTTATTTTTCCAAAAAGGATTTGGAGTTAAAAATAATCGGTCAGAAGTAATATGTTCATTTCTTTTTTCTACTAGCAAATGGAATAGTTTTACAGGGCAAATACTTTCGTCACTTTCATTTCTAGTCAACCATTTGCTGTCTGTTAACTTTTTCGAGCCGCCTTGTGCCGTTTTCGAAAATATGGTGTTATATTCAATCCTACCCGTAGGAAGACCATTTTGGTTCTTTTCTACTTTAAAATAATAAATTTTGCAATTAACAGCTTCTCCTCCTCTCCAAGCCAATTCGTAAGAAGCTATATGAAAGAATCTTTTTTGCAGCCCTTCAGGTTCATTTATATTCCATAGTGTTGCCATTTTTATTATATTTTCTTTGTCTATTGCTGAAGAACACGTCTTTCTTTTTGTTGGAATCAATTGAAGTTGTTTTCTTTTGGCATTTCTAGCATCCCGAGCTTCTTTAAAGGTTATGTCTGTAAAAGGATCAAATTTCAAACCATATTCGTTAAAATATTTCTGTTGTAACATTTTAGCAGTCGTGTTCCATATTGTTTTGACCGCAAATTCTTTGTAATCTTCTCCATTCTTTTTTTTCATATTGAAAGCCCAATCTTTTAATATTTTTGCTAGATCTTGTATTGTAGTATTCTCTTCCAACTTATAATTTCGGCTTTGACAAAACTCCATGAATTGTTTCCATATTGATGACTTCGTATTTTTTGTTGACTTCGGTATTGACTCTTCAATATTTTTTGTAATTTGTTCATGTGAAACCTCTCCAAATCGGTTCATACTTTATGTTTTTTGCAAAGAAAAGGTAGTATTGTTTTATATTGTTAAATTTGACAATTAAATACCTGTCAACAATAATGCAAAATTGATACACACCTACTAGATTGAGGAACATGCGATAAAAAAAAGCGATAAAAAAGGATGCACCTTTTTTATCGATGTCAAAATGACAAAATAGTTTGTAGGTATATGACATTTTAACATTGGAGTTAATTTATCAAAATAAAAATTAATTTTTGAATCCGGTACCGAAGACACGCCGACAGCTCCCGAACAAATCTGAGCGCATGTGACGTCATAATGTTAATTTTCACTCATTGCAGTTGATATAGAAATAATAAGTACAGTGTTTTGATCTATTTAATTTTGTTGTCATTGTTAAATATTCAAATTTATATTGAAAATGTCGAACCTCAAAAGTTATCGTTCTTGTTTTGCACCATTATGTACGAATTCTACAAAAACAACTCCTGACAAAATGTTTTTAAATGTTCCCCAAGATGACAAACGTCGAAATAAATGGTTTCAAGCAGTGCACCGTAATAATCCCAAAACAAAATCGAATTTTTTTTGTTGTGAAGATCATTTCGATGTAAGTATTTCTTAACACCATTGTTATTAATTATTATTTATCTAAGTATACAAATAACTGGACTCCAAACCATAACCTTTAAAATCAAACTTTGTTGCCGTAACTCTCACGCGATGCTCTACAATTTATGAAATAAATTATTATATTTAATATAATGGAGAATAAATACTTAAATATTTTCATTTATTATATTATTTTTTAAGAGACTTAACTTAATGCTTTGGCACCTCGAACTTCAGCAGAATTAAACCGAACGTCATTTAAAAAAAAAATAGTTATCATAAATATATGAACATCAGGAATATTATCAGACTTTGCCTTAATAAATCCTTTATCACACATAGCTATTTGGAACCAACTAACAACTCGTTTTTTAGCAATAAATTTTAAATATTATTGTCTAGTTACATGTAATAGCCGTAAACCCTGTACTGTTATTAAATAGCTTTAACATTATGACGTCACAACTATGGTGACTGATCATGGCGCGTTTATATAGTCACGTGTTTTTTTTTAAATTTTATTAATTTTTAATTTTTTTTAAATTTTTTGCATCAAATATCAATTTTATTAATAATAAAAATTTAAAATACATAAAAAACAATTTTTTTTATTCAAAATTCCAATTCAATGGAGCGGTTGCACGACCAAAAAAATGAGGCTTTACCTCGCTCTGATAGACTTAAATGGAAAATAAAAAATGACAAATGAAAAATGATATCCATACAAAATATCTATCTTTTGAAAATTGCAACCATTCCATTAGTATTTTCTTATGACGTTGTCACGTTCAACTATCGTCAGTAAACCGACTTTATAGACAACTGATTTTTTTTAAATGATTTTTGGTAGACGATGGTTTTCAATTCTTTGGGCAGAATGTTGTATAAGTTTGGAGTTACGTACTGGCTCGATCTTTTTTTTTTCTAGAACGAATGGCCATGGAATTATTTTGATATCGAATGCTTTTTATCATACATGACTGTATTTAAAAGTATTTTTTTTAATAACCATATTCAAATAGTGCTGTCTCAAGTAATATACACCTTCTTCTTTGTACAAGCGATTCGTGGAGTAAGTTTTGCTTTTGTTAAAAAATCCATTTTTGAGCTACATTCAGGATTGATAAATAGCAGTTTCCCAAGGTACTTTAACCAGTAATACCACAGTTTATTTGAGACTGAACTAATGCATAATATAGAGTTTTCACCTGTTCTGTTATAACGAAAAATTTAAGGAGAAAAAAACTTGTAATTAAGTATCTTGTTTTCAATATTATATGTTTAATCTGTTTTTAACCTCAAATGTCCATCAATCATAATGCCTAGGTATTTGACTGACCCTGTCCTTGAGATCACCACATTTTCATTAACATTCAGATATCTAAAATTGGGTAGAGTGTTTGTGTGTAATTGGTTTTTGATATGTTTAAAGTTAATTTATTATTTTAACATCACTTTAGTATGTATCCCAAAACATGTCCTACTTTATTTTTTACCTCTGCCCAATTTTTACTTGTATAAAAAATCGTGGTATCGTCTGATAAACTTATTATTTTTCCTTGTCTGTTTTGTTATAAGAGAATAATTATATAAATTGTGAACAACAGTGGTCCCAAAACCGTCCCCTGTAGCACCCCACCAGACACAGTTTTAAGGTCACTACTTAATTCGTCAATTGTGACATATAGTTGTCTATATTTTTAATAAGTTTTGAATAAATTTAAAACACTACCTCTGATGCCAATATGATCGAATTTGCTAATTAATTTATTGTGACAAAGTGTGACAAAGGCCTTGGTCTGATCTATAAAGACACAGAGACGTTTTTTTTCTATGATATTAGTAATCATTGCTTAAACACTATAATACTTTAAAAAAAATATTTAAAGTTTTAATTAAACTTTTAATGTAGGCTGTTTTCTAAAGCAAAAAAGGAATGATAAGGAAAAAATTAAAAGACAAAGTTTATAATTGATTATGATCATGAGTACCTAAATTAAAAAAAAATACAAAGCGCTATTATTTCTTTTTCAGAACTTACTTCACTTGCGCATAATATTACCCAAAATAGATCTTTTGTAGAAAATTGGAATAGACCTGGTTATCAAATATGCAATTTTTCTCCTAACTATCCCCCACTCATTATAGCAATTTCGCAAAAACCTTCATTTTCTGCATAACGTAATAGTAGGTACTGCTACTATTTTAAAATTATTTTACTGTTTCAACACTTATTTTCAGAGACTTTTTAGTGTAAACAAAAACCATATTCGGGACCTACAGGTTATAAATACTGCATTAAAACATAATTTATATCGATATCAATGATTTTTTACTTTACTGTTTTAAACGTTCTTGCGACTATCTAGTACATTATCTACGTGGATTATTTTTTTTTCAAACGGACGCTACTGATCTATCCTTATTGTCATCTCGTATCGTACATCGCTAAATAACCAAGACGGTTTGTTAATTTGCGTCTTATAAGTTAGACGTGTTGGATTGTATCTATTCGAATTTGGTATATGCAATGATTAAATTTGCTGTAGTTTTACCCATCAACTGATGATGAGTGATCTACTCGAGATCAGCCGTCTAGCTGACTGCGGATGAACTGACAAATATGGGGGTCTGAAAGTGTTAAATCAAATTAACAGGAAAATTGTTGTCGTTATTAACGGCTTCTACTCTATGAAACAGAACAAAATATCTATTTTGAAATATATTTTCCATTTTAGATTAATTTATCATTTAAAATTTAGTATTATTATGGAAATATTCTTTATTGAATCTTCTAGAACAAATCTTCTGGAATTAACAACCTTAACATTTGTAAGTACTCTTTTTTCAAACAAAGTTAAATCATTTTTACGATTTTACCAGAGCAACTTTAAAAGAACGTCATTATAAAAACGAACCTCATAAAATTCCTATTTAATTTTGCTTAGTAAGAATAGCATTGACCACTTAAGCTTTTAGGGACCATAAGTAAATTATACTAGACCATTTTTAAAGTTCATAAAATAAGGATTTAAATGATTCCAGATGGTACAGTTTAACATAGAAAGCTTTTTTGCTTAAAATTAGTGGAGCTTTGTTTTATTTTACAATACTATACGATCGACCACAGTATACCTTGGAATTCAAATAAAAAACCTTTTGAAACAATTTTATATGTCTGATGAGTCCGAAATAAGATTTAGATTAATGTTCTGTAATACTTACTCTTCTGATACAAAAAAAAAAAATATTTACATTAAGATTCGTCCAGAAACTATTCTCTTCCGTTATTAAAAACACCGTATCTTAACTCGTCTGTAGCGCCTCTTCATAATTAAGGAATTATCCCATCGGATTCTCCCTTTGAAGAGCATCGAAGTAAAAGCAGGAGCAAACAGTCGACATAACAGGTGGCTATGGATGAAGTTAAACAATTGAAGTGAACATCAATCAGGGCCTACTGTACACTTAGTCCAACACAAATACGAGAATAGTCAGAAAAGACGAGTTCTCTCACCTTCAACATCAAACACAGATTTCTAGGATCTGGGCATAGGATAAATATACAGGATTAAAAATATAAATATAATATTGTAATAAATTTGGATAAATACAGAGTTTCTCTAAAATTCTAAAAAACTCAGCTGTACTACAGAGACAATGTACAGAAGGTAGCAAGATATGTTGTCAGATAATCATGTCAGATAGTCAAGCAGCCATCAAAGCACTGAACTCAGATACAATCAGTTCAAAGATGGTCTGGGAATGCCTAGGCAAATTAAATGAACTTGGACAGAATAACACTGTTACCCTCTTATGGGTGCCAGGACACGTAGGAATAGAGGGAAATGAAACACTAGTAGTACAATCTTAGAAAAACTAAGAAAAAAAATAGATAGCATAAAATCCAAGTACTGGAATAATCTAGAAGGACTAAGACAATCGAAGACGCTCCTGGGAAACTATAACCAGAAGAGATCTTACAGCTGTCTTAACCTGAGTAAGAAAAACCTCCGAATTATAATTCTACAGGTCACTGTCGGCTAGGAGGACACATGAAGAAACTAGGATTAGTAGATGAAACAAACTGCAGATTCAGTGAGGTAGAGGATGAAACCTCAAGTACTTCTAGGGTCAAATACCTAGGGTCATACGAAATAGAAAGGGAAGAATTACCTAATTTAAAACCCAATGATATCCTAAACTTTCTAAGAAAGATAGGACTAGAAGAGCTGCTATAAGTCTGAGAAATCATCAGAAATATAGCAAGAAAAGCTTTATCATATGCAGCACATTTTAAGGAAAGGGCAACAGCGGCTAAGTCCGCCTTGCATGTAGGGTTGGAAGTTATTATGAAAAAGGAAGGGGTTAGTTTTGAAGCAAAAACAGCGGTATTTAATGCAGTGTGCAGATCAATTTTGTGTTACGCTGGCCAAATCTGGGGCTATAAAAAGTATGATGTACTAGAAAAAGTTTTGCGTACTTTTGTTAAAAAGGTCTTTGGTCTACCGTACAATACTCCGAACTATGTTATTGCCCTGGAAACCGGACTAAATTCAATATTTTCCTACACCTTGAAGCTTCATCTGCTATATATTAAAAAAGTGGTAGCCATGTCAGAAAATAGGTATCCTAACATATTGGCTAGGCAGGTGGTCGGAAAAAATATATCGTGGTATAAAGGAGTGATACAATTAGCAGAAGATTTAGGAGTTCTTTTACCACCCGGGTGGACTGGGCTAAGGGAATGGGCTGGCAGAATTGAAGAGTTGCAGGATAGGGTGCTTAGTAAAGAGATGGAAATCTGGAGGAGAGAGGTAGAGTCGGCCAGGTATCATCTGTTGTACAAACAACTTAATTTCAATATGGGACAGTACACCTACCTGAAGGAGGGCGTTAGTCTGAGGGATCAGAGGTGGGCCATCAAATTGCAAGGCGAAGGTATCGACTTAAATAATAAGCCGTGGATTGAGGGACGGGTGCTGATGTACTCCCTCTGTAACCTTAGACAGGTCGAGGATGTAATTCATTTTGTGGGGGTCTGTCCGGTCCTGGGGGAGTTGAGAAAACGATGGCTAGGGGACGATGTCCTCTCAATCGGCGAGGTCAGAGTCTGGCGGAATGGCAAGGATTGGGTTAGGCTGGGGGGTATGCCTCGGAGGCATGGAAACTCAGGTGGAGCCTTGTACAGGAATTCAATTACAATAATTAAAATTTAAAAATAATTTAGAGTTTTTTGAATGTTTATTTTTTCTCTTTTTTTTATTTTTAACTTTGGCTTAAATTCATTTTTTGTTGGTAGTTTATAAATGTGCCGATCCAAGCGGACGGTCCAGAAGGGCCATGCTTATTTTTGCTTTTGTAATTATTTAAAATGATTTTGTTTAACAAATATTGAATAAAGCTTGTTATTATTATTATTATTATTATTATAGCAAGAAAAGGGGGACACAATAGATATTATAGGTCGCAGGTGTATCTGTTACCCCTAACCACATACATACCTACATACATACATGTTGGGTTTTAACTAAATTCGACATTAATAGAAAGTTTATATTATATGTGGCTAAAGGCAGTCAAGAAGAATAAAAAATCTAACTATTTTAAGCTCGATATTATTAATTTGTCTTCTTTGGTATGAGAGGCCCTTTTTAAATCATTTGCTTCCTTGTATCTATTTGATATTACTCTCATATGATTTTTTTTTGGACATTTCAAAGAAGATTTACACGGTGTTAAATAAAGAGGTATGGGAAAAAACATATACACAGAAGTAGAGTAGAATCAGAAATCTGGGGATCCACTTGCCATACAAGATTTATGGCGATTGGTGACGCGGATTTGATTTTAAGTATTCTAGAAGAAATGTTGAGAAAGAGAGACAAAGAGAAAATAATGTTGGCGTCCGTTAAGCTAAAGGCTGTTCAAATGTCTTTTTGTGATACTTCTTTCATATTTTTATCGTACTTTTTCTTAATTCACACCTTGGTTATTTTTGTTATCCCTTATCTATTCCTCAAACATAATACATTATTATTTCCGCATGCATTATTCCTATAATTTATTGCTTTTAAAAAGTATTCACAGATTCCTTTTTTTTTTAATACTCCAAATAATTTTTCAACATTAAACGAAAATTTCTTTCAAAAATTTTCTTCGGTCAGTGTCGATATATAAGGTTCTAGGATCAATTTTTAGTTTAGTAATCACAATTCATCTAGTAGATTTATTTCAAAATTACAAAATTAAAGTATAATAATATTTTTATCCGTTGGTTCCTAAATTGATCGTTTTTCTTCAGTGTAGAAGTAATCTTCTTATAGACTCATTTGATGATTTTACTTACATATAATTCGATTAAGTAACTTTTTCTTATATGTAATTTTTGAGGTTTTAAATAAAACAAATATTTTCATCTTAATGTTTAGCAAAGGGTGATTTGTCATTTGTTTTTAAATAAAAACTTCCAGAAGCCCTAAAAATTAAGCAAAAAATTGTATTCTCTTGTTCTTTACAACTATTTTATGAAAGCAAAATTCTTTCAAATCCAGATGTTACTTACTTCTGATCAGGAGTGTATTCTCCCATAAGGGAGGTTTGTGTGGAAGTACATTCACCATTTTCGTAATCTTCATAGTTATCGCACATATGAGATAAAAATCCACTGGTTCTTATTGATTCGGCAAAATATAAGTAAGACCTTGCATGGGCGCAAGAACCTGTAAAAATGTGAAAAATATATTGGCAAAACTGGGAATAAATTGAATAATGGTAAATTATTATATACCTGTTAAATCAGCTCCACATCCGGGTTGTCTACAAGATTCCCCATTTGGCCAATAGTCTACATGTCCAATTGATATATCAAAACCCAAATAACCTGCACATGTGTGAATAACCTGAACGAATTTAGCATCGGTAACATCTAATCGGTCATTAATGTTATCATGTGAGAATAAAGGAAGAGCAGGATCCAAACCTAATAATAATATATTAGTCTTAAAGATTATATATAATATTATAACAAATTACCAACAATATGATTGACTCTACCATGAAGAGCCTGACCAGCTAAACCTGCTATATGTGCACCCAAAGAATGACCAACGATTACTGTTTTATCCAGATTTAATTCGTTATGACTTATCAAAGAAATAATTAAACTCCCAAGAACCTCTCCAAGCTTTGGTACAGCGAAAAAAGCTTGTATGTATAACTTTGAAGCAATCTTACTCCAGTCAATAATAAAAACATTAACATCGTAATCGCCTAGGAGAGCATTTGAAATTGTTTCACATACTGGTGAATCATATTCGCTTTTCCAACCGTGCACAATAAAAAAAGTATCCTACAAAATAATTCGCATAAAATGAAAGTTAGAAATAGACAGAAATCAAAATTGTTTTCTTTACGAAGTTATAAAATAACATACTTATAGAGCCTGTGAAATAATGAGTTTCTTAAACTTGTATAAAACATGTTTCAACTAAATACAAGCAACAACTAATGTTTTATTTGATAAAGTTTCTTTGCTTTGTAAACGATAACACAGAAACCCGCGTCATCGTTTGTATTTACCAGGATTCCCACCATCCATTCGAGGTGCGCGACCGAGATACGACACGTCGTCAAGACTCGCGCAGACATATTCAGTGAGTGGGAGCGCCTTCAACTGGGATAAAAAGCCGATGCTATCGCCGCAGGAGGGGGTTGGACTGAGAGTACTGATCTTGGAAGAACTACAACCTGGGCTGTGGGTATTGACCAGTAGCCACCGACCTTCCCTGCCTTTGCAGCCAAGTATTGATCGGCTGTACCGTCCCGATCCTTGGGTATTGACCAAGGATTATCGTTCCCAGCAATTGAGTATTGATCAGTTGCACCGTTCCGATCCTTGAGTATTGACCAAGGATTGTCCTACCCCGTAACCGAGTTATACAGTTCCGATCCTTGGGTATTGACCAAGGGTTGTCCCACCCCGTGACCGATTATTGATCGGTTCGAACCTACCCTAACGATCCGATGCTAACCGGAATCTATATTGAATTTATTTATTTACAGGGAGATCCATTGTTTAATTTGTAGAGAGTGTATTTTGTTTTCGTTTTTCTTGTATATAATTTATTTTAGAAATAAATCTTTATTTAACCTGAAACCGAATTTTACTGAGTCTGGTGTCTAAAAGAGCTACCCGTTACAGCTTTATACAAGCTTTTATCGTTCTGCAATTAATTGTTTATTGACCAAAACAAGAATGTGTGCAGAGTATATAAACAATAACCTTTTTTGGTGAAAATCCAGCCTTGGTAACTGCGGAAGGATCTTCAATGTTTAACGGATTGGTATTGTGAGGATCATTGAGACTTCTGTAGACGATCTTAATATCATCTTCATCCACCGTAATTGATGGTATCGGTGCACTGAGGTTTTCATAGGTATATATTCCCGGTGCAGTTAGGTGGTATAAAAGATCTATAAAATAATATAATAATAAAAAAATAGGTTTTATTTTATAAATTTTGTGTTAAGTAGCAAAATCAAGATTTTTAGTAATTTGATTTCTGTATAAAAAAAAAACAAAAAAGAGTTATGACAGTTGTGAATATATCTACTTTTAAACAAATATGTTTTTATGGTTTCCTTTAAAAACTAAACCAATCTGGTAATGGTATTTAGTGACCTATTTAATAATACTCTTTAGTAAAACTTACTATTAAAGACACAATCAGTTATTAATTTAGTTTAATTTATTGGAGAAATGTTTAAAAATTTGAGCTATCACTTATATTCACAAGTATAAAAAATTACCTGGTGAAGTTGATGCTAATACAGCGAAAGAGAATAAAATAAAAAGTGTCTTCATTGTCGATTTTTAATGATACTACTATAAAAAGTATACCTTTTTTGTTGGTTATAAATACGATTGTATACAATTTTTAACATGATAATAATCTAATCATAAAGTTTGTTGCGGAATATGTTTTTTAAAGATTCTATTATATTAGAGATAAATCTGTATTATATTTCAAATAAAGATTACAAATATTATAAACCTTCTTAAATTTTTATTTATTTGATTATGTTCCAGTATTCCTTTGTGTTATTATATGCATCTTTGGTAATAAGCTTTAGATTTGTTTTGATATTTTTTTATTAACCGACTTCAAAAAAGGAGAAGGTTATCAATTCGACCATATTTTTTTTTTATGGATGTTACCGAATATCTCCGGTATTTATAACCCGATTTTAAAAATTCTTTTTGCATTCAAAAGGGTAGAGTGTCCCACTGGTCCCATAGAAATTTGGTTAAGGTCTGGTCATCAATGTGAAAGATATTCAAGGAAATAAGGAGAAGGGTCTCAGTTTGACTATATTTTTTTATATACGTTACTGAATATCTCCGGTACTTATAATCCGATTTGAAAAAATCTTTTTGCATTCAAAAAAGTAGAGTGTCCGTGTGGTCCCATGGAAATTTAATTAGGGTCCGGTTATCAATGTGAAAGATATTCCAAGAAATACCACAAAAATCAGCATTTCAGCGAATATCTCCGGTATTATAATCCGATTTTTAAAAATTCTTTTTGCATTCAAAAGAGTAGAGTGTCCCATTGGTCCCATAGAAATTAGGTTTAGGTCTGGTCATCAATGTGAAAGATATTCCAGGAAATAAGGAGAAGGGTCTCAGTTTGACCATATTTTTTTTATATATGTTACCGAGTATCTCCGGTATTTATAATCCGATTTGAAAAATTCTCTTTGCATTCAAAAGAGTAGAGTGTCCGTATGGTCTCATAGAATTTTGATTAGGGTCTGGTAACCAATGTAGAAGATATTTCAAGAAATACCACAAAAATCAGCAGTTCAGCGAATATCTCCGGTATTATAATCCGATTTAAAAATCTTTTTGCATTCAAAAGTGTAGAGTGTCCCATTGGTCCCATAAAAATTTGGTTAAGGTCTGGTCATCAATGTGAAAGATATTTCAGGAAATAAGGAGAAGGGTCTCAGTTTGACCTTATTCTTTTTATATGTGTTACCGAATATCTCCGGTATTTATAATCCGATTTGAAAAATTCTCTTTGCATTCAAAAGAGTAGAGTGTCCGTGTGGTCCCATAGAATTTGATTAGGGTCTGGTCACCAATGTGGAAAATATTTCAAGAAATACCACAAAAATCAACAGAATAAGCTCTGCAGTTCAGTTAATTTGTTAATAATGATGTATAACATAAAAACATAATAATTAGCCCATTACTGTCCCACTCGTAAGCCAAAGACCTTTTCTTACAAGGAGAAGGTATGAGCATTTAATCAATTCTCTTGCTTACTGCGAGTTGGTGATTTCAGACAATTTATTCCACGTTTCATCACGATGTTTTCCTTTAACGTGCGTGCTTCGTGTTTTTAGGTGTTAGACAATTTACTTATGTCTCCAAAAACTCACATTGGTACATATCGGGATTGTTGGGGATTAAACTCAGTACCTCTTGCACGGTTATAGAAAGTCTTTGAAAATAGTAGATCATGAATCAAGTAGCAACTAAAAATGATAAAATAAAAAATTTTTTAAAAAAACTAAACCGCCTTCAAAAATTTACTCTAAAAAGCCAGAAATAAAATCTTTATTTCTTAATAAAATTGGAACCAACTAGGCATCTGATTTCGATTTTCTTTAAGTCAGCTCCAATGGCAAATTACCCTCTATTTTAATCTTAGCTATTAAATCTAGATTTTGAATGTTAGTTACAAAGATATAAACCATTGGAGCCGACATCAAGGAAATCGAAATCAGATGCCTAGTTGGTTCCAATTTTATTAAGCAATAAAGATTTTATTTCTGGCTTTTTAGAGTAAATTTTTTGAAGGCGGTTTAATTTTTTTAAAAACGTTTTTATTACGGTCTAAATCATCAAAAAAAATTTTTTGAACTAATATAATCATATAAACAAATTTTTTATGAAGTAGCATTTGTTGCATTGCGTCTTTATTAATTTCACCCAAAAAAAAACTAATTAATAGATATAATTAAAGTCGTATGAATTCTTCACTGCAGGTGATTTATAAATAAATGCGGCTTTTTGTAACAAAAAAAAATGAAGAAAAATGATTTAATTAAATGATTCTGAGATTAAAAAAAAAACGATAATTACAGGTTGAAAGCAAAATTGAAAGAATGTCTATTTTTTAATCAACTTGTTTTTTTTTATTCAATATAATCTCTCTCTGCCTTAACACACTTATTTCAATGATCACTTAGTTATTTTATACTATCTCTGTAATAATTTTTTGGAAGGCTTTACAAAATATTGTTCCACGGCTGCAATAGCTACTTCATTCGACGAAAAACGCTTTTCACAAAATAATTTTGAATGCTTTGTATGTCCTCAAATTTGTTGAACAATAACAAATATTAATGATTTCAACAATTATTAAGCAAATTTTGACTGTCTTTTAAATTGAGTTAACTCGTTTAAATAATGTTGCATTAATTTTTTATTAAAATTGAATACACTTCTCTCAAGAATATTGACTTCCGATGAAGGGTTATTTTAGGGGTTTTGGAGACCGATGATCAAGAATATAAGGATTTAGGGAGTACCTGAAGTTGTAACGATAACGCAGAAACTCCGCGTCGTTTGTATTTGCCAGCATTCCCACCATCCGTTCGAGGTGCGCGAACAAGATACGACACGTCGTCAAGATTCGCGGAGACACATTCAGTAAGTGGGAGCATCGTTCAGCTGGGATAAAAAGCCGATGCCAACGCTGCAGGAAGGCAGATCGACTAAGAGTACTGATCTTGGTAGAACTCCAACCTGTGCTCTGCGTATTGACCAGTAGCCACCGACCTTCCTGCCTTTGCAGCCGAGTATTGATCGGTTGTACCGTCCCGATCCTTGGGTATTGACCAAGGGTTATCCTGCCCCGCAACTGAGTATTGATCAGTTGCACCGTTCCGATCCTTGGGTATTGACCAAGGGTTGTCCTATGCCGTAACCGAGTATCGATCGGTTGCACCGTTCCGATCCTTGGGTATTGACCAATGGTTGTCCTATGTCCTACCCCGTAACCGATTATTGATCGGTTATACCGTTCCGATCCTTGGGTATTGACCAAGAGTTATCCTACCCCGAGGCAAGTATTGATCGGTTCCGATCTACCCTAAATGGATTACGCTAACCACCATCTTGTTTTGTTTATTTGCAGGGAAATCCATATGAGGACCAGACGGATTGCCGATTTATTTAGTTTTGTTTAGTTTATAAGGATAACATTTTTATTTTCGTTTTTTATTGTATATAATTTATTTAAGAAATAAATCTTTATTTTTAACCGAAACCGAATTTTACTGAGTCTGGTGTCTAAAAGTGCTACCCGTTACAAAGTACACAAATATGACAATAGCAAGAAATTGCGTAATACCTGATACTAGCAAACGTGCTATCAACATCTTCCTCTGAATTTCTATAAAAATTCTTTACATAACATCATTTTAAGATCACTGTTACCTCAAATATCGTTGATGACTTAAGTCTACGAGATACCTAGTACCGAAAGGAGTTGATTTAAACTTCTTCTTGTGGAGTAGATACTATGAAAATTTATTTAATATTCAGCCCTTACTCGGTACTCCAAACGTTTTCAGGTTGCTAAACACAAAAATGGCAATGTCATAGGACATAACAGAACCTGGTGCCCGAAAAGAGTGATATCAAGGTCTTTCAGAGCAAGACGTTTAAAAAACATCTATTGGCACTCAAAAACTCCCGATAAACGTGTTTGTGACGAATAATCAATAAATTTTCTTAATACTCCTTTAATAAGTTTTATTTTCTTATCATAAAGTACTTTAAAATGCATTTTTATGCACCAATGCAATTTGGGATTTCGTCATTATCAGACTACTTCAGAAAACTTACGAATCCAACACAGCACACCTTATTAAAATCAGATTTTCTTTATTTCTTGATTTATATTACAAAATTTATAAAGTAAAATTACTTATATTTTCTATCAAACTAAAAATTAATATTTTTATTCAGAAGAAGAAAATTTAAGAGCAATTATTTATATCATATAATTCCTAATAATGTTTACGATTTTTATTTAGCAGTAAGGAAGCAAATATATTTAATAATTTTAATTTCTACTAACAGTTAAGTTATTATGACAAAGGCAAATTTTCGCGCATGTTCTCAGGAATCTGTATTTGTTCTTATTTTCGTAACCCTAACCATGGTTCTTAATAAACCTCTCAATACACAATTTTAAATACTATAAAATTTATTCTACCATTGAGTTTCGGCTGTCTAAGTCTGCAATAGGGTACCGGACAGTAATCGAAAAAAAATCAAAGATGTGTAGAAATAACAATGATTTATATTTTTAAATCAATACATAAAGTTGCGTTAATTCTCTGTGCAGCGTAAAAACCCAAACGCCAATCACAGTGCGTGACGTCATTTTTGAGGTTAGCCATAAGTAAACAACACTGCTTTGTATGTTATTTCGCGTTTTTCTACGATTTATTTGCATTTTTCTAAAATATTTAATTGTGATTAGTTACGAATTGAAGGACTATAGTCATAACAGAAGATGTCGCAAGTGTCTGAAGCATTCTGTTAAGTTTTTATCAGGGAACAATGTTATACAAAAGCCGACAATAGAAATCTCCCAAAAGTTGATATTTTCATGGTCGGCAGTTTCTTTGCCACTAATCCCGACTTTGTTTCAGCTAAATTTAAAAATGTGAAAACATTTGTGTAAGTATTTCAACCTCCCTTTGTTTATCTTGTGCGATGTAGTTGTTGATGCAAAGTTCTTTTTCTGTCAGTTTGACATTGAAATCTTGACGGAAGACTGCCAGGTTTTAACTTAACATAACTTTGTTTACAAAGCCCATTACATGGTATCGCATGTAATTTTCCATGTCATTTGGCAGCTAAAACACAAATACAAGATTGTTTATGCACACGTAAAACATTCTAAGTAAAACAACCTATTATAACACCTACATTACGTACACACTAAATATAATTATTTGTATTGTGGGCAGTGTAATAACACTCTAGGTCTAGGTACAGTACTTACATTAAAGTGATCTTCACAAAAGTAAATTGGTGAAGTAACAGACATTCCATCGCACTTTTCGTCTTGCTTGGTCTAACCATTTCTTTCGTATGTCTGATTTTCGGGGCACATCAATGAAAATTTTATTTGGAGTAGTTACTGATTTATTTCCACATCCAGGTACAACACACTAACGATATTTTTTCGGTCCATGATGCTTAAGAAACACAAAATACTCAATTTATCCAAGCACTAATCACTTGTGATATGACTTGTAGTTTGTTTACCCCACAAATGACGCCACGCGATCTGTATTGACATGAAGTGCTGTTTTCGCGGCAATTTTAAATAAATTATGTTTTTGGCGTTTTTAAGTACTATAAAGGATTTATTTAATTAAAATACTATTTTTTATAGCTATATATATGAATAAAGATTATTTTTAAACACTATCTGAAAAGTTGTCCGGTTCCCTATTACACTGGACGATATTTAATGCATTGGTGTGTGCGTCAGAGACTATCTAGATTTTTTTCCTGGACGTTAAATACTTTTCTTTCTTAATCGTACTTTACAAATTATCTAGGGTCATATCTATAATGCCATGATTGAGGTTATGCTTATATATTTAAAGTTCTTTTACAACATTTATTGTTCTGTAAAGTTATTTTAGCGCATATGAGGTTCTATTACCACATTTGATATTCTGTTAAAACACTTGTGATTCACTACCATACCTGAGATTCTGCAATTTTGTTGCTATAAAGAAAACGTTTTTTTTTGTAATACTTTTACAAATTCGCTGCTACATTTAAAACTTTTCTGTCACATTTGCGACTTTGCAACTACACTTAAGATTTTGCTTTGAAGTTAAGACTTTTCAATCACATTTAAGCCACTATCATATTTTATACTTTGATACCCTATTTTTGACTTTTAATACCTACTTTTTAAAAATTGTTACCACTTTTTAAAATTCGCTACCCCAGTTCAGGTTCTGATAAGCTTGATAAATTTTAACAGTTTCATTTTTTGCTTATTTGTCCCTACACAAAACCTTCTCCTTTGAGTTCTGTTTTCTATAATAACTCAATAAACGTTTTACAAATGCTGCAGTTTTTCTTCTTAAGGTGCCTAATCCAATTAGTGGATGTTGGCGACAATTCTGGCAAACTCCTCTGGATCTTGTGTGGCTCTAAAGAGTGCATGGGCATCGAAGTTTGTCCAATCCCTGATGTTTTTAAGCCATGAGCGTTTTTTTCTTCCGATGCCCCGTTTTCCTTCAATCTTTCCTTTTATTATAAGCTTTAAGAACTGGTACTTGAAATTTCGAAATATATGCCCCAGATAAGCTGTTTTTCTTTTTTTTTATTATTGGCAACAACTTTCTTTTTCTATTTAATACTTCAACATTTGTTGTGTGATCTATCCAGGGAATTTTAAGTAATCTTCTAAATACCCACATTTCAAAGGCCTCCAATCGCTTCATCACGTTGGTCCAGGTTTTTACACCATATAGCAGTATGGAGTAAATGTAACACTTTACAAAGCGATATCGAAGTGTTAAGATGAGGCTACTGTTGCTTAGCAAGGTTCTCATATTAGTAAATGCTGTTCTGGCTTGCTCAATCCTGCTACGTATCTCTAGGTCTGGATCTAGATCTTCAGCTATCCAACTACCGAGATATCTGAACTTAGAGACCTTTTGGATGTTCTTATTTTTTACTCTTATATTCAATTGCATATTTCGTGTTGAACACGAATTACCTTCGTCTTGTCTATATTAATCTTCAATCCCAGTCATTCTCCTGCAGTGTTTATTCTATGCTGCAGTAGTACTTAGAAACACAAAAACCCAATGAAAAAATTAGAAAGAATTTTCCTTATGTTTTGGAGCGCCCAGTCTTAAATTAAATATAACAAGAAAGTCAGATAAAAACATAGATTACAACAGCTGTTTTTTGTTTAGATTAAATGGATTTGTTATCCCTTTACTTGTTGAAATGATCGTCCGTCAAAACAGTTTTAATTGTATGACGTCTAAAAAATAATTTAAAAAAGTGCTAAAAATTCAATAACTTACCCAACTAATTGTGCACTGTATTAGCATTGTTTATTAGACTGTTTGTATTTCGAAAAAAAAAGTGAATGACTTTATGTGATAATAGATCATTGATAATCTAAAATGTTTCAATAATCTTATAAATTCTTATGTACATAACCTTAAGCATACTGGTGAACTTGAAATGTTGTAATTATTTATTATTAATTTTTATACAATTTAAATGTGAAGCTTTCAAATTGATAAAATCATTTTGCTATAAGAATTGAAATATTACATTACGCAACGAGTGCGGAATGCAGGTGATCCCATCACGAGTGCGTTAAAAAGCACGAGTGATGGGATTACCTGCGCACCGCACGAGTTGCGTATTCTATTTTTCATCACACCGTGAGGAAAGCTTTTAAATTTGTCTAAAATAAAAGAAAAGAAGGTAATAAAAGTAGTATTAGATCTGATCCGCCTGCACCATGAAGGCGCTAAAGGAGGGTTGGGGGAGGCGGATCCCCCCCTTAAAACAAAAATTTGTAGAGTTAAGAAATTATAATATTTTTATTAAAAAAAACTTTATTATTACAAAATTATGTATAGTTATGAATCTCTGTTAAATAGGTTAAATGTAATATTTAAACAGTTGCTTAATTCTATAGACATATTTTTTTTATTCAACTTAAGTATATAAGATAATAATTAGGAATTAACAAAATCTTTAATTAGTAATGAAACATTTGATTGACTATATCATATTGCATTTACTACCGCGTTATCAAAAGCAAAACTATTAGAAAATTCATCCTCAATTTCTCTTAATTCAATTTCTATCTCATTTATTTTTGATTGTGAAACACTTATCAACTCTGTTTCGGTCATTTATTGCTTTCCGCACGGTCCTGTATTGTCGAAAACAGTGGTTTCCGCACGGAGTGATGATAAGTTTTCTATTTCGTAACGTTGAAGGAAGCATTGCTTTCCGCACGGTCCTGCATGGTCGAAAGCAGCGCTTTCCGTACGGAGTGATGAAAAAGAAGCTTTCTATAACTTCATTAAATATTTTTTGTTAACTTTTAAATATATTCAGCACAAACTAACTTTTTATATATATTTAAACACTAGCTTTTACGCGTCAAAAATATTTGCCATAAACAAATATCGATCAGTTACAGTTTTATAATTTGTGTAAAAGATTTTTAGCTCAGCACACATTTGTTTGCGTACATCCTTTTTTCATCATATTATATTTCTTCTTATAATAATTTCATCGGTAAGTTTTGAAGATAGTGCAAAGCAAAATCAAAACATGTTTTGATTAGTAATTTATTTCTTCTCTGAAGTTTAATTTACAGAGTATATATGGAATTAAATATGCATATTTTATGTAAAACGTCACGGGTTTGTGAAATATATATTGATTATCCCCTTGCATATGGTGGAACGTTATTGGTTTCTAAAAAATAATCTCCAGATGCACTAAAACAAAAATTGGTTTCGTATTAAGGTTTGGGCTCTTAAAAAATAACACATAACTATTTTGATAATTTATGGATTAATTGCTTTCACAAAACAAATTTGAAATTTTGACTTTATAAAATAACTAGCAGACCCGGCGAACTTCGCACCGCCTAACACTAATGTTTTTTCCAATTTTTATTTTTAATTTTTACGATTGATTTTTTGTATTTTTTATTATATTTTCTCGCGTTAGTTACCAGTTTTTACTATTATTTATAGTACTTTGTAATTTATCGGTGAGGTATATTATATATTAACTGCGCTGCCTAACGGTGGCGTCATAGTACTTAGTTATGTAAGAATTACAGGTGTAAATTTATAACATCTCAACTGCGCCACCTTAGGATAGCATCATAATGATTAATTTCGTAATAAACGCGTCCGATCGCTGCAAAATTCAAAGTACTATAGGAAAAATCGCGGCCTCCGACGCGCTATTTATAGGCACGTTGCCGCCGGCGCCGCTCCGACTGGCCAGTACCACCGCAAGCACTACGTCCCGCAATTTTAAATCTGTAATATCTTCGAAAATATTCATTTAAAACTTGTGCTTTAAAGGACCATATAGATCTATATTAATTCAACAATGTATTTTAGCTATTTAATTGGATAACGATTAATGCTGCATTGGTTAAAATTTCTTCGAAAATTATTATTTGTCGTAAAAAGTAAATGACAAAAAAATGTTATTGTGGGATATCCATAAGAGATAGACATATACCATCCCGGAGTTTTCTGTAGACCTTTTCAATGTGTACAAATAATTATTACATTATTTTTATAAATCTCGTAGGGTTCAGCCTGCGTTTGCAATGTAAGCGGAAAAAAATTGATAATTAACGACATCACATTAGAAACCTTAATAATAACAGTATTTCTCCGCTATTTAATGGATGTAATTATATAAATAAACCTTCCTCTTGAATCACTCTATCTATTAAAAAAAAACGCATCAAAATCCGTTGCGTAGTTTTAAAGATTTAAGCATACAAAGGGACATAGGGACAGAGAAAGCGACTTTGTTTTATACTATGTATTGATTGATATATAGAAAAGATTAATACAGATATTATACGTAATTGCAATCTATATATTCTAAAAGCTAAAACAACTCTTGGGTGTAAAAAATTAACTGAATGTAGACAAAAAAGCGATATCTCTTTAAAATTCTGGTTTTTTCACTGCTTGTTAAACAGAATTTTGAAGACTTTCACGTAACCTTTACAGGTTTTGTTACTAGATTATTTCAACCTACAGGCATAGATTTTTAAAATCTTTTAATGTCGCCTTTTTATCTAAACCTTCTTGGATAAACCATGGAGTAACAATCTTGTGTAAATATTCTTACATACCTTGTGTCTACTTTGAGACCTCCCATTATTGATTGTTTTTTGAAACATTCTTCATTTTGGTAATTATCGTAATTATTACATTTTTTAGCGATAAACTTTCCAGTCAACACAGATTCGATATAATATGTCAAAGAAATCAAATGGGAACATGTTCCCATTATATCAAATTCACAAGCTGGCTGCGATACTCCTCCATTTACCCAATAGTCAGCGTGTCCTATAGATTTATTAAGACCAAATCGTCCAGCACAAGTGTGAATTACTTGGACAAATTTGGCACTAGATTTTTGAAGTCTACTAGGATTTTGGGGAAGGTTAAATGATGGTCCTGCTGGATCAATTCCTACAAATATATTTCTAGAATATAACAAGTATTGGTTAATAGGCAAAAGCATTACCAACAATTTGCTTTATTTGTCCATCTAAAGCAGTTCCAGCAACTCCAGCTATTTGAGCTCCAAACGAAAATCCAGTCATTTTAATGTTTTTGAACTTTATTCCTTGGTGAGTAACCAATTCTTCAATGAAAGAAGCTACAATACCTCCCAAATTATCCACCTAGAATAGAATAAATTCCAGCCAATAGTATTGCTAAATATTTAGATTTTAATTTAATGGCGTATTTAGTTTGATTTTAGTATGTGTATTATTATTATTTCTATTTTATGTATTAGGTATACATAGAACCAAAATTTTGCCGCATCCGTGATATGACATTTCTCTTTTGCAACATGTTTATTCCATAAAGCTATTTAGGTTTCCGCTCGGGCGGACACCCCAGTAAATACAGGGGGAGTTATAAGGCTTGGGAACGGAGTCAACCGTGTACCAGGCTGAGGTATACGCCTTACTAAAGGCTGCCGACCACGCCCGAGGCCGTGGCTGGAGAAGGGAGAGGATAACTCTCTTCTCAGACAGCCAGGCTGCACTGCTGGCCTTAAAACAATTCCGGGTTAGTTCCAAGCTGATCTGGGAGTGCATTCAAAACCTCAATGAACTGGCTAGACAAAACAGTGTCTTCTTGGAGTGGATACCAGGGCATAAAGGTTTTGATGGTAATGAAACCGCGGACCTTCTGACCAAGAAGGGAGCGTATAAACGATTCACTGGTCCAGAACCGGTATTGGGACTGTCTACAGCCTGGGTAAGGACCAAAGTCAGGAACTGGGTCTGGGAAGAGTCAACCAAACACTGGAGTAACACTGTAGGGCTAAGCCACTCGAAGCTGATGCTCAAAGGCTACTCCAAAAAACTGACGTCACACATACTGAATCTTGATAGGAGTCAGATAAGAGTACTAGTGGGCCTGCTCACTGCATGCTCACTGGGCATGGACCATTCAGACTACACCTTCGGAGGATGGGGATTCTGACACGGGAACCTACCTCGTGCCGACTGTGCGCCATGGACGATGAGACAGCAACTCACATTCTATTTGAGTGTGAGGCCTTGGACTACAAACGGTTCCTCATCTTCGGTGACACGAATCCTGAATCCTATCACCACCTTGAGGAGCTAGTCACAGGACTCAAGTCTCTTATAAAGGGGACTGCTCTGTTGCAACAGTAACTCAAGAAATTTCGGACACCTGGATTCTAGCCTACCTGAAGATCAGCGTGATGTTGATTTTCAGCTGAACAAACTAGAGTCCTGCACGCATCGGGTGCATGTAAGGACTCTTGGTGCCGAACCTGGTCACAATATTTCCATAGGAAGCAATGCTCAAACATGGGGCTCCAGGTTATTTGGATTAAATTAGATTATAAGGCGTGAAAGTTTTTACGGATAATATCGTCCAGACGAAGTTGTTGATACGACAATTGAAAATCCCGACGAGCGGACTTTTGAGTAAATACAAAAGAGGTGACAGACAAGGGTAAAGAGAGCCACAATTTGGATAAAAAATCGGCATCGCCCTTAATACAAAATGGCAGACAGCTGGTTGGATACAAGAGAGGTTGCAGACAAGGGTTTGGAGAACCAAAATTTACTCCTCTTTATCCTAGTTTGCCACCTCCTTTGTATCCACTTAGGTGTCCGCCCGTCATGATTTCGAATTGTTGTATTAGCACCTTCGACTTATTCATATTGTAACGGGATAACCGTAAAGGAAGGGACCTTAATTTGAAAGATTGTTGTTGACAGTTGATTTTTAGAAGTTTGTAAAAAAATCAACTGACCATTTTAAATAATGTTCTAGAAAATTCTAGAAACTTCTAAACACACTAACTAGATTAAATAATGTATATAAGGGGATGCACGGGCAGTTAACGTCAGTTCGAGTCAAGTGTTCACAAGAGTTCATTGTATTGTCAAGTAGTTAGACGTTATCCAGCAGAGTTCAGTGTATCTTAACAATTTTGTAAATAAATTGTGTAAAAAGCCCCCATAAGTGTTTCAAATTGGTGTCAGGTGTGGGGTGAAGATACAAGAATGCCTGGAAAAAAGATAAATGAACTATTGGTGGCTGAGCTCAGAAGAGAGCTTGAAGAAGTAGAGTTGGAAACTACTGGGAGCAAATCCGTATTGTTGAGAAGGCTCCGTGAATACTACGTAAATAATAATTTGGACCCTGACGCTGTGGAGTTCGAAGACCCAGTTCAAAAATTAAATTCTGAACTAACTCAACAACTTTCCCGGCTGCAAGAGGAGCTATCAGGACGAATGACGAGCCAACAAGAAGAACAAACTCAACAACTTTCCCGGCTGCAAGAAGAACAAGCTCAACAACTGTCCCAGTTGTCCAGTCAGATAAGCAGCCAGCGCGAAGATATGTCCCAGCTGTCCCAACGAATGACGAGCCAACAAGAAGAACAAGCTCAACAACTTTCCCGGCAACATGAGGAGCTATCCAGTCAGATGAAGAGCCAGTGCGAAGATATGTCCCAGCTGAAAGAGGAGCTATCAGGACGAATGACGAGCCAGCAAGAGGAGCTATCCAGTCAGATAAAGAGCCAGCAAGAAGAGCTATCACAACGGATGTCTACCATATCAGATGAGTTATCCAGTTCGTTCTCCCAGCAAATATCACATCTTCGTGAAGAACAAAATCAGCAAGTGTCCAGCTTGCGAGACGAACAAAATCAGCAAGTGTCTAGCTTGCGAGACGAACAAAATCAACAAGTCGCCAACTTGCGAGACGAGCAAAACCAGATCAACCAGCAAGTGCAGTCCGAAATAAGAAAGCTTCAACGAGAACAGGCAGCTAGCCGCCGAAACCAAACCATCCACAACGGCGACGGAGATGCAAGAAGGATGGAAACCTGCCACGCAGACGTCGAACGACAAAGAAGCGAGGAGACGACCCATGTACGAACGACGATGAAACCCCCGACCTTCGACGGGAAGACTTCCTGGCCAAATTACCTGAAACAATTCGACGCAGCGGCCAGAGCTAATGGATGGTCATCCCAGGAGAAAGCATTGTCCCTAACCGTAGCTCTGCGAGGCGAAGCTTTAGACGTCTTGCAATCATTGACACCGGATGAAGCTGACAACTTCGAGTTATTGGTGAATCGTCTAGAGATGCGTTATGGTCAAACTCATCTACAACCGGTGTACCGAATGCAGTTAAAGAGCCGAAAACAGAAAAATGGAGAAACTATCCAGGAATTTGAAGCGGATGTAGCAAGAATGGTACGACTTGCGTATTCAAATGCAGCGGAGGATTTCCTGGAGTGCCTAGCAGTCCAAACCTTCACCGATGGTCTTTGAGACGTCGAGTTGCAGCGCGCTGTACGGCTGGCGCGGCCGAAG
Source organism: Altica lythri (assembly GCA_964028335.1). Lineage (NCBI taxonomy): Eukaryota > Metazoa > Arthropoda > Insecta > Coleoptera > Chrysomelidae > Altica > Altica lythri. Next base: position 24,965,490 of record OZ034809.1, on the reverse strand, counting down.
ACCCTTGTGGACGCCTTGACCATTGCCCTGGAGTTTGAGGCAGCGACAGAGGCCTCACGTGGAGTTGCTCGACTGAGGGAAATCACCGGTAACTACGACCATGCCGTTCATTCCGTTAGCGACGTTGAAGCGGTAGTAGAGAGGTTTATGAAGTTATCTCCAAAAAGAAGGCGCCCAGTGAGATGCTGGAACTGCGGAGAACTAGGCCATATAAGAAATACTTGCCCCCATAAAGAAAAATCTCCTGCTGAAGTACCCCTGCAGCAGGAAAACTTTAAACGGGTCGACTCCTGGAGGGCGCCTTCGACCCCAAACATTCCCGTAGTCCCTCACACCATTAAATTGGCAACTCTGCGACATCACGTGGACAGCTCCTTAATGGGAAGAATATTAGCATGCTGGTAGACACTGGAGCTACAAAAACTATCGTCCGACCAACCATCATTATGCGAAATAAGATGTTGCCTACCAGTTGGAGACTGCGTACCGCTACCGGAGATTCTGCTAGAGTCTACGGTGAGATACAGGTGACGCTACAGTTTGGTTCAACCTCTCTTGTTCACTCAGTGCTGGTGGCTGACGTTGATGAAGATGTTGTTCTGGGCATGGATGTTATGCTCCACTGTGGTTTTCATTTGGATCTTCGCCAACGTATCCTTCGTACTGGTAATGAAGAAATATTTCTGCACCGAAAACAAGTTGACAATGCCTCGATTAAGCTAATCGATGATATCGAACTTCCGGCAAGCTGCGAATGTGTCGTCACAGCGCGGTTGGATGGACTGGAGCCAGATGGTGCCCCAGCCATGATAGAGCCGAAGAACCATGACCATGAATTGGGAAAAGGACTCCTTGTGGGTAAGACTCTTGTTAGATCCGCCAAAGAGGTACCCATCCGAGTTATCAACTTGAACGATCATCCAGTTCTTCTCCGAAAGGACACGGAAATGGGAAGTTTAGAACCAGTAATGGCCATAATTCACAAGATAAATGTTACGGAAACAGATGAGACCAACGAAATTGAACAATTAATGACAAAATTAGACCCCTCTTTGTCAAAATTAGAAAAGAAACAGGTAAGAGATCTACTTTACCGTTATAAACCTGTATTTGGTTCTAAAAGTAAACTAGGAAGAACTGATGTTGTACAACATAGAATTGACACTGGTGATGCACGTCCGATTCGACAGGTACCCCGAAGGATGCCTCAAGTTAAAAAGGAAGAAGCAGACAGAGCCCTTAAAGAAATGATTCAAAATGGCATAGTCGAACCATCCAGTAGTCCGTGGGCTTCTCCTGTGGTATTAGTGAGAAAGAAAGACGGATCAATGCGGTTTTGTGTCGACTATCGAAAGCTAAATGATGTCACTAAGAAGGACAGTTATCCTCTGCCAAGGATTGATGATGCCCTCGACGCTTTGGCGGGTTCTACTCTGTTTTCTACCTTGGACCTTAAAAGCGGATACTGGCAAGTTAAAATGAATCCTGCAGACAAAGAAAAGACTGCCTTTACCAGTGGATCAGGGTTATGGCAATTCACGGTCCTTCCATTTGGCCTCTGTAATGCTCCTGCGACGTTTGAACGACTAATGGAGAACATCCTGCGTGGTTTGTCATGGGAAACTTGTCTAGTTTATCTAGACGACATCATCATAATGGGTAAGACCTTTAAGAAACATTTATCTAACCTGGAAAAAGTTTTTAAAAGATTACAGAACGCTAATCTAACATTGAATGTTAAGAAATGCCACTTGTTCCAGAGACAGGTCAACTATTTAGGACATAACGTAAGCAAGGATGGCGTTGCTGTTGACCCCGCTAAGATCCAAGCCGTTCAGGAATGGCCAATCCCTATCGACAAACATCAGCTCCGGAGTTTCTTGGGTCTTTGTTCCTATTACCGACGATATGTCAAGAATTTTGGAGACATCGCTAAACCCTTGACACGTTTGACAGAACAAGATAAGTCCTTCTGTTGGGATCAGGAATGTCAAAAGGCGTTTGAAATATTGAAGAAACAGCTTACGTCAGCACCTGTTCTTGCTTATCCACTGTCTGATGGTAAGCTTATTCTGGACACCGACGCCAGCAATGTGGGAATTGGAGCCGTCTTGTCACAGCTACAAGACGGTAAGGAAAGAGTGGTTGGTTACTTCAGCAAAACTTTATCGAAAGCTGAAAAGAACTACTGTGTAACTCGGAGGGAACTGTTAGCAGTTGTAAAATCCGTCGAACACTTTTATAAATATCTGTATGGCAGAAAATTCCTGATCAGAACAGACCATGCTAGTTTAAAGTGGCTACTTAGCTTTAGGAACCCAGAAGGACAGATAGCAAGATGGCTCGAAAAACTGCAGGAATATGATGTTGAAATCGAGCACAGACCGGGAACCAGACATCGTAATGCTGATGCACTTTCCAGAAGACCATGTCGACCTGATTGCCCCCATTGTACCCGGATGGAGCAGAACGAGGAAAAACTTGCCTTAGTTAAGGTTGTGCCAGGAGACGAGAGCTCTATGCTGGAGGAGCAACAAGAAAACGATCCCGTTCTGAGAAAGATTAGGGAGTGGAAGAGAATAGACCGTCGTCCGTTGTGGAGAGAGATATCCTCATCCTCTCCTGCTTTAAAAGCATACTGGTCCCAATGGGACTCTTTAATTTTGGACGGAGGGCTCGTTAAAAGACTTGTAGAAAATTCCGAGGGCACAGAAACAAGGAAACAAATAGTGGTCCCAAGAAATGCTGTACCGGAAATTTTAAAACAGATGCATAATGATAGTTCTGGAGGACATCTGGGTATCACGAAAACGCTGCAAAAGATCCGAGATAGATTTTACTGGGTAAATTGCACTAATGATGTTAAAGATTGGTGTCGTAAATGCACTACATGTGCTGCCAGTAACGGTCCGCACCGAAAACCGAAGGCGGAAATGCAGCAATACCTGGTTGGAAGTCCTTTTGAAAGAATCGCAGTAGATGTATTGGGGCCACTTCCACAGACCGATGTAGGAAACAAGTACATCTTTGTTGTAATGGACTACTTCCCTAAATGGGTTGAAGCATATGCAGTTCCCAATCAGGAAGCTATCACTTTAGCAGATATATTGGTTGAAGAATTCGTAAGCCGATTTGGGGTACCATTAGAATTACATTCAGACCAAGGAAGAAATTTTGAGAGCAAGCTGTTTCAAGAAGTTTGCCAAAGATTAGGCATCCACAAAACGAGAACCACAGCGATGCACCCTCAGTCTGATGGAATGGTGGAACGAATGAACCGGACTATAACCAACTATCTGTCAAAAGTGGTGTCAGATTGTCATAGGGATTGGGACCGACATATTCCACTATTTCTAATGGCAATTCGATCGGCCATCAACGAATCAACTGGCCAAACGCCTGCGAAGGTCCTGTTCGGTAGAGAAATGATGCTACCATGTGACTTGGTGTTTGGTTGTAAACCTGGTGAAGAAATGGCACGTGAACAATATGTCGCCGACCTTCAGAATCGAATGGAAAATATACACAACCTGGTGCGTGAAAAACTACAATTATCTAGTGATCGGATGAAGAGGTACTATGACACACGGACAATGGAAAAGAGTTACCAAGTTGGAGATTTAGTCTGGCTCTATAACCCCCGACGGCGTCGAGGTATTTGTCCCAAATTACAAAAGAACTGGGAAGGTCCTTACACCATCAAGAAGAAGATTAACGATGTCATTTATCGGATCGTGAAAATTCCCAGAGGGAAACCCGTCGTGGTCCATCACGATCGTTTGGCGCCTTACCAGGGAAACCACAGTGGAGATGCGCAGCAACTCCAAGAAAATGGTTTGGCTGGCTCTGGGAGTGTGCGGGATTCCGATGTAGGAAATAACATTCCAGGAGGAATGAATCTAAGGAGGGGGCAGTGTAACGGGATAACCGTAAAGGAAGGGACCTTAATTTGAAAGATTGTTGTTGACAGTTGATTTTTAGAAGTTTGTAAAAAAATCAACTGACCATTTTAAATAATGTTCTAGAAAATTCTAGAAACTTCTAAACACACTAACTAGATTAAATAATGTTGTATATAAGGGGATGCACGGGCAGTTAACGTCAGTTCGAGTCAAGTGTTCACAAGAGTTCATTGTATTGTCAAGTAGTTAGACGTTATCCAGCAGAGTTCAGTGTATCTTAACAATTTTGTAAATAAATTGTGTAAAAAGCCCCCATAAGTGTTTCAATATTATCGATAACGACAATTTCTCGTTTAAATTGGCAACTTTTATCTCTTATAGCTATCCTGTGTATTAACTGGGGTGTCCGTCTAAGCAGAAACATTCTTCAGCTACTCTGATCCTAAAAGGTTATTGTACATGAAGATAAAATGATTTTCAATTGCAGGTCTTCACAAGGATTGGTTCCAGTTTTAGCACTAAATTAACAAACTTTTGACTAGTTAAAGTTTGTTATATAGAAAATCAATTTTTGCTCCTAGCATAATAAGTCAAGAGAACTTTACAGATACTTGTTGATATTTTAGGACAGATCAAATAACCTGAATTTGGTGGAAATCTGATATTAGGTCAAATCTGGTTTAATACGAAAAAAGAACATTACCAATTCTTAATTATCCAGTTGTGGCATTAAAGGTTATCTTATTTTGCTAACTGTGGGATCTGTAACCCTGTTCTAATGGATAATCTTTAAGCACGATTTTTTGTCATATTTTAACTCTTGTAGCTTTAAAAATTTGTCCTTGCAGCTCTAATTGTTACACACAATTTTTTTAAAAGCAATTTAACACCAAAGCGGTCCTGTTCATTTGTTCATCTTGAGAGTTCATAGTTCCAAGTACCTTACATATTTTTTCGATAATATAACCTGGGTCAGGCTCTATAAAGTTTCTTTTATTTTTTTTTTTTGTATCGAAATACAAATTTCGTGATTGTGATTTTACTTGCAGAAATTTTTGTATTATCATATGATTGTGTTTAAAACCTAAAAGCGTTATCTAATAGAAAGAAATACTGAGTGATTTCATATATGTAAGTTTTGTGTTTAACATTTCAACATGCCTATTACCGCCTAAGAGCTGATAAAAATCATTGATATAAAATATTATTGCAATAATAAACTTACCTCTAGCACCAAAAGTGGATATGCATAAGAAGATAACCCATGATTGTAACTTACTAGAAACATATTCACATCATATTTGGATAAGATGGCTTTTTTAATTGATTGACTACTGCATATTGGACTTGTTACAGTTCCTAGGTAACCATGAATATGAATAACAGTGTCCTTAAAGGGAGAAAATCCTAAACGCGTTAATTTAATTGGATTGGATAAGTCTAACAACTCTCCTTTCATATGATACTTATTATAAAAATATATTAAAATATCTGGTTTTAATGAATTTTTATCAGCTAAAATTTAACAATATATACATATATTATTATTTTATTTTAATACTATAAAAATACATACCGTTTAGAATATCCAGACTCATTACCAGAATAGGCAACAACATTTTAAAATTCATTATTTTATCAGTTACCTACTGATCTGTTTCATAAATTGAATATAGTCACAGAATGCATTAGTTATCAGATAAACATGTAAAAAATCTTATTAGTCATTATGAATACTTTCTTTATAAATTTTTAATTGTACCATTCTTGGCTTGCATCTTATGATGCGATAACTTTTTTTAAAGATTTTTTTATTAACATCTTAAATATGTGTATTTTACATTCTTAATAAATTACTTCTTATAGTTTGTGTAATATTTTACATAGTTAACCACCAATTATGGTACAAGAGGTATACACTGAAAAAAACGCCCAACTATAGAGGTTTGAGATATGGAGTAATGATTACTAAGCTGTAATAAAAGCAAAGGTACCAAGTCTGTTTTAAAGACAACAAACGTATTATCGGTTATTAATTTTGTTTTTAAACGAGTTGACACTAAATATCTTATAGTTAGGCAACATAACATGTGTATTTTATGTTATAACTAGGTGTACCCGCGACATCGTTGGCGTGGCCTGTTAATTGTTGAATAAAAATTTCTTAAAGGGGTGGGAAAAGAAATTTTTATACACCAGATGTTAAGTTAAAGGAAGACAAATACATCTGTAAAACCTGCATTCGAATTGGATCGGTAGTTTTCATGTGAGGCACGCACTAACATACAGACAGACAAAAAAAATCTAAGCACATTTTTGGGTTTTATATCGATGTACCCGCGACGTCATTTGCGTGATATGATGATTGTTGTATAAAAATTCCTCCTCTCTCCTTCCAACCTCCTTAAAGGGGTGGGGGGAGAAAGATTTGGGCATGAGTAAGACACACTTATTCGCCACACGTTTGACAATTATATCTTTTTTTACTGACTTTTTGCAAAAATAACATCTTATTCTGATTTCAGTTGGGTCAGATGATGTTTGGGTAGCCAAAACATTAACTCCTGTTACTTTTTGTCTTCTGTCTACTACTTTCTTAGCACCACTCCTTTAATGATCAACGGTAAGTGCAGAAGCAAGATCTTTTAAAATTTTATAAATAAATAATTTTTTTTGTCAGTAGCATAGGTTATTTGACCATTTATAGCACCACTATTCAAAAGCTGAAATGTCTGGTATTTCTTAATACGTCATATGTGGCACAAAGTTTATCGATACTATCCAAATAACCCTTGGTTGAATTACAGAAAGTGTCCATTTCTGGTTTATTGTGATCACCTGTGTTTTTATTAAAGTTATTATTTGTATGTAGACTTGAGTTGATAATACCATTTTTACCCTTGCGTAGCACGTAAGACGAAATTGTAATGTTTACTTGGTAACCGAAAATACTAGATGTTAGAGGAAGGTTTTTCGTGCTGACAAATTTAAGCGGTAGCTCTCTTTTATTTTTTCGAACGCTTCCAACGAATGTCAAATTATATTCTGTTTGCAAATTTATAATCTGGAAAAACAAAGTAAACCAATTATCACACGTTATATTGCGACCGGTACCTGAAATTGGCATAACTAACCTCTGAATAATAATGCTGACATCATTTTTAACAAAATAAGATCCATCAGGTTGCTTGCCGACATGGAATTTCATATTTTCTAAGTAAAATATTTTAGAATTGACCATTGCAAAAATTGCAAATTCATATTTATTTGGCCTAATGGGTATGTACTGCCTGAAAGGGAAATTTCTAAATCCTGGTAACTGTTAATCGATTGTAGCAAACTGATCAATTATATACCACTCTTTACAGTTAGCAACGTAGATATTTAATAGATCTCTTATTATAACTAATTTATTAACAATTTTCGTTAATCTCATGTTTTTTTATCATCGCAACGCAAATATATTGGTAAAAATACAAATCTTTCCTTAGACATTTTCAACCAAAACATTTTAATAGCTGTACCATTTCGATTCCAAAGTTCTTCAACATTCAGCATATTGACCACCATTTAATGTCTCTTAAACTGAATTGAAACCAAACATACATTAGTTTAAGACTTTGGTTAAAATTAAGTTTTGAATGATACATGTTGAGCAAGTTACCCAGAGCTAAACTCTAGAGTGTTTTTACTAAAGTTAGTGATGGTTTGTGCTGCTTAAACTACACTCAATACCGAAAAATATTAATTCAAACTGATTTGAAACCAAATGTACTTAGATTTGGTACTTTGGCCAAAATTAGGGTTTAAAAGATAAAAAATAGTACAGTTCAACATGGGAGGCATAGAGTTGGGACGCATATTAGAGTTTTAGTGATTTAAATTAGTGAAGCTTTGTTTTATTTTACCTAAGGGTATCTTACAATACTACGATTGACCACCGTATTAAAATATCTTCACAATTAAGTTTATAAGTGTGATCAGACAGAAATAAGATTATGTAACTCAATGCTGATACCAAAAGAACACTCTGTTTATAAAGATTTGTCCAGAAACTATTCTCTTCCGCCATTAAAAAACCCGTAGTTAAACTCGTCTGTAGCGCCTTTTCATAATTAAGGACTTATTCCAACGGATTCTCCCTTTGAAGTGCATCGAAGTATAAGCAGGAGCAAACAGTCGACATAACAGGTGGCTATAGATGAAGTTAAACAATTGAAGTGAACATCAATCAGGGTCTACTGTACACTTAGTCCAACATAAATACGAAAACAATCAGAAGACACGAGTTCTCTCACCTCGTGCATCAAATACAAATATCTAGGTTCTGAGCATAGAATAAATATACAGGATTGAAAATTGTAGTCAGTTTACAGCATTGTTTTAAATTTAGATACATACTCTCTCAATTTAGCTCAATTACAGATTCTGTGATAGGTTAAATACCTTTAAATTATACGAAATCGTTTAGTTAAATTGGTTTAAAATTTTAACATTTCTTTTAAACATAAATTGATGTGATTTGTCCTCACTACTAAAGAATTGGGTAAAAACAGCCATTCTTATACACTTTTAATATTTTTTCCATATGGATGCATGGAAAATCTGTAGAGAAAATATGTTGCAGCACTGTACATAGACAAGAAGTAGAATCACTCTGCACGTTCAGAAGTTCTTTGTACCATATTTTTCTTTGGTTTGCTGACGTTTTTTTGTCCAGTTTTCTAAGAACTGTTGAGCAGCTATGCCAACTCTACGAATTTTTTGCTAAATCTACCGATTTAGGAAGTAATCTACCACTATACCGTTATAAATTTCTTTTAGAATAATTTAACTTTTTTGTAACTTAATTTAAACCTACCTTTTTTTATTAAAGAGGTTCGAGGGCAAGAAACAAGTTTTTAGGAGAATAATCCAACTATTCTTGTCTATATACGACAGTTGCAGGTTATGTTGGGCTTAAACTATGTTAAGAATTAATAGAAAGTTTATACCATATGTGGTTGAAAGCTGAAATGCAGAATAAACATTTTATTTTTGTAATTTTAAGCTCCTAAATGATTTGATTTCTTGTATCTATTAGACAATATTTTCATACGAGTTTGTAGGAAAATTTCAAAGAAGACTAAGAAAATTTTTGAGTTTACACTGTGTTAAATAGGCAGCTATGGGAAAACGGCATATATATAGGGATGTAGAGTGGAATCGCAAATCTGAGAAATCGTTGACGTAGATTTTTGATTCTAGTATAGAATAAGAAATGGTGAGAAAGAGAAAATGTCTTTGGCGTTTGCTAAGCTTAATGTTGTAAAAATGTCTGTCTTTTAGATACTTGTTCCATATTTTCATTGTACATTTTTTAATTTAATAACACCCTGCTTATATTTTCGTATCCTGTTTCTATGTAGTCCTTACACATTACACATTATTATTTTTGCATGCCTTATTTTTATAATCTACTGTTTTTGCAAACGAATTGCAAATTTGATATGGTTTTTGTTGGTTTTTCAAGAATAGCCGAAACACTCAATTAAAAAATTTAGGATTTTTTAAGGTCAGTATCGATAAAGAAAGGTCCTTGGACCGATTTTCAACCATCACAAATCATCTGATGTTAATATAGAATAACTAGCTGCACCCGCGACGTCGTTCGCGTGGCTTGTTGATTCCTATCTAGACTTCGTTAAAGGGTTGTGTGGAGAACTTTTTATAGACCAGATTGAAAGAAGACAAATGTTTCTGTGAAAACCCCATTCGAATCGGATCAGTAGTTTTAATGTGATGCGCGCATAAACATACAGACAGACAGACAGACAAAAAAATCTAACCACATTTTTGGGTTCTATATCGATGTAGTAACAACCCCCGCTAAATATTTTTTAAATATCTTGTATGTACAGAATTTTCATGTCTACAGTTTTATTATATGTACCTATAGAGTATTTCTCACGCTCCCGCAACTCCCATTGTGGGTGGAATTTCGTAAAATCCGTTCACCTCAAAATTATAAATATAAATATTTTGCAAAGTGTCATCAGTGGGACTGATAAATTTTAAATTTTAATTTTTTTATTTTTCACCCCCCCCCCCCCCACAACTCTTCGTGAGGGTGGAATATTGTAAAATCCGTTCACAATTGACCTCAAAGTTATAAAAATAACTATTTTGCAAATTTTCAAACCTGTAGGACTTGTAGATTTTAAGTTTTAAATATTTTTATTTTTCACGCAACCCCCCTTGTGGGTGGAATTTCGTAAAATCCGTTTTTGGCTGACCTCTACCTCCCGTAAGCAATAATCCTACCAAGTTTTAAGTCGATCGGCCTTATAGTTCCAGAGATATTGTGATGAGTGACTATATACATAGAAACTCTCTTTTATATATATATATATGTTACGGGTAATACACGAAATGTGTTAATTCGCGCATTAACCGGATAAAACGCAATTTATCCAAATGCAAAGGATAAAACCCGAAGATGACTTATTTTCGGGTATTATCTTTCGCAAAATGGTTAAAACGCCAATTACGTAAGAAACATCCCTATTTGGTACTTATATAGGTTATTTAGTAACTTGTAATAGGTTAGTATTACATTATCTGTCAACATGGATGCAAGTAGTGAAAGTAAGGCACTATAAACATAGGTATTATGGTCAGCCATGTTTTGTCCAATGTCAACCACAAAACCAGAGATAACAGAATAGATGTGTTGATGCTAATATAAAGATGGCAACAAGTTACGACTTTAGCGCACCATGCTTAAAACTATTCACTATACTTCTACACCCTTTTTGTGCTTAAAGTACCTTAAATTTATATTAAAACAACACTACTAGTACTTACTAAGGCACTATACGATTATAACTACTTTTCAGCTTTTCGCGCTACCAGCTGGGTTAGTTCCTATTTTCACCACTACAAAATATGATTGCACGTCACTTTAATTTGTTTATGGTCTAACACGTGAATATAGTGACATTGGACAAAACATGGCTGATGATAATACCTATGTTTATAGTGCCTTAGTGAAAGTTTAAACAAATTTAAAACGCGTTTTAATGAGGAATTTTTTAAAACGGCTGTTAAAAAAAGTGCTAATACCGCGTATTTAAGTAGTGACGATTATAAGAATATAATAGAATCAGTTAAAGAGGCAAAAAATACTGTTTCGAAAACCTCTAAACAAAATCGTCAATTAAAACGTTATGACGTGTGTACCATAGGCGGCGTTGAAAAATTAATCACACCAATCAAACCAAATGAAAAAGGCTTTCAATATTGTCTTTCAATTAAAGACTAGGTACTTTGATATTATTCATAAAACTCACATGGCGGTCGCAATAGAATGGTTGAGGAGTTAAAGAAAAAATATAAAAATATTACTCAGGAAAGTGTGTCTATTTATCTTAGTTTGTGCACATCATGTCTAATGAAACAAAAATGCATGAAAAAGGGGTTGGTTGTTAAACCCATTATACATTCGGAAATGAATAGTCGATGCCAAGTCGATTTAATCGATATGCAGTCGAATCCATATGGGCTATATAGATTCATATTAATATATCAGGATCATTTAACCAAGTTTGTGCAATTGAGACCATTAAAATTAAAAACAGCTGTTGAAGTAGCTACAACAATACTAGAGTCACGTGGGGTAACTGTACGCATTTTTCAGTTAATTCGTTCTAAAATAAAACTCTTATGTAATTTAAAAAGAAAAAACTTTTTTTCTCATTTATTCAACATTTAGGAACAACATCAGAACATGAATTTTTAATTTTAATTATTATTACAATTGTTATTAAAGTTTATATTCACGAAGCAAAATGCGGACACTTACCCGCATCGAGGGGTAAGTGTCCGCATGGCTTCGGCTAAGTGTACGCACGTTGGGGTAAGTGTACGTATGGACTTACTACTAGACGAATAGTCTTATAAGCATATATTAAGCATCTAAGTATAAACAGATATAAACAGACTATAAACATATTATAGAATTATACAAACATATTATAAACACATATATCTTGTTATAAACATAAATCACATGTAAAAATGCCTTTCACATAACTAGAGCAGTTTTCATGCCCCCATAAGTTGCAAGTATTGCACTCAATCCACTCCTAGTACGCAATCCTTTATGATTTACTTTAAGTATACGTATATTAATACTGCGGACACTTAACCGCGTACACTTACCCCATTCCGTCAAAGTAAATAAAAAAGTAAAAATAATAAATATACATTACCTCAGACAAAATATTTAGATGTAAATCAAACATTGATAAGTTCCTTTTATCAACAATCACTGTGCTGATTCCCTCAGCCTTGCTGTATATTTTTATTACGCTCAGAAATTTGGATAAAAAAAATAAGAAAACTGTGCAAAAACAAAAAGTGTCTCGTAACTAGCCACACGATGGCGCGACGAACGCGTGGCTGAGTGCGTGTACCCAGCTCTCAAATCCGAACTCAATGTATAGTGTATTGGTCAGCTGTCAACTATAGGACTCACACAAAGCCAACTGCGTACACTTACCCGCTGCGTACGGTCACCCCACGTGACTCTAGATATATTTTGTATATTTGGTGCACCAATGATTCTTCATTCAGATAATGGACGTGAATTTTGTAATCATGTACTAGAGCAGATGAAGAATATGTGGCCTGGACTTAAACTAGTAACCGGAAAACCTCGCCACAGTCAATCACAAGGGAGTGTAGAAAGATGCAACCAAGACGTGGAAAAAATGCTTGCGACATGGATGATAGATAATAATACAAATAATTGGTCAAAAGGTCTTAAATTTATTCAAGTAATGAAGAATCGTGCATACCATGATGGAATAAAGCGTTCACCTTGTACAGCAATGTTTGGTATGGAATTAAAAGTTGGTTTATTAGATACCAAACTGCCTACAGAACTTATTGAAGAAATTAGTACAGAAGAAGAGCTATTTAGTATAGTAAAAGACACAAGCATTGAAAAAACTACTGAAAGTAAATTTCAGATAGAAGACCAAACGGATAATGGTGATACTTTTATAAACAAAAATGTTAAAGTTGTTAATGAAATCCTAAATAATGAATTTAAAATAATACAGGAAAATGAAAACAAAGAAAATTATACTAACGAAGGAACCGAAACTTATATAAATAGAGAACCTAATGAAAATATACAGATAGAAATAATTGACGTACAAGAAAATAATACAGTAATAGAAACAGAAAATGACATCACCGATGTATCAAAACAGACGTGTCTTTGTCAGACTTTGGAACGTGAAAATTGTAATATTTGTGTAAAACAATTCAGTATTTTAGAAAATAGAGCAGAAGCTAAAAAGTGTTTAGAAAAACAATCGGAAAAGATGAAGCATTTATCAAATAAAAAATTTCCATCTTGTAACGTCGGTGATACTGTCCGAGTACCTATTCCAGATTTAGATAGAGGGCGTTGTGACTTTAATAATGCATTGATGACGGTTGTACATGCTGATAAAGAAAATGGATATTATGAACTAGGTAATAAAAATGGCACAATCCGTGAAAAATACTCTAGAAATCAATTCTCTGTTTGTAAAAGAAAGTTAATCCCATTAGAGTGTGTGTAAAGTGAAAAAAAATCATTAAGAGAAATTGCCAAAGAACAGTCAGTTTCAGGAGGACAGGGTTTCCAAAAATGTAATTGTAAAAGCAAATGTTTTACAAAAAAATGTAAATGTAGGTCCAAAAATTTGTTATGTAATTCTAAATGTCATTCAAGCCTTTCTTGTTCTAATAAGTAGATAATGCCTACGTATTTCTGTAAAAAGGTTAATGAGAAGTTTTTTTTCAAAGATTCTTTAGTTTAATTATTGTTTAAAAAGTTATTTGTGTTTTTGAAATATATAAAATTTTACCTAAAATACATAGTTGCATCTTATTATTTATACACGCCTATGAATATGATACTAATTCTCGCATAACATTTTTAACCGGTTAATTTGCGAAATAACCAATTGTTAACGGTTAAAACTAAATATACTGAATAATTCGCGTTTTAATCGGATAAATTACAAAAAAAATATTTCTTTTACTATTAACCAACTGAGTCAACTAATTCGCGTTTTATCCGGTTAATTCGCGAATTAATTAATTTCCGTGTATTATCCGTAACATATAGATAGATTTCAAAACAACCCCGTTTAAGTATATAATAATTTTTATCTGTTTGTTTCCAGTGATTGCCTGGACTAAAGGATTTTCATAAAAAAATTATATCTGGTTTCATATCCTCGTTTGGTAGAAGTAATTTAGCAATTGACTTACTTGATGATTTCACATGTTAGTTACTTTAGGTTTTTGTTTTTTATAAGGGGTTTAAATTAAACAGATATTTATACGATCAATATATTTTTAAATCAATGCTGAGCAAAAGGTGCTTTGTCATTTGTTTTTAGGTAAAAACTACCAGATGCCCTGAAAAATAAAGAAAAAATTATATATTCACTCTTATTTTTATCTAATTTATCCTATTATTACTGTACTTACTTCTGATCAGGAGTGTATTCTCCCATAAGGGAAGTTTGTGTGGAAGAACATTTACCATTTTCGTAATCTTTGTAGTTATCGCACTTATGAGACAAGAATCCACTGGTTGTTAATGATTCGGCAAAATACAAGTAAGACCTTCCATGGGAGCAAGAACCTGCAAAAATTTATTTATAAAAGATTATTTGATTGCACGCTGTTATATTGGTAGCTGTGCAAAAAAAATTGGCTAAGATAAGAATACATTGTATACGCAGGGAACATTACTATGTTGGTAAAATTAAAGTACAGAGTTAATTGACAGTACTAAAAAGGCAGCAACTCTGATATGTTGGTATACGGAAAAAGAAATTAACCAAACTATGAAAAAGTATGTTCAACTGAACTAGTCCTCATTGAACTAGCATATTAATTTATCATAATTTTACTGTAGTATTATGAATTTGAATAAGCGTGGTATATTAGGTACTAAGCAAACTCTTCTAACAAAGAGATTAATTAGTTTTTTTCGAATTTACTGGATGAGCCACATACTAAAAGTGGATTTGCTGATTTATTATCATGTTCCAAAAAGCTCTTGGTTTGCGAATCAATTCGATTTTATCAGCTAAACAATTATATTTTAATATAACGCATAACAGGAAGTATATAAAGTTAAATCAATAAAATGTTTAAGTATCAGCTTGCTAGAGCATTAAGAAATATCAACATTCTTCTCGTATGTCTCTTCAGACAAATTTTTCTTATAAATTGTTGGTTATATTTTTTGTGTACTTCTAGTCATTGTAAAAAAATAACAAGATTTAAACTAAATTCAAAAAGAAGGTGGCTCAAAAAATAATGTGTCATTATTTGGTACCTGTAATATCCATTCCACAGCCAGGTTGTTTGCAAGTATCTCCATTTGGCCAATAGTCTACGTGCCCAATGTCTATATCAAAACCTAAGCCACCTGGACATGTGTGAATAATTTGAACGAATTTTGCATCAGAAGCATCCAATCGGCCATTAGTGTTATCATGTGAAAATAAAGGAAGAGCAGGATCCAAACCTAGTAATAATATATTATTTTAATAGATTATATGCATAACATTAAAACAAATTACCAACAATATGATTGATTCTACCATCCAGAGCCTGACCAGCTAAACCTGCAACATGTGCTCCGAGAGAATGACCAACGAGAACTGCTTTATCCAGATTTAATTCGTTATGATTCGTCAAAGAAGTAATTAGAGTTCCAAGAACGACTCCGAGTTTTGGAACAGCAGAAACAGCTTGTACATATAACTCTGAAGCAATCTTACTCCAGTCAATAATAAAAATATTAACATCGTAATCTCCCAGGAGAGCATCTGAAATTGTTTCACATACTGGTGAATCATATTCATTTTTCCAACCGTGCACAATGAAAAAGGTATCCTACAAAATATAGCCCATAAACTTAAAGTTAGAAATAGACTGGAATAAAAAACAACTTTTTCACAAAATTATAAAATAACTTATTTATGAAAGCTATAAAAAAATGAGTTTCTTTAACTAGATGTTATAGTTAAATACTAGCAAACAATTTTTCTTATTTGTTTCTTTCCTATCTACGAGCAGAATGTGCGCTGAGTATATAAACACCTTTTTTGGAGCAAATCCAGCCCTTCTAACTGCGGAAGGATCTTCAATGTCTAACGGATCGGTATTGTGAGGATTGTCGAGACTTCTGAAGATGATCTTAATGTCATTTTCATCCACCGTAATTGATGGTACCGGTTCACTGAGGTTTTGATAGGTGTATATTCCCGGAGCCGTTTCCTGGTATAAAAAATCTAAAAAAATTAAAAAAATGAAGCTGTATTAGGAATATTTTTTAAATAAAAAAAGGAAATTAAAATAACTGTTTTATCAAAAATTGGCACTTTGTAATTAAGCTTATTGGACTAGTAATAAACCTTTGTATATCACAACAATAAGCCGATAGCAGCATATCCTAAAGGTTCACTCGTATAACTTGCAATAGAAGCGAGATCAAATATATCATCAGCTCTGAGTTATTTTGGTCAATTAATTTTTTTTAGACTGATCGGATTGGAAAGCTTTAAATCAATTCACACACTTTTTCTAAGGCAATTATTTGATATCCTTTTTTTCGTTGTAAACAAATATACTAAGGAAAAAACAAATGTTTTATTATCTTTTGAGAATCCTCCAGTTAGTTTATATCGTTTCAAAAAATTAAAACAGACTGTTAAAAATTATTATGATGGCAGTAAAAACTGAATTATTACCATTTTAACAGTCGAAATTATATTGGTTTAGTTCTAGAACTAATTTATGTACAACTAGGTGTACCTGCGACGTCGTTCGCGTGGCGTGTTGATTGTTGTTAAAAATTTCTTGACTCACTCCATTAAAGGGGTGGGAGGAGAATTTTTTATACACCAGATGTTATGTTGAAAGAAGACAAATACATCTGTGAAAACCGCATTCGAATCGGATCAGTAGTTTTCATGTGATACGCGCATTTTCTCCCCCCATACCGTTAAAGTGGTTTTCCCAACATTTCCCTTCACTGCTCTGCTGCTTATGATTGTAGCGTGATGTAAAGTATCCTATAACAAGCTCAGGAGTATGAAAAATAATTGTACCAAGTTTCGTTAAAATCCGTCGATCAGTTTTTATTTCTATAACGGTTATACAGACAGACAGACAGACAGACAAAAATTTTACAGATTTCATTTTTGGCATCAGTATCGATCCCTAATCACCCCCTGATAGTTATTTTTGAAAAATATTTCCTGTACAGAATTGACCTCTCTACAGATTTATTATAAGTATAGATTAAGCACCTCGTTATAAAATCAATTTCTATTAAACAACTGTGGGACTAGCTTATGTTTCGATATTAGAATATGCTTATAAATTAGTCACAAGCGACATCTAATTGTCCTTTTAACTGTTAACAAGAAAATATTTTCTGACATTATACTTGATTGTAATTATTATTAATAAAATGGCTATACATACTAAAAGCATGATTATTATTTAAACAAAACGCACAACAGTTCAGAAGGATTACAACTTGTTGGATGTAATCCATCGTTTAAGTATGGATAAGGTATTTGCAAATTTAAGTTCAATATTATTAAATTATATTTATATAAAAAAGTACCTGGTGCAGACGATGCTATCACAGCCAAAGAAAACAAAAAAAAAAGTACCTTCATTGTCGAATTTTAATGACACTAGTAATAAAGGACCCCTTTTGTGTTCGCTATAAATACGATTGAATATAAGTAAGTATAATTTTTGAAAATGATAATAATCTAATCAAATATTGTGTTGCGGAATTTGATTATTTATAGATCCTATTGGATATAAATCTTTATTAAATTAAAAAAATTAGATTAGATATATTATAAACCTCTTAAAAAATATTTTTTTTTTTATTATGTTAATGTTATACGTAATTTTTGCGTTTTTTTTTGGCAAAATCTCTTGATTGGTTGTGATATATCGTTATAAAGATTAAATATATTTAACTGTTTTCAGCTGAACTTTGCATATTTTTTATATTAAAAGGATGAACTTATCTTTAATAAAAAAACTATTTATTATAATAAAAGTCTTACAGAAATTACAGAAAACTAAACAGAAAACACGTACGAAAAGATGTAATTAAAAAACTACAGGAGATGAAAGTCATTAATATTGAAACATTTATGGGAACTTTAACTTAATTTATTTAAGACAATTGTAACCAGAACTCTGCTAAAATCTGGCTAAACAGTTTTACATAGACAATGAACTTTTCGAACTGTTTAAACTCCCCGTAACTGCCCATACAAATAAACATTTTAAAATTTCAGAGAAACATAAACTAATCTTATCACTACACACTAGAAATTTCTAGTATAAATAACATAAAACAGTCTTTCAAGTAAACGTCCTTTCGTTATTTGGTTATCCCGTTACACTATTAACGAAGACATGAGTAAAGAAGTTAAACTTTAAGAACTGACAGAAAAAATAGATACTATCACAGGAGAATGTTTAAAACTAAATGATACCATAAAGAAATCCTGGATGACTGTGGAAATCTTAGAACTTATAAACAGGAGAAGAACGTACCATTATAAGATCATAGAGTTCAAATTAGTTTAGAGAAAAAAAACAGAGAAAAAGAAACCATAGTAATGTCACGAGAATAAGAAAAGTAAAAAAAAAAGAAGATAGTTTTAACTTACACAAAAAAGTTAAAGAAACAAGAACACTTACGAACAGTGAAAAAAATTAATGACAATCAAGATGGTAATGAAATAAATATAGGCTAAGTGCTCCAATAGCTGGAGACGAGAATGGACCAGCTATTTTGGAAGACGAAGTGTATCCGCAAATGAACAAAAAGCAGTTAGGAGCAGATGGAATAACGGCTAAAATAATAAAGCGGTTCCAATAGGCTAACGGCGTTCAATAGTAGAACTATGCCTCAGGATTGGTTCAATTCGACAAAATGCAAAAAAATATTTCTATTTTCAAACCATTAGCTTTATAAATCATCTACTTAAAATAGTAGAAGTGCTCAAGATAACTGTAATTATCATAACCTCTGCTATAACCAGCTATCGTCAGTTAGAGTAGAGAACGAGAATACTAATAGATAACGTGAGGATTTTTAGAGGGGTTCATCAAGGTTGTATACTTTTTAACATCTACTTACTTAGAATACATATTTTGCAATGCACTACAGGGCATACAAAAAGAAATTACATTAAAAAAAAACAATATTATTCAGTACGCAGATAATACCACAGTTTACACTGTCTGCAAAATATTATGAATAAGGTAACAGAACATAGCAGGAGGTGTGGTTTAAGAACCAATATAAATAAAATATAACCCACGATTATTAGCAAGCATACGAAAACAAGAGAAAATTTTGACATAGGTAGCATACCATTGGAAAGAGTAAAGCAATATACTTACGTGGATAGCAATGTAAATAATGTTAAAGACAAGTCGAATACTTATCAGTACTGTTCTACAGAGTAGAAACTTGGAAACAACGGAGGCTTAAGCCAGAACGCTTAAAGGTTTTAAAATGGATAAAGAGGTGCTTGACACACTGACACAGTAAAAGTGCGGAAGCTTCAATACCTCATGCGTAATAAAAACAGATACTTCCTGCTACAAAGGATACTAGCAGGTGTATGGTGCAAGAGTTCCCACCAGAAGTATTTAATCGTTAAAAAACTTGAGAACAACGACCCAATTTTTTTTAAAGACACTCTTTCCCAGTACAGAATAGACTTCATGATAGCAAACATCCAAACGAGAAGAAAGAGAAACTCCAATAAATACGTCATTATACAAAACCTTTATGTTATTTAAAAATAAGCAAACTTTTTTTAACAAAACAAATGAAAAAATGATTTATTTAGGGGAATAAGGTGATCGGCAGCAACCCCTAAAATGAGGATATACTGACCAAGAATATTAACTGTTAAGTGAATGGCCAGGAAAATGAAACTTGGTACAACCTTAAGGAAAGACATTCCAGGCCAAAGCAATGAGCAAAGTGGACAGTGGAACATTCAGATCCGTAAGTAAATGGCTGGACGGATTATTTGTAACTCCACAGTAATTGTACGCCAACGACATAAATATCTGGTACAGGTCTTTTTAGAGCCTGATCAGGTTATAAACGCACCTCCTAAGTGGATAATAATCTTGACTTAATGGACTTATAATTAGATATAGGGTATACATAATAGTATATTACGTATCAAGAGTGGTAATTAGGACATTACGTAAAAGTGGAAAAGTTACGCACGAAGCCGCGTAGCAGTGAGTG
This sequence comes from Altica lythri, assembly GCA_964028335.1. NCBI lineage: Eukaryota > Metazoa > Arthropoda > Insecta > Coleoptera > Chrysomelidae > Altica > Altica lythri. The sequence continues at coordinate 24,945,207 of OZ034809.1, read as the reverse complement.
CGTAATTACACGAGTACGTAATACCTCTTACCACTCGAGTTACGTACTATGCTTTATCTACGACTTAATATTTTAATTTTAATTCTAAATATTTGACCTCTCTAAAAAAATATATGACGTACGTACTGTACTGTTATCTACACCTTTGACAGTAAATGTCATTTATACTCATTATCACCAAGCAGGGTAAGTAAGCTATAACGCACAGTTGTGCATAATGAAACATCATTCCAACATGACGTTTCATTACGCACAATAGTATGCCATAGTATATAAATACTTATAGGATGGCGAAGTAGGTTATTCATATCTAAAATGTGGGTCCTAATGGTAAATAATAAATTAATTAATTGTTATTGTTGACTATGCTGTTAATTCATTTTGTAAGGTGGTACCCATGATTATAGCATCTATAGGTACTACGACAGTCATTCCACATAAATACAGAATTTTCCTCTTTGTTCCATCTAATGCAGCCATGTGTACTTCAAAAGTCCCCGCTTATTTCTTCTGGTTTTTGTTTTTTTAATATTTGATATCACCTTAGGTTAATAAAATTTAATTTTATAATACATATTTCTGTTACACGTACTCTGTTTTAATTTTTAATTTTATTGCATTTCTGCCTATGATGCTTTAATTACGCATTCCACCGTTAAGGTGATCTTTATTTTTCTTTAGGTAAAAAACGTGTTTTACATTCTTTTTATATTTATAATTTTTATACATTGACTGTTTCTTCTCTTTTATTGCGTAGCCTGATGATGCTCGTTTGAGCGAAACCGGTGACTACTCGATCTTTTTTAATAAATTTAAATGTGGGAGAATTTAATAGACACGCAATGAAATTAAAATTACTTAATGTATTTAATTGTAATAAAAATATATAATTATAATATTTGTAATCTATATTTTAAATATAAAAAATATTTATCTCCACTATCTAAAATTTAATTTCGCAAAGAAATATTTGATTAGATTATTATCATTTTAAAAAATCGAACTTATATGCAATCGTATTTATATTATTTTGATATCTATCTAAGCCAGTCATCTAATAAAAAAGTAAAAATTATTTTGCATTTTGATTTCAATCTATAAAAAACTTTAAAACTCTTTTGGTACTTTTTGTCCAAAATATACTAAGCAAAATGAATTAAGGATCACTATTAAAATTTAACCCAAGTGAAGAATAAGATGAAGAAAATACTTTATTCAGATAACAATACCAAACAAATGTTCTTAGAATTTTCGATAAGAGGCAAATAAATTATTAAATGTTTTTTTTAGAAATTCTAATAACAGTTTCAGTAGCGGGTATGACCTTCTCTTGCATTTATTAAGCTTAGACACCGACGTGACATGCTATTTATGAAATGACGAATTGTTTGTTGAGGTATCTGTTTCCATTCTTAAAGCAAAGAATCTGTAAGTTGTTGTAGGTTATTTGGCATGTTTGTCTGTCTCATTCGTTTTCCCAACTCATTCCACAGATGTTCTATGGTATTTAAATCTGGACTATTGGGTGGCCATTCCATAACTGTAATTTGATTTTTATGAAAAAAATTTCGAACTTGTCTGGCGACATAAGGACGGGCATTATCCTGTTGGAAAATAAAATATTCTCCATAATTTTGGTCATAGGGCAAGACATTGGGTTCTAAAATATTCGAAATATATCGACACCATTTCAGATCCTCCTCCAAAATGGCGAGTTTATTGTACCATACTGTCTTGGAATCTTACACCCAGTCATCTGTAAGCTCGAACACGTCCATCAGGCCCACACAATCGAAACCGAGACTCGTCTGAGAATAAAACTCGTAGCCATTCATGTTCAGTCCAGTTTTCTTGTTCGTGGCAAAATGCTAGACGCATTCTACGGTGTCGACTTGTTAATTCTGGTACCTTGCATTTCTTACTAACATACAGTCCTGGCGAAGTGTTGTAATGCGTGTTCGGGGACCATATCGCCTTCTTACTGCATCACCCAGAAACCTATTCCGAGTTCTTGAAATCACAGACTGGCTTACTCGAAGATATGTGTTTACTTATTTGTTCCAACATAAAATCTTATTTTGTAAACTTTCATAATACTCGCCCCAATTGGTATTCGTTGAACAAAAATTAGAAAGAATTACTTATGTTGTGTACAATCCAGGGTTGTACTAAATAGAAAAAGAAAGTCGGATTATTTCGTACATTACAATAGTTGCTTTCTATTTGAATAAAATTGATTTTTTATATTATCCTTGTAGGTACTCATTAAATAATGCGTCAAAAGTGTTTTTATGACGCCTAAAAAATATTTTATAAAAAGTGCTAAAAATATACTTTATCTACTCTACCTCATATTATGTATCAATTTTTATTTCGTGAAAACTGTCATTATAGGCAGCAGTGCGTGAAGGATTAAAAGTGTGCGTGAAGTAACAATGTATTTTAAATGGGAGTTACTTTTTCGCACTGTTTTTGACACACCTTCATATAATCAAATATCCTTAGCATTCGCGTTGTCATGGTGTTGCTATGAGAGCATTAAATTTCAACAAAAGTTATTCTGACAGTTTTGTAGTTTAAATTTTCAAATTTGAATTTGTAATTATTTTTTATTTGTTTATCGTAGAAAAATATTGTATGAAACTGTGCGTGAAGTGCTTTTTGCGCACTTACGCGATATATAGCACTCGCTTCGCTCGTGCTCTAAACATCGCGTGCGTGCGCAAAAAGCATACTTCACGAACTGTTTCATAAATAACTATTAATTTACTTAACTAATCGTACACTTTATCAGCATTGTATAGTAGATTGTTTATATTTTAAAAAATGTCAATGGCTATGCGAATGATTATAGATCATTGATAATTTAAAATATATCATTAAACTTATATATTCTTATTTACATAACCTTAAGTATAATGGTGTACTTGTAATATAACTGTGAATATTTTAGATTTGCTGTATAACCAAATTATTTTTGATTATTTTTTAAGTAAAGAACCACCTCTTTATTTGCTTTAAATTGAAAATAATAATCATGATTAAGGTTACTAATTTTTTACGATTAAGATGGGTCTTTTTTATTAATCTAAACACATACTGTTTGTGTAAAAATTATTATATATGTCATAATTTTAATTTGAAAGTTGAGCACATTGTCGTTACAAAAATTGTTCATTTGCAAAAGGTTTCATGTTAAGGAGCTGATAACCTCGGTAGCAACTTCTCACACGGCAAATTTCTGCAATCCACAATCCGCTGGTTGGTGGTGGAATAATCAAGTCGTTATCATTACAGTATCCTTTATATATAAATATATACAATTGTTTACTAATATTACTACCACTTGGTTCTACACGAAGTTGAACACGAATGTCACTTTAACTACACTGTCAATTCTAAGATTATTACTATATGTGACTGAGTTGCCGTATTTGTCACTTCAAAATACGTACTCTTAGATAGCTTTCTAGGAAATGAGATTAACCGAGAGGTGAGAGAGCTGAAAGAAGACATTATGAGCAACGAAAGAGCTGAGAGTCGAGCAGCGAGAATACTGAGCAGTGAAAGAAATAAGTGAATACTGAGCGTTAAGAAAACTGTGTAAATACTATGCGTTGAGGGTGCTTAGAGACTACCGAGCAGCGAAAGGGCTGAGATTCTATTCCGTGGCGAGTGACCTGTGAGAGTACTGAGCAGAAAGAGAGAGTTGTGTGTGAACTACCTTTTGGATATCGGGGATTGTAAAATTATAACTTATAATCATAAAAGGGCGTGCCTTTAGAGAGAAATATTACCGAGAATTATACTATTATCTTTTACTAGCAGCCCGCCTCGGCTTTGCACAGGGATTAAAGAAAAATAACAAAAGCCATTAAATTTATTGGGTCAACGCTTCCCTGTACACAATATTACATGTTGTTTTATTTTCTGGCAGCAAAATAAATTGATTTTCAGGTGCTCCTACCCGCCTTAGGCGGTTGGCAATGAGGAAAACCGATCCCTACTATTTGGAAGGTTTGACCTTGGGACTTATTATTAGTAAAAGCGAAAGATGTTTTGATAGGAAATTGAAGCGGTTTAAATGGATTTGGTAGATCAGTTGGGATCATCGGTGTCCTCAGTGTATGAGCTAGTTGACCAGCTGGCGGTTCAGTGATATTGGTTGCTACAACTTAATTGTCTTTAATTCCTTTATAAGTAGCCTCGTCCCATTGCACATGCTAAATTTGTGATATCTGTCGTGATTATGAAATAAGTTGTTTTGATAAGGATTAATACCAAGATAAAAACTTTTAAAAAATTAATAAATAGTTATTGTGACGTAACTATAACAGTTAGACATATGCTGTCGCGGCATTTTTTGTAGATATTTATATATTCTTGAAAATCGTAGTACATTATTTTATTCTGTAATCAATAGTATACTCAGCGCACGCGATGTAAGGATTTTAAGGTAATTTTTGGTTACATTAATGGCATTTTAGTAAGGATCCCTATTTTTTTTTAAATGAAACATAGCCTATGTCACTTGGGAATAGTGTAGCTTGCCAACGGTGAAAGAATTTTTGAAATCGGTCCAGTAGTTTCGGAGCCTATTCATTTCAAACAAACAAAAAATCAAACCTTTCCTCTTTATAATATTAGTATAGATAGTATAGATAAAGGGGAAAGTACCAGCCGGGTTTTTTGGGTATATTTTAAAGATTAGTACGTGCCTAATTGAAAAAAATAGAGAATTCAAAACTAGTCTTATTAATTGTGAGGCATTGGCCTAGACACATATATAAATAATGTTGTGAATATTTCTACAATATTTCATTTGCTGGAAGGTATTGTGTTATTAGTAGTTGTTTCAAAAATTTGAGCTTTAGAAAATTAATCTTAAAGATTTATTGGTAGAGAACGTGGTAACTTTACTGGCACAAGGAAATATGCGTTATGTTAAAAAGGTATTCACTGCAAGACGTATATTTGATCGCAGACTTGAACAAGGAAGCAAAAGGCCGACACATGCAAGTGATGAGCGCTTTCTGCGTGTGTCTATTCTTTGAAACAGAAGAGTCCGTGTTACGAAATGAGTTGGCTATTACTCGCAATGTACTGATATTGTCTTAAACTGTTAGAAGACGTTTAAATAGAGCTGGATTGAACACTAGACGACCGGTGAAACCTTTGTTAACCAGGGAGCACAAAGTTGCAAGACTACGTTTCGCTGGTAGCCATCAAAATTGGACGGTTGTCAATTGGAAGAAGTTTTGTTCTCAGATAAGACTCGAATCAACTTAAAATCTTCGGATGGACATGAGCATGTTTTCCGAAGGCCCAAAGAGAAATTGTTTTCAAAATTCCATTTGGCGGAGACACTGTAATGTTTTGGACAGACATCTGTTTTTTTGGTCACACAGAGTTGGTTCCTTTCACATGAGATTTATGAATAAAAATAATTATTTCAAAAATGTCCTTCTTATGCCGTTTTCTCCTTTCGTAATGCGGAATTGTGTATTCATCAAAGATAATGCTCGTCCCTACGTGACTAGGCAAGTGGTTAACTACCTAAATGCATTTGATCTTGAGTTAATGGAATGGCCAGCCAATAGTCCGGACTTAAATTCTTAAGAGCACCTAGGGTGCGTGGTTAAAAAAGAGTTCGCCGTCATAGGCAACCATAATTAACTGTTAGATGCGTTTCCCTTTTTTTCTATTCGTAATGATTAGTGTTATAAATTAATTTATTGTTACGAGCGGTCTGGACCTGTCACTCAGGAAGTAGGCGAGACAGTTTCTAGAATTTTCCGATTGATCGAATCTTCTAGTAGTAGCTGTTAGAACGTCGAAATAATTCGAGAATTTTCTTCTTCTAGATGTAATGTCAGAGACGTTCTAGAAGGGTTTAATCTTATTTATAAGGAAGCGCTTCGAACGGGGAAGGACAGTGTTATGGTAAGAGTTGGCGATAAATAATAGTGGTGATTGTATTAGTTGGCGATAAAGAATCATTGTAATTGTAATAGCTGGCGATAAAGTGCGAATTGTTGTACAAGATAGTTTAAAGACGCTATTTAGTAATTGTGTCTGTGTTAAAGTTGTGTAAATTAGTTTAAGTAAATTGTTATTTAGTTGTGTTTACCAACAAAGTTTGTCTGCTGTTTATCACTTATCCGGAATCCACGAAGAAAAAATTATAACATTATGTTTAAAACAATTTTTTTGTGAAGCTACCAAAGATCAGTCGAATACAGGATTTGATTTTGTCCATGAAATTATATTAAAACAAACATTTCTACGTATTTTTATTATATAGTATTTTTAGTAAAATAACATTTTCTACGTATATATTTTTAAATATAAAGCATCACATTTATCTTTTTATAATAATCTCATTGGTAAGTCTTGAAAATGTTTCGCAGCAAAATCAAAATATGTTTTACCGATGTATCATTTACAAAGGATTGTTTACTGATTATCCTTTTGCATATGGTGGAACGTTATTTGTTTCTAAAAAATAATCTCCATATGCACTAAAACAAAAATTGGTTTCGTATTATGTTTAGGATTTTTAAAAATATTTCAATAAATTATAATTTATTTGTTTAGCTATAACACATTCGGTTTTAATTTTATGTTACATCAAATACTACTTTTTAATATAATATCTATAAATTAACATCTTGCTTGATTATCCTAAAAGCCAAAAAACTAATATATTTTCTGTTAATTGACTACATTAGACATATAATTTTCGAAATCTTTCAATCTCGCCTTTTTATCTATATATTCTGGGATTTATCATAGAGTAACAATCTGGTGTAATTATTTTTATATACCTTTTGTCTACATCGAAGCCTCCCATTATTGATTGCATTTCGCTACAATTTCCATTTCGGTACTTATCGTAATTATCACATTGTTTAGCGATAAACTTATTAGAGAACACAGATTCAATATAATATGACAAAGAAATCAAATGGGAACATGTTCCCATTACATCAAACTCACAAGCAGGCTGCGATACTCCACCATTTACCCAATAGTCAGCATGTCCTATAGATTTATTAATACCCAATCGTCCAGCACAAGTGTGAATTACTTGGACAAACTTGGCACTAGATGTTTGAAGTCTACTAGGATTTTGGGGAACGTTAAATAAAGGTCCTGCTGGATCGATTCCTAGAAATAGATATCTAGAATATAACAAGGATTTCTCAATAACCAAACATTACCAACAAGTTGCTCTATTTGTCCATCTAAAGCAGTTCCAGCAACTCCAGCAACTTGAGCTCCCAACGAAATTCCAGTCATTTTAATGTTTTTGAACTTAACTTCGTGGTGAGTGACCAATTCTTCAATTAAAGAAGCTACAATACCTCCAAAATTATCCACCTAGAATAGAATGAATTTTTTGCTAAATATTTAGAGGTATAAATTTATGGTGTGTATTTGTGTAGCATCATAGACATTTCGTTAAGAAAAAGAGCCAGAATTATTGTACCTAGTGTGTAAATAAAACTATTAATGAGAAAACAGAATGTGATTTGGTTAATAGGAAATGTAGAAGAAAATAAAAAATATCTTCCCTAACAAGAAAAATATTTCTCAATATTTCCAAGGATTTATAATTATAATAATAATAGTCTCGTTGTTTATGAAAAATCATTTCTAACGTAAGACTTGTATTTTCTGTATAAAAATTGTCAATTGTAGGTCGAATAAAATCTTTGGTAAAATTATCTATCGCCCTATTTTTTGTATTTTTTTTTCCTTTTGATAATATCATCAATAATATCTCCTTGTTTAATGACACGATAAATACTGGCATGTGGAATTCTGAAATACGATTACAACAATAATTCTCTGAATGTGGAGAATTTTTTTATACACTCATAAATATTTAAAACAATTCGTTCACATTGAATTTGTAAATCTTTATGATTCCGTACACCGTCGTTGTTACCGATTTGTCTCTAACCTGAATAACACCATCCTTAAAAGAAAGCCATGTTAATTATCAAAAACACTAAAATATTCACTCAGATATAGTAAAATTTATCTATGGAATCACTGCTAAATAAACACACCACTGTTAGATTGATTTTTCAACGATTTCTGTATAACTAGCTCTCACCCGCTCAAGTTTTTGCAACGAACAAAACATCTATGAAAACAGATAGGAATCAAATATAGACCTCATTAAGTAATATTAACTAGCTGGTGAACTAGTGCGTGCGCTGGTTGGTGCACAGAACCTATCATTTAGATACACTCACCACCACGAAAAATGGGCACTTTGAAATTTTTACCAAATTTAAAGTTTCATAACTTTTTTTGTTTTCCGCTAAATATTCAAAAATGTGCGGTTAAATTATTGAATTTTATAACGTATTTCTAAGGTAAAAATAAAAGTGCTCTTATGCCATTTTTTACAGGGAAAAAAAGTAAATCTAGTTTTTTGGCTTAAGTTTAAAACACTCTGTACAATCAGTTAACAGGGAATGGAATTTAAAAAGTTTGTAATCGCCAATACTCTCTTTTCTCGACTGTTTGTTTTTTGCTTTAACTCGATAACTTAATTTTTATTGGAGAGACATAGTCTGAAAGGAATCGTTAAAAATTTACAGTATTTTTTTGTATCATAAAATCAAATCTTACTTAAATACACAGTAAAACATAATAATAAAATACAAAGCCAAGAATAATATCACGTATTACCATTTCGAGCTTCGATGACAGCATTTATTCTTCTCGGCATGCTTTCCACTAAACAGCTTATATCCTTCTAAAGAATAGCTGCCATATGCTCCAAGAGTGCTCATCGCAATTCTCATAGATTTCTGGGTACAGATTTTAGGCTTTGAATTCGTCTACCGAGCATGTCCTAGTTGATTTAGATCTGGTCAGTACGGTGGCCATTCCATCTGGGTGATGTTAACATTATTTAAGTATTCTTTAATCATCAGAACTGTATAAGGACGCGCGCTATCGTTCATTGGAAATAAATAGCTCCTACTAACTCTGCGAGTACAAAAACTTAACTTGCTAAGAATTTTTATGTACTCTAAAGAATTTGAAGCTTCACTGTAAACAAGAAATAAATCTGTACGTGATTCCATAAAAATGCCAACCTCTACCATAACTGAACCTCCTTGAAAGCTTACCTTAGGACTAAATATCCATTCAGCACAACGCTCACCCTTTCTAAAGATCGTAAGCAATATCTTGATTAGTCGGCAATTAACAATTTTGGTGATAAGTAGCAAATCGCAGACGGGTGAAACGACGTTCTCTAGTAAGTTCTGGTCCCGTAGCAGGTCTCCTTGATTTTTGGCATTTAATCTTTATCTATCAGTTGATTTGCTCAGTTACGTTTACGGCACTTGCATGGTTGAATTGATTAATTACACATTTGTTCTGATCATCTTGAATGGAAGTCCTAATGCGAAGGCCTGTTCCTGGACGTCTTTGCATGAGCCTGTCCCTAAAAAGCGAGTATAAACACGCTGCACTGTACTTCGTCAACGCCTATATCTGTCGGTGACATAACTTTGGATTCTACCATCTTGAATTAAAGCAATTATCACAGTTTCTGGACTTAAAACCATCTTTGCCCAAGAAACTATTAACTAACAATAATGATGTGTTTTGAATGGCATTCGCCAATACAACAATATTACAAACATGTGTTGATTATTATAATAAAATTATCACTATTATCAGTAATGGAAAGCTGGAAATAAAAATTACTGTCAACTGTTATCGATATATTTAAGACACTGTATCTCCAATAAAAATAAATATATTAATAAAAAAACAAAAAGAAAAAATTTATCAAACTTGAAATTTGGTCGTATTATTACATTGATATACATACCTCTAACACCAAAAATTGGTATGCATCAGAAGATAACTGATGCTTGTAACTCACTAAGAACATATTCACATCATATTTGGATAATATGGCGTTTTTAATTGTCTGACTACTGCATATTGGACTTGATACAGTTTCAAGGTAACCATGGATATGAATAACAGTGTCATTGGTGGGAGAAAATCCAAAACTCTCCAATTTAACTGGATTGGATAAGTCAAACAATATACCCTCCATATAATCCTTATTAAAAAAATATATTAAAATATCTTCCTTTAATGAATTTTCATCACCTAAAATGTTACAATATATATATTTATTGCTATTTTAGTTTACTATTATAAAGATACATACCATTTAGAATATCCATACTCATTAGCAGGATAGACAGCAAAATTTTATTATTCATACTTTTTTTTCAGTTATTAAACGCTTTCATAAATTGAATATAAACACAAAAAGCATCATATTAACTAAACAAATAGGATCAATATAATTCAGAATATGATTTGTCACTTTATTATTTATAGAAATTGTGGTAATTTATTTTCAATATAATTTACCTAAATGCCTCATAATTTCGATAAAAAAGAATGTTCTGTTAATATATAAAACATGTTAGTAATCCATACAAAAATAAAGAAAAATTATTAACAAAGTTATTTATCAGACGTGCATTTAGAAAATCTAATAAGTCATCATAGATGCTATCGTTTGGTGGTACAGGAATACTACATTGAGAAAACACCTTACGTGACGTTTGAGATTTGTATCTATCGGAGTAATAATAATTATGTTGTAACAAGAACAAAAGTTCTAAGATTTCTTTACAAAAATAAAAAATTAAAATTATAGACAATAAAGGTATTATAACTTATAATGGTGGGTTAAAAAATTTTGAAAGCGACACCTATTAACAAGTATGGAAATCAAAATTTATTAACTATTTTAATATTTTACCTTTCATTTAAATATATAAAAAATTCTATTTTGATTTGTGGATTTATTGTTTGTTTACGAGCCATTTGAAGTTTACGTGGCAGTGTATTTTGTTACTTTGTTATGGGAGGTTTATCAAAAACAAAAATTCAAACAAAAATTAAAGAAATCTGCTCCTTTATTAGTCTAGGTGCGTATGTCACAGTGTTTCAGGCTGAAGTAATGGCCATACAACACTGTGTAAGGAGATCGTAAGTCAGGGTATAATGGGTAAAACCGTAGTCATATACTCGGACAGCCAAGCAGCTCTAAAGGCGATAGTCTCAGCACAAATAAGCTCACAGCTGGTGTGGGACTGCGTTGGGGCCCTGACACATGTCGCAAGTCAAAATTCTCTGAATACCAGGACACTCAGGGTTTCGAGGCAATAAGAAGGCTGATGAATTGGCCCGTGCGGGAGCTAATACCCCAATGATTGGCCCGGAACCATTCGGCGGAGTTGCTGACACATTCAGAAAAGCAGCCATTAAGAAATGGAGGCTAGAGAAGGCCCAAGAGTGGTGGGAAAAATCACCGGGCAAGCGACAAGCCAAAGTCTTCATAAAGGGACACTCGGCGAAGTTTACTGCAGAGCTGCTATCACAAAGGCGAAACGATGTCAGAATAATTGTCAGTCTCTTGACAGGACATTGTAGGCTCAAGAAACATGAAAGAAAAAGCTGTTCGGAAAGTTCAGCGTAATTTGAAGAAGTAAAAAACAATTTTGTGTATCGTTTTACAACTATGAATGAGTATTGGTTCTACAATGATGATCCTAAACTAAAACAAGAACGTTTAAAGTGGACTAGAGCAGGTTCTTTATCTCCAAAACAGGTTAAGTTAGAAATGAAGGTTATGGCATCAGTTTTCTGGGATGCGAAAGCAGTTTTGGGGATTAATTATCTTAAAAAAAAGTACAACAATTAACTCTGAATATTATTGCAACCTGTTGGACTAGTTGACTAAACAATTCGTGAAAAAGGACCCGGTCTTCAACAATCATTTTTATCACGACAATGCAGGTGTTAACACAAGTTTGCTGACGATGGCTAAATTGAACGAATTACAGTACAAATTGTTTTGAACACCCACTGTATTCACCAGATTTGGCACCCTTTGACTATTACCTCTTCAGAAACTTAAAACAATTCCTTTGTGGAAAGCGTTTTTTGTCGAATAATATTTTGCAGAGCATCCGGAAAATCATGACTTATCTGTTATAAAATTACGGGAGGATCATTGGAATGAGTGTGTGTAAACTGAGGAAGATCATATTGAATAAAAAAAAAACAATTTCATTAAAATATACACATTCTTTCATTTAAAAAAATCTTTAAAATGTTACGGTTTGATCTGTACAAAAATAACTAAAATTTATAAGAGTAAAACTATAACTTTTTAAACATAATTATAGTGATTATTGTAGAAATTACCCTCTAGCGTATGGAGGTTTGCTGTTTGTATTCAAAAAATAATTTCCTGAAGCCCTGAAACAAATATAAGTTAAAATTGTGTAAAAAGCTTTTCATGTTAAAACTTGGGTAGTTTAAAAAAATAATAGTGATATCAATAGATTTTTCCGAATACATCAAACTTTAGCTTTCGTATTATTTAGTGTCTAATTAGTTTACCTTTTTAGTTAGTTTAAAAACGGTTGCATCAAGAGTTTATGTTATAAAGCACTTTTGAAAATGTATCGACTCTAAATTTGATTTATTTTTGTTCGGTTTTATCTTTGAAGATTAAAACTGGAGTATTCTAAAGTATTATTCGTTTCAAGTTCGTGTGAACTGACTAATCTTAACAGCTACCTAAGCCGACACTTTAAAGCTCAGAGCCGTAATAGGATTTATATTATACTAGCAGGCAATTATTTTCTGGTTTACAGATCTACGCTACACATTTTTTTAAGTCCTTCAAACAAATTTCAAAATTATTTGCTGAGCATCCTCACTATAAAAACCGATAACTTTTCTTTCATCTCTTTTGACACTGTCATTATTATCCCTCGTATCCAAAAAAGTTATTATGTATATATATTATATATTAATATGTAACGAAGAATAATTATCAACACTAAATAATAGAAATGTTTTGAAAGATCCGATCGACGACCATACTCGGAGACTACTAGAATTTGCAAATTCATGAAAATATGAAACCCAAACCTGTAAAGATTAAAACCAGGTAATAAAATATAATGTTAGCGATAACCACCTATTGTTAAACACTAAGATACGATAGGTCAGTGTGCACGAGCTTGTCACCAATAATACCACTAACTGATTTGTTTAGCTAGAGTCTGGTCGTTAATATTATAAATATTATAAAAACTAATCGTTAAATAATATAAATAAAATGTAACCGAATCAAAACCTGCAAATACATTAGCTAAAAAGTTTCGGGATTTATCAAAACGGGGATTTACTCGAAAATAAACATAATTCATTTCAAAAGTTACATCAGTAATTAGTTAATGTATGATGATCCATCACATTTTGTCATTACCTTTACCTTTGAAAAAAACAGTAATACCGCATCTTGATTAAGCTTTATTTTTTTATCGTAAAAACTACTGAACAAACAATAAAATGGTGACAGAAATGTTATTTTACATATGAGTTTTGAAAGCAATTATTGTTGATTTAATAAATTTAAAAAGAGTCGTACAGGAACCGAAGAAGCACTTCGCTTTAGATAATCAAAAAAAACTAAGCGAGTTTCGTAAAGAAAGTGCATCGAGTCGTTTTGGGAGATCGTAAAGTAAAGTTAAGTCTGGCTGTTGGCATATCAACAGAACAGGTCGCATAGATTTAGTATGGGTGCCATATTTACTGAAGTCGACCAATAACAGCAATGTGTTAATGATTAAACAGTCGGTTTGACGTTGTTGCGACGTAATCTAGCGGACTTTTTTAAGGTTTTTGTGACGATTTTTGAAACGTGGATGCATTACCAGACGCCTAGTCCAACAGAAAATCTGCAGAGTGGCGGAGAAGCTAACCGAAGTGGTCAAAAAACCATTGCTCAGCCTGGAAGGTTTTGGCCTTCTTTTCTGGAATACGCATCGCATATTCGTCATTGATTATCAGTAGTAAGCAATAATAGTCGCAAAGGAATATTTTGCAGCGTTGTTGAACAAACACCATACGCGAATATAAAAGTTCTGTATAATCACGATGACGCACCCTCATACACGTCCTTGAAATCGACAGCCAAATTGTATCAACAACAATTTGAATTTATTGCTTACCCACCGTATTATCCAGACTTGACCCTTAACGACTATTATTTGTTCCCAAACCTCAAGCGGTGGTTCCAAGGAAAGAGATTCATATAGAATGGGGAAGTCATCACAATGGTCTAACATAATATTTACTACATTGGTATCATTAGTTTATAAGTATATTAGTTTTTTAGTATAATAATCATTTATAGTGACCTTAATAATTTACAATAAATGATGTTTTTTTGCTCTCTCCATTTATAAAAATTCATAACACAAGGATTTAATTTAATATTTATAAGTTATTACCTCCTGAATATCATATTGTTGTTTTACAATCTGTATATTCATTTATAGACGTTTGTTAACTTAACCATTTCAATGCCTATTTTTAGGAAAGGTTGATTCAACAATCGTTGAGTACATCTATGCTTTACTTATTCATATTGTCATAAGATATTTATAAATGTAGTTTATTTTCTACCTTTATAACACAGAATACTTAATAGTACTTCAATAGATAAAAAAAGTATAATGTGTATTGCGGCATTTTATAGGTACTAGCAGCACATTTGAATTTGGATTAAAAAATTTAACATATGCGTATGACTCTTTTTAAGAAATATTATAAGCTTAACAAATTAAAAAACTATAGACTTACGATTTATCTACATTATATTCTCCCATTCGTGATTCTTCTGCATCATTACACATTCCTTTGGTGAAGTTTGCGTAACTATTACATTTCTTAGCTTTAAAATTTCCTGTCAAAATAGACTCAACGTAATAAAATAAAGAGATTATATGAGGACATAACCCAAGAGGAGTAGGTATACATGCTGGTTGAGTTTTACCACCATTTATCCAATAGTCTGCATGCCCAACCGATTGATCTAAACCAAACCTTCCAGCACATGTGTGGGTAACATGAACAAATTTAGCACTGGACTTATTAATTTTACTAGGCCTTTCCGGCAGGTTAAATAATGGACCTGCTGGGTCAAGTCCTACAAAAATTAAATTTGGGAAATCTTACAGAATTTTTAAAGTCTAATCGAATTTTACCTACAAGTTGTTCGATTTGTCCATTTAGAGCTGAACCTATAACTCCTGCTATGTGTGCTCCTAAAGAGATACCACTTAGTTTGGTTTTATTTAAATTTAATCCGATTTTTTCTACAGCTTCTGTAATGAAATTAGATAATATGTGCCCAATGCCATCTACCTAAAGTATACAATGAATATTTTAACGTTGAAAGAACATTAATCTGAGCGAAAAGTTATCACACATTGTCTAATGTAAAAGATGACTAATATGTAGGATTAGAACTTAGTAACATTAGAGAAATTAACATAAGGACAATTGTTAATTTCCACTGCCAATGCGTCGCAGATACCTTTTTTTATATAAAATGTATTTAAATTTTTGTTGTGTGTTGTGTCATTACAAGTCAGCCACATTTTAGTACCTAACTTTTCATTAAATAGAATAACTGTCAGTGAAAGTCCTGTCAAACGGAAACATTTTAAATTTCTAAACCAAGCTATTCCTGGATACTGACTGTCGATATCCGCTTAATCTTAGTTGTTTTCACTTTGCGCTCATTTCGCAAAATCTTGTGACTATTTTTAATGTTTTCTGGAGTAACAGTCTATTTTGGAAACCCAGAACGTGCTGTGTCAGTTCAAGTTAGCCACATTTCAGTTACTCCTAATTAGATCATCTAACTGCCTGTGAAAATTCCATCAAACAGCCACATTACAAATACCTAAACCAAGCTATTCCTGGATCCAGACTGTCGACATCCCCATGATCTGAGTTATTTTTTGTATTTTTACTTTGCGATAATTTCGCAAAATCTGGTATTCATTTTTGGGGTAACATCCAGAAAGTGGTGTGTCGGTGCTAGTCGGTGACAGTTCAGTTACTCCTCATTAAATCAGCTAACTGCCAGTGAAAGTCTTGTCACACGGCCACATTTCATGTCTCTAATCCAAGCTATTCCTGGACCATGACTGTCGACATCCTCTTAATCTCATTTACTTTTTGTATTTTTACTGTGCAATAATTTCGCAGAAACTGTTGACTATTTTTAGAAAGTTTTTTATATTTTCGCCGTGTTCTGTGTCTCTGTGTCATTCCGTGGAATTTGCAATCGAATTTAAACATATTTCCCTTAGAAAGTTTTTTATATTTTCGCCGTGTTCTGTGTCTCTGTGTCATTCCGTGGAATTTGCAATCGAATTTAAACATATTTCCCGACTACCTAGAGCTCTGAAATTTTCAGGATAGCTAAGAACTGGATGACAATGCATGTTTCAAGTGTGTTTAGGCATATACACAGATTTCGAAATTTATACTGAATTGTTATTCAATTAAATATGTATACATTTATTATCATTTTGAAAGACTTCATATAAGTTTGCGGTGGCCTATTTGGATAAGGGGTGAAGCGGTAGATTGTGACAATTCTGTTGGGTTATTGTAATAGGATCGAACTCGCGAGAGAGAAGTTTTTTTTCTTTTTTTTTTGTTTATACATGTGAAAACAGTAATTATTATTTTAACTGGTAATAAAATAAACTGTTTTAGAAAGTTTTAGATACAACTACCATTGATTTTGTTAACAAGGAAACAATCTTCTCTATGATCAATCACAGCGTTGTATGACTTAATCTTTTTACAATGTCAGGGATGCTGTGCATTGTTGAGATGACACAAAATACGACCTATAAATCAGTAAAAAACTTTCTATTATAAAAAGTTCTTTTTGTAAATTGTGCTTATTAATGTTTTCTGGAGTAACAGCCTTATTTGGAAACACATAACGTGCTATGTTAGTGCTAGTCAGCCACATTTTAGTTACTCTTCATTAAATCAGCTAACTGCCAGTGAAAGTCCCGTCAAAAAGCCACGTTTCAAATATCTAAACCAAGCTTTTCTTGAATCCTGACTGTATTTTTACATTACATCATTTTTTATTGTATCTTTCTTTTTAAAATTCTTGAAACTAGTATTATATTTTTATGATTAATACTTACTTGTTGTACCACTGTTGGATATAAACCTGATGACCAGTAACTGTAATCGACTATAAATACATTTGCATCATATTTAGATAAGATTGCTTTTTTGATTTCAGAACCTGAACTAAAAAAAGTTGTAGGTAATTCATTAAAACCGTGTAAGTGAAAAACAGTATCGCGTTGCGGTGAAAATCCTACTTCTTTCAACTGGTCTGGGTTCGATAAGTCGATATTGATTCCTTTTACTAAATTAGATTTGTCGAAGTAGTATATTTTAATATCTGATTTTTGTACCTGGAAATACGCTACAATTTGAAACAAAATTAAATTAATTTTTAGTTAGTTTACATATGCATGTCAACAACAAATCCTTATCATAAAAGAGGAAGGAAACTTGGATTTGATACCTTAAATGTTTTTTTTATTGTAATCACTAAATAAAGTACCTATAGTTTTCGCTTAAAATTGACCTTAAAAAGTGGATATTTAACGAGGAGTGTCACTTTAATACTTTAGAGTACAAAAACGCGAGTCGTCATTAGAAACCCGTAAAAAACGGTACAACTTTTTTAAAATTTATACAATATTTTGACATTTGTGTTGTGGCTTTTGCAAATTTAATTTCAAGATTGGTGAAAGTAGTGGTACGAGCCGCTCCGGACCTGTCGCAGACAGTAAGTTGTGAGTGAATTGCGTTCTTAGAATTTTAGAATCTTCGCGTAACTGGCGGATCGATCGAACTTCGTGTATCTTCTCTTCTAGAAGAATTGTTTTTGTAAGATGTTTGTAGATGCTTCAGGAAAGAATTTATTTTATATATTATGCTAAGTGTCCACTTGAGACAAAATCTCGAGAGAAAATCTCGAGATATGTCTCAGGATGATGTCCATTTGAGATCAATTGGGTCTCGAGACAGGCATGGGAGACTCGCTGGTGACTTTTACTCTCGAGACCAAAACAATTCCGTGTCGACTTGAGACTCGCTGGTGACATTTAGTCTCGAGACCAAGACAATTCCGTGTCGACTTGAGAGTCAACACACACAGTCTACACTGTGCAGTGTCCAAGTGTCGAATTCTTCAAAATGGATTCACGTCAGGCACTAGCTTTTATAATCGCGTATAAGATTGTACAAAAACGAAAAACAAAAATGAAAAAAAAAGAAGTGTTGGGTGAGAAATTGGGTGGATCGTCGAATGTACTTGGGAGCTGGTTTAGCTCTAGTAAATAAGTTGCGTTTGGAGGATGCACAGCAGTTCAAAAATTTTATTCGAATGTCTGCTGTGCAGTTTGAATTGCTTTTAGATTTTCACGATTCCTGTACAACTTATGGTTAACATTCCACAAGAATTCTTTTTCTTCGTACAGAGAAATTAATTGAAAAATTTCGTCATCGACCCAATTTCGCGTACTCATTATAATAATTATTTATGAAAAAATAGAACAAAAAGTTAAAATAACTTGAAATTTTTAATAACTTTAGTAATCTCGAGACTATTTTGTCTCAAGTGAACACGTACCTTTAGGGACCGCTTTGGACGGAGAAGAATAATTGTAATTGTAACAGCTGGCAATAAAGTGCGGATTTTTGTACGAGATATTTTTATTAAGTAATTGTGACTGTATCAAAGTTGTGTAAATTAGTTTAAGAAATTGTTATCTATTTGTGTTTACCAATAAATTGTTAAGTTTGTCTGCTGTTTATCACTTATCCGAATCCACGAAGGAAAAATATAACAGTAGTAACAGTAGTGTAGACAAAACACTTCCCGAAATGAACAATCTAGCAAAAGCAGTAACTTCAAATCTGTTACCAGAGAAATCAAAGCAATAAAATTGCTTTGTAAGGTGGTGCAAAGCAAAGACATAAGGTAAGGGCAAACACTCAGGACACATATTAATTACCTATTTTTCTGAATAGGCTAAAACATTGAAAGCTTCATCTCTCTGGTCGAGTTACTTAATGCTACAAACCACATTGTCTACAAAGAACGATAATAATATAAGTCAATTCAATAAATTAATTGGGTCTAAAAAAAACAAGAGATCGGGTATAAAGCTAAGAATTCCAAAACTTTTTCAGAAAGCGAAATAACAAAATTTTTATGTGAAGCACCTAATGAAACACATTTGCTAAAAAAGGTTAGTTCAGATATTTAAAAATACGAAATATACTATCATGTAGTTGCTTTATCACAGGCTGTTTTAATAATGGAAATTGCAGGTGCCTCTAAATGCGACGAACTAGTGAATATGAGCTTAAAAGACATTTAAGATACAGAATATTTGATTCGAAAAAAAAGAAAAAATAAAATTTTTACTTTCACAAATGATAACCAAAAAAATTATATTAATTGTAATTTATCGTTAGGATACCGAAAATATGTTTGGACAAGACCTACCAATACATCATTGTGATTATTGTTAAAATACAATCAGGGAAATTGTTGCAATCAAGTAGTTGGTATAAATTCTATTGCTAAGATTCCGAAAATTTTTCCGAAGTTAACGAATACCCATCCACTTGTACAAGCTATTCACAGCAATCAAAAAATTACCCAATTAGAATATGTAGCCTTCGGGATCAAGTATTATTATTAAAGATCATGTTAATTAACTTCAATATTACCAATAATAAGTAAATTAACTTTATTTAGTGTTTTTTTTTCTGAAATAAATTAAATAATCGAAAATTGTTTCATTATATTAAGGGATTGTAGAAAAAATTTTGTCATTATTGCTCTCGGGTAATTACTGCACTCTCTTCGCGTTACGCAGTAACACTCTCTCGATCAGTAATGTATCACTTTTCGCTCTTATTACATAATTAACTATTGAATAACACTTAAGAAAAAATTATAGGTTCAAGTATGCATTTCTTTTATATTTTTATATTTAATCAGCTATTCGTTTTAGGTTTAGAAGTTTAGATAGAAAATACGTTTTACATAAAATCGTAAATAACAATTTTACTTTAATTATTACTCTTATTAATCGCTATAAACTTGATATCTATATATAGGCAACTTACCTAGTGAAATCCAATTAATTGTGCTAATAACGAATAATAAAATATTTTTTCCCATTTTATGTAGGTACTGACTGAAACTAGTGTATCTCTCGTAACAGATCAGAAATTGAGTGCAGACAATATACATATCTAATCAATATATACATTATTTAAATAATTATGAATTAACATAAATACTTTTATTTTATAAACAGATGTAATTGTAGGATTCCATGGTCAATAGAACTTGGGTAAAGGTCATTTGGTTGAAGGTGTAAATTACTTATAATATTAAAAAAATAGTAACAAAATATCGTTGTTAAATTGCTTGGCGGATGTGAGCGGAATGTTTGGAACGGACACTCAATTTTTGGGAGAAGAGCGGATCATTGATCCTCGAGCAGTGTAACGGACCGAAAATCTTAAATGTAGGATAATGTAATTGAATCAGGGTAGCACTTAATTTTTTGTTTTGAGAGAAAGGTACAAAGTTAAGAAACCTAGATGGTGGAAAATAGAGTGATGTTATTTATTTATTTATTTATTTATTTTTTTATTTATTTATTTATTTATTTATTTATTTATTTATTTATTTATTTATTTATTTATTTATTTATTTATTTATTTATTTATTTATTTATTTATTTATTTATTTATTTATTTATTTATTTATTTATTTATTTATTTATTTATTTATTTATTTATTTATTTATTTATTTATTTATTTATTTATTTATTTATTTATTTATTTATTTATTTATTTATTTATTTATTTATTTATTTATTTAATTCTACGGGAAAAAATCCCTTTATAATAAAAGTAACAAAAACATGACAAATATAGTACATAAGTAATATAAACCAATATAAAAGAACATGGAAAGAACAAGAAATTGAAAATATAAATAAAATTAAAAATAAGGGACAACACAAAAATACTTACAAGAAACAAAAACAATGGTATACAGCGCATTCTATTTAACAAGTCCAGGTCGTAATTGACTCATACGTTTTTTAAATTGGGACACAGAAATATTTAAAATATCACAATCAAGGTTATTGCTATTAAACAAACGCATACATTTTGATATAGGATTAAAGAAGCCATAATTAGTTCTGTGAAAAGGCATCCTGAAGAATACAACACTACGCGTCATCCTTGAAGGCACATGAATAGGCAATGAGGAAACCAACTTAATACAATTTATTTTACCAGACACAATTTTATGTAGGAAAATTAAGTCGTTAATATTCCTACGTATATATAGAAATTCCAAATTTAAAAAACCCAAAATGGTTTCATAATCATAATTACCCAGTTCATACCCCATCTTGAAAGCACAAATTCTTACAAAACGATTTTGTATAGATTCCAACCTATTGATATGAACTGCGTAATGTGGAGACCAAACTACAGAGGCATATTCAAGGGTAGATCTTACATATGCTAAATATAAGGATTTCAATGCTTCTAAACTTAAGTCTTTTGAATTCCTAGTGATGAAACCAAGTAATTGCAGTGATTTGGAAATAATTGAATTAATATGTGGAACAAAGGAAAGATTACTATCAAAAAGTACACCCAAATCACGAATTTCATTCACTCTTTCAAGCGGACTGTTATCAACAGAATAATTAAAAGTAATAGTAGATTTAAGCTTTGAAAAAGTTAAAACATAGCATTTTTTTGAATTTAATAACATACCGTTATTCTTAGACCAATCACATATTGAAGAAATATCTCTCTGTAGTTTGATGCAGTCCTCAATATTTGTAATCCTTATATATGCTCTGAAATCATCAGCAAACGAAAGATAATCACAGTACTTAATTGAAGAGTATAAGTCATTAATAAAAATATTAAATAAAAGGGGACCCAAGTGAGAACCTTGAGGAACGCCTGATGAAACTTTGATACTCTTCGACCTAAAGTTTTTAATGCGTACAACTTGACGCCTGTGACATAAATAGTTCTCTAACCACGTGATTAAATATGGGGGGAATCCAAAGCCATCCAACTTAGAAATCAGTAGAGTATGGTTAACCCTATCAAAAGCCTTTGAAAAATCTAAGTAAATACAATCAATTTGAGATGCTGCTTCAAAAGCAGTGGCGATATCAGAGTGAAAAATAACTAAATTGGTGGAAGTAGATTTCCCCTCAACAAAACCGTGTTGCCGACTATTGATCAATTGATCAATGTTAATTAAATACCAAATATT
Organism: Altica lythri; assembly: GCA_964028335.1. Taxonomy (NCBI): domain Eukaryota; kingdom Metazoa; phylum Arthropoda; class Insecta; order Coleoptera; family Chrysomelidae; genus Altica; species Altica lythri. The sequence goes on along the minus strand of OZ034809.1, from coordinate 24,922,879 downwards.
TTATGCCCACAGGATATGTTGCAATTGCTGTCTACAAGGTTTGCAGAAATATATAGGCCAACACACTATCTCGTTGAATATGACCAGAGATTGCTCGCAAGGGAAAGTTGCATTTTTACTCATGTGGAGTGTTACTGTGGACAGCTTACTTAGGCAATTGACTGAACTAAGTATACCTTGCCAAGGGTATTCCGATGACGTGGTTAACCTTCTAAAAGGGAAGTATGATAATGCTTTCTGTGACATAATACAGAGAGGACTAAACAAAGCAAAGCAATGGTCTAATTTAGTGGGACTTAGTATCAACCACACAATAAGGACTTTAGAATCCTTTACAAAAAAAACTTACATAAAAGCCGTCAAACTAGATAAAAATATCGTTCAGTGGATACAGAGGTCAAATATTTAGGGCTTATCCTAAATAACAAACACGAAAACAAAATAATACACAAAGCTACAAAAGCCTTTATGGTGTGCAGAAACATTTTAGGAAAAAAGACACTACAATAGTAAGACCAATTACAATGGGGCATGAGAGCTAATCTACCTGCTACGAGGACAAACCTCTTGAAGTTTCATAGACCAGCATGTGAATGCATCACTGGAGCAATAGGAACATGACCCACTGCGCGCCATATTGCACGAGGCGAAGCTTCGGGCAATATGTCGCGCAGTGCAGGGCTTTCAAACTTTCTGCCCATGTAGTGTAATATATGTACTATTAACTTACAACCCCATAACTATATTACAATCGCAATAGTTTTGGAATGAACAAAAATGAGAAGGCAATAACGATAGCGATGGCCAGTGGTTAAGACTTCAAATGAGAACAATAAATGTCTTAAGTGGAACAAGACATATTACATCTTGATTGTCTAGTTTAGGTGTTGAAGGCATCAATTTAAAGGTCAATTTTATATCGTAGTTTGATCAATTTTATTATGCTTTGATATATGTGAGTCCCGTAACGGTCTCCTACTGTACCACCCTGGAAAACAAAGTCTTTATAAGAAGGTTTTAACTTAAATATTGACACCAGTAGATTTTCTCTAGCAATTTTACTTATAGAGCAGTCCTCTTATTCTTATACAATGGTAACTCTTTGAAGACTTTGTCTGTGCCTGTTCATAAGAATTCCTAGTTTTAAGTTACATGCATATGTTTTCCATATAACATTCTGCTACGTCTTGTTGGGCAATTCTTCTTTAATGTATTAATTTTTCCCCTATGTTTACACCAATTAAGTTTAATTGTATATACCGCTTAATAACAGTTATAAATTTAATTTCCTTAAAATTTACTTAGTTGAAGCATTTAAATTTTTTCAAGCAGGTTATTACAACAGTATAAAAATGGCGTAAGTTAATTGTAACCTATATAAATTTATAGCTACATATTAAACAAAATAACATGTTTGTGTATTATCATTAAAAACAATTTAACTATTATGTGATATCCAGGCTTTTATTTATAATAATTATCCAGTTTCGATAAGTTATTGTATTTCAATCTTGATTTCGCTTCAAATTCAGTAAATTAGTTTTGGTAAATTAGGTTTTTCAACATTAATACAATATAATATATCGTAACTTTAATCTAAATTATAAAAATAAAAAAACTGGTGTTCGACTATTATTTGGGCTTAAGTAATAAAAATATTCATTTTAATAATCTAACATTTATTAGGTTACATGAAATATGCTAAACATCAATTTATAACATATAAATAAAATAAATGGATATTTATACCAATAATTTTTACAACATTATTATATTATTAAAATAATTACTAAATAAATATATTTTGACATAATACTAATTCTTCGTCAAAATATTGTAGTAAAGTAAAGTTAATTCCATTATCTTAAAAAAAATATTCATATGCATATTTAATAAATACAATATCATGAGCTGACATCTTTTTAAAAACCTAACTAGTCATACTTACTCTAGTCAACATCTTCAAAAACGTGAAAAATTAAAATAAAGGTCCTAAAAATATGAGCGATAGCTCATTGGATTCGGAATCACCTCTAGAAAAATGGTTTTAAAGGAAATGTGTGCAGGCAAAAAAGTACAATTGTTATTAACAAAATAAGATAAAAAAAAAAGATATTTATGTTTTTATTAACTCGAAAAATATTAATATTTAAACAATTTTGAAAAAAGCTCGTTAAGAGGAGGAAATTACCGAAAAAAATGTCCGTCCTCCCGGAATTCTATCTCCATTATTTATAATTTTAATTTGACGTTGAAAATAGGGCTCCACGCGGCTTTTACGGCATGTGCGCGCCACTGCTAAACGGTGTTTATCAGATAAAATATTTTTTTATGACATAAAATGGTATGTTAAAAATTTGAAAAAATTCCAGTATATTCCTAACACTTAAAAGAATCTAAATCAGTTGAAAAAAACATTTTATCACTGTTTTTCAAAAAGTTATTCAATTGTTAACCAACAAATTTTTTCCTAATCTCTGTTGACATAAACAATGGGATAAAAGGTATAAATAATTGGCCTAAAAATTGGAAAATTCGTGGAGCCCTTTTCATGTGTATACTTTACAAGGATCCTGCGATAAATGTTCATAAAAGTTTATTAATTTGTTAATTATGATTTTTCATAACTATTGCAAAATATTGCGAAAAAGTAAAAAAAAAAATACAGAATTTTTATAAATAAATGCCTGTAGCATCTAATAAACAATAAATACGAACTTGATCTTAGAAGTATTTGAAAGAGAAATTTATTTTCCATAAAAAAGACCTGAATGTCCTTTATCATATCTCCAATAGTTTAAAAGATATATCATTTTTTTAATTGACAAGTTAAGTAGGCGCTACAGTTAACGTGACGTATGATATTAGAAAGTATTATTAACAAATTAATAAACTTTTATGAAAATTTCTTGCAGGATCTTGTAAAGTATATATATGAAAAGGGCTCCACGAAGTTTCAAATTTTTAGGCCAATTATTTATACCTTTTATCCTATTGTTTATGTGAACAGAGATTAGGAAAAAATTTATTAGTTAACAATTTAATAACTTTGTGAAAATACTGGAATTTTTTCAAATTTTTAAAATAACATTTTATATCATAAAAAAATTATTTTATCTGATAAACCCCGTTTAGCGGTGGCGCGCGCATGCCGTAAAAGCCGCGCGGAGTCCCATTTTCAACGTCAAATTGAAATTATTAATAATAGAGATAGAGTTCCGGGAGGACAGACTTTTTTTTCGGAAATTTCCTCCTCTTTAACGAGCTTTTTTCAAAATTGCTTAAATATTAATATTTTTCGAGTTATTAACAAAAACATAAATATCTTTTTTTTCCATCTTATTTTGTTAATAACAATTGCAATTTTTTGCCTGCACACTTTTCCTTTAAAAACATTATTCTAGAGGTGATTCCGAATCCAATGAGCTATCGCTCATATTTTTAGGACCTTTATTTTAATTTTTCACGTTTTTGAAGATGTTGACTAGAGTAACTGTGTAGTACCACAGTTAGTTTTCATCTTCCAAATTTCCTTTAAGAAAATCCGGGTTTAACGCAATGTAAACATTGATGTGATAAAACATGTCAGTTGATACATTTCTCCATAATAATAAAAGTCATAGTATTTGGGTTCAAATATATCCAAAACTTCTTCATTGGTGCTACAAAGTCCACAAGTTAATCTTTGTTTTTTTGATTTTGGTCAATATATTTAATATTTATATATTTAAAATATATACTACGGATTGCGGATCTAAAACAATTTTATCAAATTAATATATAAACTTTAACCAATTATTATCATGTATTCTTAAGAAGTTTAATTGTTGATATAAGTGTATGGGAATTTTTTTGTCTTCTGCCACCCATCATTATTTCAAATCTGCAAACTAGGGTATCCACGTTAGCCATATAAAAAACACATACGAACTAAGAAAAACTCCGGTACTGATCTGTACAATCAAACCCAAATTTATACTCCTTACGAACTGGATCTTACAAGCATCTATCTCAGGAAACATAAGATCAGATCAAGAATTCGGGCGAACGCTCTATTTACGCTTAAGTTTGGGTCCTAGTCCATGATGCTACGCGCCAAAAAGAAAAAAATTTAGCATAACAACAGGTGTAACCACGTGACTAATTATTATCAGGAATCTATTCTCGTAATCGTAACGAAATCTAAATTTAAAAACACAGGTATATTTTCCGAAACAAAATGAAAGGGTTTATTAACGCACTTAAGGACGAGAATTTCATAAAAACAGCTTATAATCCCTATCCCTATTCCCTATAATATTATAAATGTGAATGTAAGTTTGTTTGTTACGCTTTCACGCGAAAACTACTTAACCGATCATCATGAAAATTTGTACACATAATCTTGGAGGTATTAGAATTCACATAGGATACTTTTTATTTAAAAAATCACAAAAACTAGCTTCTTCAACGCCATCTAGCGGTTCAGTAATAAAATTCCAAGCCTGAGTATGCCACCGTGAGGTGGCGCAGTTAATATCTTATATATTTAAACTAGCAATTACGACTTAATAAAGTACTATGGCGCCACCGTAAGGTGGAGTAATTAATATCACATATATTTAAACGAGCAATGCTCAGTTAAGGTTTATTTCGCATATATCTCATATATTTCAACAAATTTTTTCTAAATTAAATAATATGACGTAAGTTGTCGCAGTTGCTACCTAATATATTTAATTGATAAATTACAAAATATAATCAAAAAATAGTATACAGCTGAAAATTTACGAGAAAATATGATAAAAACGATAAAATCAAAAAAAAAATATTGAAAACAAAATAAAATCGTAAACATTTGAAAAAACCAAAAAATACATCAGTTTTATGCGGTACGAAGTCCGCGGGGTCAGCTAGTAACCTATAAATGAATAGAGGCAATAAAAAGAGATATAAAATATCTAATGAAGACTACTAGAAACAAAAAGACCGTATCTAAAAATAGGAATAAATATACAGAGTAAAATAAAAATGAAACACATTAAAACAGGTTAAAAAACCATAAAAAAATTGTAAAACATAAAAAAATTTCCAAAAATAAAAAAAGTAGAAAAGTATTGAAAAGTTGAACAAAATTATACAAAAATAATCATGGTATAAAAAACGAAAAAAGGAGGATAAGTCATTTTTATATGCACAATAGAAATACGTTTGTCAAAATAGTTATAGTCCATTTCATCGTTTTTGGCCGATTTAATATTAGAAACCACTGAAATAAGATTGAACTGTCATCCAAGTAACCAATGGCGGAGAGTTTTTTTTTTTTTTAATTAAGTCGTAAGTTTCTAAAACTATCATTGTGGTTTGACATCTACAAAAATATGACATTAATAATTATTAAATTCAACCGTTTAACAACGAGCCGTACATGACGGTTACTAGGAATGTGAATTAAGTCAGGACTTCCGTATTGAATACTTTTTATCTACCGGTGAAACAAGATGCAGTTACGTTAGTGTTGTATTAAAAAACAAACGTCCTCATTTAAATTTCTAACTTGCTTGTATCTGAGAGAGATGTAACTCTAAATTTACTTCGAGTATGATTTCTGTCATCGGCCGAAATCGGTGAAATGGACTATAGCTATGTTAGAATCTGTATGACATATTGTTAAAATGAATTATAAATCTATAATTTTACTTACCAACTTAAGAATGTCTAGCCACCAACCACGTTCCCACACCAATACTGGTAAGTAGATGAAGTCCTAATACAGCCAATAGTAGCCACATTTTTTTCAATAAACTAGAATAAACATGTATAATTTTTGAAAATTATTTTGTTTTTATTTAGTCACTTTTTAATGTTTAAAGGTTTTTTATGGAGCCTCACCGTAGACAGCTTACTCTGGCAATTGACCGAATTAGGTATACCTTGCCAGGGTTACTTTGATGACGTAGTTATCCTCGCAAGAGGGAAATATGAAAACGTCTTCTGCGACATAGTGCAAAGAGGACTGAACACAGCAAAGCAGTGGTGTGATTCAGTGGGACTTAATATCAACCCCACCAAGACCACGTTAGTAGCCTTTACAAGGAAAAAGAAACCTAAACTAAAAACTATAAAAATAGGTGGAAATACCGTTGAGTGGAAGACAGAGGTCAAATATCTAGGGCTAATCCTAGATAATAAGTTACTCTGGAATAAACACGAAAACGAAATAATACACAAAGCTACAAAAGCCCTTATGGTCTGCAGAAACATTGCTGGGAAAAATTGGGGCTGTAACCCAAAGACATTGCAATGGATGTACACAGCAATAGTGAGACCTATCATCACATATGCGGCAGTAGCTTGGGGCACGAGAGCTAATCTGATCACTACGAGGACAAACCTCTCAAAGATTCGGAGACTAGCCTGTGCATGTATCACTGGAGCAATGAGAGTAATACTAAATCTCTAGCCACTGCATATTCAAGTAGAAAATGCTAGGAAGAAAACAATATATAGAATGATCAAAGAAGGAATAATCAAGGAAAAACCTCGATCACTTCAACTTGATCAAACTTGGGAAATGCCCCAAGATGACATGCCAAAGAAATTTAACTTTGTGAGGAAATTTACCACTAAACAGAAAAGCAAATCTGAATGGGACGAAAACACCATATTGGGGCTAAGCCAAAACGCCATAAAATGGTACACGGACGGCTCCAAGACCGATAAAGGAACAGGAGCAGGGGTGTTTTGGACCTAGAACGAAATACTCAGAAAGCTTGGGTACGTTCCCAAGCATCTTTCAAGCGGAAATTCGTGCCATCGAAAGATGTATAGAATTTAACATTGAAAGAAACTATCGTAGACAGAAGATTGTAATCATGTCAGATAGTCAAGCAGCCATCAAAGCTCTGAACTCAGATACAATCAATTCAAAGATGGTCTGGGAATGCCTAGGCAAATTAAATGAACTAGGACAGAATAACACTGTTACCCTCCTATGGGTTCCAGGACACGTAGGAATAGAAGGAAATGAAACAGCAGACAAGCTGGCAAAAAAAGGAGCTGAAACCCCATACCTGGGACCAGAACCATCCTGTGGGATCAGCAGTAGTACAATCTTAGAAAAACTAAAGAAAAAAATGGATAAAGAAAAATCCAAGTACTGGAATGATCTAGAAGGACTAAGACAATCGAAGACGCTCCTGGGAAACTATAACCAGAAGAGATCTCACAGCTGTATAACCTGAGTAAGAAAAACCTCCGAATTATAACAGGAATACTAACCGGTCACTGTCGATTAAGAAGACATATGAAGAAACTAGGATTAGTAGATGAAGCAAACTGCAGATTCTGTGAGGTAGAGGATGAAACCTCAATACACATACTTTCAGAATGCATGGCATTAAGTAATTCTAGGGTCAAATACCTAGGGTCATACGAAATAGAAAGGGAAGAACTACCTAATTTAAAACCCAATGATATCCTAAACTTTCTAAGGAAGATAGGACTAGAAGAGCTACTATAAGTCTGAGGAATCATGAGAAATATAGCAAGAAAAGGGGGACACAATAGATCTTATAGGTCGCTGGTGTATCTGTCACCCCTAACACCATACATACATACATACATGGAAGAAGATTTTATAAATTGGTTATCTATAACCCTGAGGAGTCATTGACGTCATTGTGACGTCAATGCAAGAGGAACCAATGCGAGGTTCGAATGAATGCTAGTTGCCATGTTTAACTTAGAAAGACTTACTATCCTTGTCTTATTAACGAGCAATAGAAAGAAATACTTTTAAGAGAAATATCAACACTGGAGAACATTATTAAGTGCGCTAGTGCTGCTTAACATTTTTCTTAAAAGTATCTCTTTCTATTGTGCGTTAATAAGACAAGGATAGTAAGTCTTTCTAAGTTAAACATTGCAACTAACATTCATTCGAACCTCGCATTGGTTCCACAATGACGTCACTGACAGACAACTGGGCATCAAGACGTAAAAATCCGTATACCAAATACCAAGTATATCGTTTAAATAGCGCTTTGTCAAAAAAGTTTGCTTTAATGTTACATATTACATATTCTTAAACTAAATTGTAAATCCATAATTTTACTTACCAACTTGAAGTATTTAACAATGCTTACTTAGCAAATACATTCCTACACCAAAACCGGTAAATATATGAAGTGCTAATACTGCAATTAGTGGCCACATTTTGATGATTCTTTTTCAATAAACTAAAAAGAAAATAGGTATAATTTTTGAGAACGATTTTTGCCGTTATTTACTCTTTTTGATGCAAAGCAACTTCTTAATGTACATTTGAAACAAAATTTGTACTGAAGCAACGATAATTTTGCGCAAAGATCTTAGCCAACTCCATATAAGATTCTTAATGAAATAATTGTGTTTAATAATAAGGCTCAAAAGAAATTGGCGCTAATAATCAACATTGTTAGTTTGGAACTGAGATTTTAAATCTATGTACAAGCGGTTATAAGTTTCAGAAGTTTAAGCAGGCTACAGCTTTTTAATTCCGATTTACCCCATTTGCTTTCTGTTCTTAAGTGAACAGATGCGGAGTCCAATGGTAAGCTACTTTATATAGATTTAAAAGGCCCAATAGTGTCTTTATTTTGCGATATGCCACAAGCTTATCTTTGTAGATGAACTTCCTCAAAATATCTACTGAATAATTGTCCGTTTTGGTGCAGTTTCTCTTGTATCATTAATCCATCCACATTTAAACCGTTCTCAGTAACGACAAATTGTTAGCAATTCTTGTCTTTGAAAAGTATAAAAATACTACTCTGCGAAAATGTTTACGACTTAATTCTATTTTTCGGTTTGATTTTCAACTAAAACAATTCGTTGTAACTATGTTACCACAAGTTTAACACTAAAACTTTAAATTTGGATTAATGTATGTCTCAGTAAGCAAAGTACTACCCATTTTCATTTATAAAAATATAAAGCAGAATTTGGACAGCTTTGGCTATATTTACAGTGGTTCTATTTAATTTACTTACCAAGACGTAAAAAGACACCATTAACAACAGAAACAATAAAATATTGATGCTAATGCCAAGGTTCCAACAACTGCTCCTGCTGCTACAGCTACGTGACTCCAATCCATTTAAATTAATTTTATACACTGAGTATGAAATATACAGCGTTGTGGCGATTTATCGTTACTAGTAATTTTATTAGCTGTAAGATACTAAGATTATTCTTTGTTGTTTGCGACATTGTAACGATCTATCTGATCGTTTGAATTAAGAATAATTTCACCATACTATTGTTACCGTGCCTATTTCGACGAGAATTAGTAAGTTTAATAGTTGTGATTTAAAAATGTGCCGTGAGCAGTGTAACTCTTCGAAATACAGGTTAATTCGATTTTAATAATGTTTGCTTTAATTATTTTATTTATTCTAAGTGTCTAACTAAGGGTGATATTTTATTGATACTAACCAAAATCAAGTAGTTTTAATGTAGCCAAATATCAAATTTTGTTGATTATTTATTAAAGCCTTGTCCGGTTTTCACACTAGCTTTAAGAATTAATTTACTCTCAATAAAGTGGAAGAATCCGATTTGGCTAGAAAATTATTTAACTTGGTTGTGAAATCGATAAGGGATTGATTTTTGATTATTCTTATCTATTAAGGGTTCTTTCCAATTTATTTGAAGAGGTCCACTGGAGTTATTAAACTATAACTAGATTGCATAAATTCCAGCAATTTTGTGGAGGAACAGGAAAAGAATTTTAATCCCGAATTTTGGAAACTGGTAGCAAAAATCATCCATATAGAATAGATACGGAATCATATAAGTCAATTCAAGGGTTACTAAAGACTTCCATTGAGGTAAGAGAATAATTAATTCTTTAATTAACATAATAAATCTTATTTCTACTAACTTTTATTCTTTGTTTCCCCATCTTGTCAGATGGTCTAGATCTAGAGACTGAACATTCCACTGACTTTAAAGTATTAAATTTCTTCAAACAATAACAAGTTTTACAAGATTCAAATATACAAATACTGGTGTTAAATAACGATAAAAACGAACATATCGCAAAATAAAATCAGTTGTGGCAGTAACAAACTTAACTGTGATATTGAGCTCTTCACTTCACATTTATCACTAAATTTGACAGTCATCAATCTGTTAATTAAATCTAAACCTGGAGAAAGTTCCTTGACACCTGTTAATCTTCCATTGAAATTTGGACAGATTGTTTTGTGAGCTGTGGACCTTTTTTTGTGATTATTTTGTAACTTTGAATTGCCAGAAAAGAGTGCATTTGCTACTCCGTCGACGAATGAATGATTTTAATATTAAGATTTTACATGTTTATGCATCATTTGGTCAATACCATTTAATCTATATATATAAAACTTAAAGGTGACTGACTGACTGACTGACTGACATAGTGATCTATCAACGCAGAGCCCAAACTGCTGGACGGATAGGGCTGAAATTTGGCATGCAGGTAGATGTTATGACGTACGCATCCGCTAAGAAAGGATTTTGATTAATTCCACCCCAAGGGCATAAAATAGGGGATAAAATTTGTATAAAACTTTGTCAATTTTAAACCGTTTGGGCTGAAACTTTGCATGCATATAGTTACTATGACGAAGGCATCCCATAAGAAAGAATTTTAATTAACTCCACCCCTAAGGGGATAAAATAGGGAATGAAAGTTTTTATGAAACTTTGTCAATTTTAAACCGATCGAGCTGGGATTTTGCATGCATATAGCTACTATAAGGTAGGCATAGCCTAAAAAGGGATTTTAATAAATTCCACCCTTAATGGGATAAACTAGGCGATGAAAGTGTATATAAAAGTTTGTCAATTTTAAACCGATCGAGCTAAGATTTTGCATGCATATATCTACTATGACGTAGGCATTCCCTAAAAACGAATTTTAATTAATTCCACCCCTAAGGGGATAAAATAGGGGATAAATGTTTGTATGAAACTTTGTCAATTTTAAACCGATCGGGCTGAGATTTTGCATGCATATAGCTACTATGACGTAGGCATCCCTTTAGAAAGGATTTTGATAAATTCCATCCTAAGGAGATAAAATAGGGGATGCAAGTTGGTATCAAACTTTGTCAATTTTAAACCGATCGGGCTGAGATTTTGCATGCATATAGCTACTATGACTAAAGCATCCCTAAGAAAGGATTTTAATAAATTCCACCCCTAATGGATAAAATAGGGGATGAAAGTTTGTATGAAACTTTGTCAATTTCAAACCGATCGGGCTGAGATTTTGCATGCTTATAGCATGCAAGTTTTTACAGTTTTAAAATAATAATACCACTCGCGCATTAATATGCGGGGTGTGTGAAGCGGTGAGGCGGTAGCGCGCTGCTGCTGGCCGACATGACACTGTCGATAGACGCGTAGAGTCTTGAAAATTCGAAAATAAATTTGTTTTATTACGTAGTGGTGTACTAAGAAATTACTTTTTTAAATTCCATCCCTAAGGATTTAAAATAGGGGTTGCAAATTTGTATGAATCTCGGTGGCAAAAAACTAAAGTCCACGCGGATGAAGTTGCGGGCGGCCGCTAGTTTCTCATACAAAGCAACTTGGTTTATTTGTGTGTGTGTGTGTGTGTGTGCGCGCGCGCGCGTTTGTGTGTTTGTGTGTGTGTGTGTGTGTGTGTGTGTGTGTGTGTGTGTGTGTGTGTGTGTGTGTGTGTGTGTGTGTGTGTGTGTGTGTGCGTGTATGTGTGTGTGTGTGTGTGTGTAAAAAAAAACAATAGGAAATGACTTGATATGTACAATAGTTTTCACTGTTACTATTGTTGTGTTGTTTCGGGGTCAGAACCATAATTACACGATTCATTTACAGTAATAATCTTTTTAAGAAAATTTTTATTACCACTGATCATTTCTAAATTTTATTCTGTAAATCAGCTTATAATTAGTCACATTCAAGGCTCTGTATTTTTCAATCACATGAGGATCACTATCAAAAGATGTACCTACAGTCGATTTTTTTTTTAAATTACACTCTTTTACTTGTGTTTTGCCATACCCCCATACATGAAGCATTCTGCATCATTTGAATAGTTGATTTTCTGAGTTAAATGCAAAATTTAATACAAATGTGTTGATCTAATCTTTCAGTGATTTGTAACAATGATATAATTTAGAAAACACAAAAAAGGCTTAAAACAAGTTGCACTATACTTACCAAAGTTGTTGGTTTATAAGACGTTTAAGTCTCCTCTGGCTCCAAGATATAATTGCAGATCGTGATAGTTTTCAGAATGTTCTTTGTATAATTTTCTTTTCCTGTAGTGCTTTTCTTATATAACATACTGAACTAATATACAAAAAATTGTAAGGAATCAAAATGATGTTTAAAGTCTTATTTTTGAAATTTAATTTTTTTTGGCCGTGGACAAGAATCCCATTTAGCCACGATTATTTTTATATTTATTAATTAATTATTTTTTAATTTGTTTTAATTATTATTGTACTCGTCAGCAGTATTCTCTCTCTCTCATACATAGCCCTATAATGCGACAAAGAAAAGATAAGAAGAGGTACAGCGGGATAAACGGGTACAAACTTTTACGCTAAGGTGCCCTTTGTAGCGACTTAAAGTACACGACAGGCAACGAAAAGTAAGGTTATTACATATAGGAAAAAAAATAGACTTTCTTCACATACACATTTCAAACGTACTTTCAAATTTTTCTTTTAATACATTTTAAAAACTCCCACAAAATATTACGAATTTTTAAATTCCGACGTGCCAGGTATAGCAATGAAATAATATGATTCTGAGGCAAGGTTGTATGTTCAGTTAATAAAGAACACTAGTTTACAAAATTTAACTTTTTATATATATGTACCCCGAAAAAAGTGTACCTATGTAAATATGTTTATCTACCCTCCTTAAACCTAAAAGTGTAAGCAGAAATATTTTATCACGTCACAATTTTTTCCTGCCGTCAAATGTTTTTTATAACTACCCGACGTGGTAACGACATTCAATTGTTTATTTATTCGCTTCAAACGCCAGTTATCTTGCTACGGATTGATTTAAAATGTCTAGTAGAAAGTGCTAACAAAGTTCTGATCGTTTTTGTTATGTATGTGGACAGTTAATATTTTCAAAAAAGAGAAGACCTATTGTAGATTCGTTAAAAAATGCATATTATTATCTTCGTTATTTTGGATTTCCTGTTGCAAATCAAGATAAAAAGTGGGTGCCTCACGTATTTTGCGAAAGCTGTAGAATAATCTTACTCCAGTGGTCATCGGGAGAAAGTGTTTACCTTCCATTTGGTTTACCAATGCTATGCAGAGAACCGAGTAATCATGAAACTGATTGTTACTTTTGTGTTACGAAGACATTGGGATATAATAAAAAGACTAAGGCAAGTATTATATATGCCGAAGTTCCTTCTGTTACTAAGCCGAATTTACATTCGAAAGATCTACCACATCCAGTTTGTCCCGGTACTTCCAGTGCAAATTTAATAGATGATGACAATAACAGTGATGTTGAATTGAAGTCAATTTCTAGTGATTCTGACGAATTTTTACCTCAAGAAAACACTCCACATTTAATTAACCAAGCCGAATTAAATGATCTTATAAGAGATTTACAGTTATCAAGATCTAAAGCAGAGCTTCTTGCCTCCCGCTTACAACAATGGAACTTTTTACTACCAGACACAAAAGTTACGTTTTTCAGAAACAGAAGTAAAGTTTATACTTAGACTTTTTCAAAAAAGGAGGTGAATATTGTACTGATATCCCGGGACTTTTTAAAGCAATGAAAACTATGATAAAACAGAGTGGCGTGTTTTCATAGACTCTTCGAAAAGTAGCCTGAAAGCTGTTTTATTACATAACGGAAATAAGAAACCGTCCATACCAATAGGACACGCAGTGAATTGCAAAGAGACCTATGAAACGATGCGTACTTTAATTAATTTAATTAAGTATGAAGAACATCAATGGAAAGTGTGCGGCGACCTCAAAGTCATCGGTATGTTACTGGGATTGCAGGGTGGTTACACGAAGTACTGTTGTTTCCTTTGTTTATGGGACAGTAGAGCGAAACACCATCATTATGTAAGGAAAGAATGGCCTGTTCGGAATGAGTATATTCCATGAAAAATGAACATTAAACACGAACTATTGGTTGATTCAAATAACGTTACTCTACCCCCTTTACACATCAAACTGGGGCTCATGACAAAAACAGTGATGCGTTCCGGTATTTGCAAAAAATCTTTCCAAGCATTACAGAGGCAAAACTGAAAAAGGGTATATTTATTGGCCCACAAATTCGTAAAATTATGAAAGACTCTCTGTTTGAAAACCTTGTATCGGTTAAAGAGAAATCTGCTTGGAACTCATTCATAATGGTTGTAGAAAATTTTTTGGGAAATAAAAAAAGCGAAAATTATGAAGAAATTGTCAACAATTTACTGAAAAATTTTCAGGATATGGGAGTAAACATGTCATTAAAGATACACTTTCTACACTCACATCTGAATTTTTTCCCTGAAAACTTAGGAAGTATGAGTGACGAGCAGGGTGAACGATTTCACCAAGATTTAAGGATTTTCGAAGAACGACATCAAGGATTTTGGGATGAAAATATGTTAGGAGATTACTGCTGGTCCATCATTAGAGAAACTGATTCAAATAACTATAAAAAGAAAGCAAAACTTAGTCATTTTTAATTTATTTCTGTATTAATTCTAAAAATTTTGTATTCCCTTCAAGTAAATAAATATTTTATAAACCAGACGTGACAGAATTTTTTTATTATTTTTTCTGAGTAATTCTACCTAAATACAATATAAAATAACAACTTTCAGCTGGGGTATGAAAACCGTGTAAACTAGTGGAATTAATCCAATAATTCGTAGCAACCCTATTGTAAGCACAACTAAACATCCAATGGATTAAATCATCATTCATTTAAGACACGTAATTGTTCTCCGAAAATAGTACACAGTTAACTTACCTAACTCAGTTGATGATTTTTTTATAATCCATTTTAATTAAGTTCTAATTGCCGTATACATCATACCAAACAAAACAAGTCCTCCAAGTGCCGCCAATGCTAGTATAGGTAACATTTAAATGACTTAGGTACTAAAAATAAATTTATTATGTCAACTTTTTGTAAAAAAATGCATAAACAAAAAGAAAAAAAACACGGTGTTATTCTTAAAAATATTTCATTGAACACGTGTTTCATGGTTTATTAGAATCCCTCCGTAAGGTGCCAATAAGGAGTTAAAACTTGTAAGAATAATATTTTTTCTACAAGCATGCGTAAAACAACACTTTCCCGCACGCATTTTAATTCAGAAAATATCTCTTTCCCGCACGGAGTGCGGGAAATACTTTTTCCCGCACGGCGTGCGGGAAAGAATTTTTCCCGCACGCATTTTTTTTTTTATTAATTAGAGATGTTTTCCGATAACCTTTTTGACAAATTATTGTATTATTATCTTTATCTTGTTGGACTACATACAAATAGTAAAAAAAATTAAGATTATTTTACATGAAAATAGGGACTTTTAAAATGTTTGTTTTTAAAATTTTTTAAAAAAATCATAATTTATTAAATCACCCCTGTAAACCTTACTCAAAGCAACAACAAACTCACCTGTTTAAGTAGGGTTGCTATAGCTACAGTCGTGTATTTATTGACACTATGAAAGATTTAATTGTCACAATCGCATCTTTTCAAGTATCTAAATAATTTTCGAGGTGATTTTGCTTGTAGAAAAAATATTGATCCTAACTCTTGCGGAAATTAACTTTCCCGCACTTAACTGCTTGCCCGAACTCCGCTTCGCGTCGTTCGGGCATCGGCAGTTCGCGTGCGGGAAAGTATAACTTTCCGCACTTGTTAGGATAATAACTATTAAAATTATTCCGTTTTGTTGGTAAATAACTATGCGGAATTCTACAGATAAAGTTTAAAATTCGTAAAAAATTTTGTTGAAAATCATGTAAAAATAATTAAAATCGTAAAAAACAGTAGAACAAATTGACAATCGTAAAAAATTGTAGAAAATCGTGCAAAATAGTTGGACATCTTACAAAAAAGAATAATAGTAAAAATCACAAAAACTAGTGAAAATGTGAAAAAAGACAAAAAAAACTGTCAAAATTTAAAAAATATATATAAATAAATCGTGACCAATTGTTGTCCAATCATAATGTAAGGAAAGTCCTATAATGGAAGTAATCAAAGTTAACTCTTAATTATAATTTATTTTTACATGCAGAATAAAAGTAGTATCACAACTACCAAGTGTTTAAACTTTTCCTTTTTTTTTCTGTAGATTTTCTATTTTCATATTACCAGATGACCATAGGTACTTATAACCTTTCCTTTTTATAAATAAGTTTAAAATTTACAGAAAAGATTAAATTGTCTTACCTATTGATAAACTAACTGTATCTGCTTCTTCTTGTTTGTTTTCAAAAGTATGATATAAGTACTGGAAACTAATTTTTAAACGAAGGCGATAAGACACTACTTTTAGCAATAGCCAACTGGCCCGTTCTGGGACCCACGACAGACAGCCTTTGTAATATTAAGTCGTTGGTGGCAAATCTATAAAATGAAAGCAGCTTAAGTTACTTCTTAGTGGATTAGCATCTACCAGTAAAAATCCCGTCAAAATCAAATAAGCCGTTCCGGAGATTAGCCGGAACAAACAGACAAAAATTGTAGAAAACATATTTTGGTGTATGTACCGGTATACTTACAAATGCATTTAGTAAAGAGCGGTTGTTTTAAAATTATAAAAGACACTTAATATTTTATTATATTTAAAAACTAGTTGTACTCGCAACGTCGTTCGCGTGGCGTGTGATTGTTGTATAAAAATTTCTTACCCCACCCCATTTAAGGAATGGGAGAGAAATTTTTATACACCAGATGTTAAGTTGAAAGAAGACAAATACATATGTGAAAACCGCATTCGAATCGGATCAGTAGTTTTCATGTGATGCGCGCACAAACATACAGACAGACAGACAAAAAAATCAAACCACATTTTTGGGTTCTATTTCGATGTACCCACGACGTCGTTCGCGTGGCGTGTTGATTTTTGTATAAAAATTTATTTCCTCGCCCCGTTAAAGGGGTAGGGGGAGAAAGTTTTATACACCAGATGTTAAGTTGAAAGAAAACAAATACGTCTTTGAAAACCGCATTCGAATAGGATCAGTAGTTTTCATGTGATGCTCGCACAAACATATACATTTCTACAGTTTTATTATATGTATAGATGATGCGATTTAAAATGCTGTCTGGTTATTTCTTTCTTTTTGTTATGAATCGGTTTTATTCGACCTTTTTTTACCACCTTAATATACAGTAAAAAATATACTTTAATTTGAAAAAATTTCAGCTAAACTCAATTATTTCTAATTTAAGAACAGTTTTTAGGGTTTCGTAGCCGAATGGCAAAAAACAGAATCCTTATAGATTCGTCATGTCTGTCTGTCCGTCCATATGTCACAGCCTTTTTTTTGCGAAATTTAAAGAACTACACTGTTAAAACTTGGTAAGTAGATTTAAGATTTAACAAAAAAATAGAAAAAAAATAAATTTTTCGATTTCCCCTATACTTAAATTTGATACTCAATTTTTTATTAAACCCATACGTGTGCGGCATCTATGGATATAAATCAAAAATAATATTTAGGCTTTTAATATTTTTTTTGCTAAACTGAATATTTTGCGCGAGAGATTCTTCCAAAGTGGTAAAATGTGTGTCCCTCCCCCTTTAACTTCTGGAATAAGAGAATTGTATAACTAAAAAATATATATGATATACATTTGTGTAAACTTCCACCGAAAATTTGTTTGAACGAAATTTAGTTATTAGTTTTTTTCTTAAACACAACGAACTACAAGAACTTTTATATTATGTTACTTGATGCTGCGGAACCCACTTGGCCACTTTTATTTAATAGTTAAACGTTACTTATTATGAAAACCTTCAATTAATAGGAACTTACCTTAGGTCTGTGGAAAGAGGCACTAATTTCACCAGTAGTGATTTCTTAAACGTCTGGTTTTTACTAGTATCCTTTCCCATTCTTGTATAGTATTTATTAAAATCTACACATAACCAAATGATGTGTCAAATCAACCAAACAAGAAAATGTAGTATAAAAATATTTTCGGTATGTTATTATTAATACAAAATATTTTTATATTATGCATTTAGTAAAAATAAAGGACTTAACTACTTGGTATTATATGCGTAAGACAAAATATTCATTGTAAGATAAAATGCATTTTTATTCATTGAACAAGTATTTAAAGTTACCCTTGTCGACCGATAATCACCGTTGAACAAAAGGTTTTTTTATGAAGGTAATAACGAAATTCAATAGTTGCACCAAGGCGAAACACAATTGTTGTCGACCAAATGATTAACTGTACATTTTTTCCTAAAAAGTAAATAGTTCTTTTGTAATTAACAAAAAAATAACAAGAAAAGTAAATATTAAGAAAATCAAAGTAATGTTAAACAAAAGGAAACAAATTTTACCTTAGCCTTGTACAATTATAGATCAGATCAACAGCTTCAAGTATCTACATAAAATGATTATATTATAGTAGCCTACATTCTGAACTGGAAAAAATTAAAAATAAAACAGGATAGAAAATCGTTCCAGAAACTTAAAACTCGATTTTTGTGATTTTTGAATAAATTAGTTTCTTGTGAAAAGTGGATCTATATAAAATCCTTAAGCAGAAGTGTTGCATGAAATAGATAAGAACTTGTAACATTTTTATTTTATCCTGTATATTCAGTCCTAAATTTAGATACTGAACAACGCCCTTCTGTTTTTTAACGGTCTTTTTGTTTCTATAAACTAATTTTTTATTAGATATTTCCTATCTCTATCCATTTTCTCCATTTATATAGAGGTTATAATAAGCCGTTTTTATAAAATTCGTGATTAATATACTCCTGTTTTTTACCTTAGAATGCAACAAAGCCCATTGCTACTACAAGAATATATTTTGGAGAGTTAAACCAGTTGCTACGCTAAACCTTTCTTTTAGGTTCTTTATGGTACCTTATCTTATGTTTTCTGAGAGAAAAAATTCGTAGATCAACTTTATAAGGAGGGTAACTTTAGTTTTAGGTTGTACAGATCAGTACCGATGTTTCCTTAGTTGGTATGTGTTTTCATATGACTAACTTGGATACTGTAGTATCAACTATATATCATTACGTTTAGTAAAAAACTTCTGTGTTTTGTGCTAAGAATGCTGGTAAACATCTTATGGAATAAGTAAAAAAGTTTCTATGAAAATAAGCCACCAGGGTTCCAATTCAGTTATATGGTCAGTTAATAGTATGTGGTAAAGTTCCTATTATTTTTTCGTAGTAATTATTGATGCAATATCTGTATTTATTATAAGATTATAGATTTGTTTCTATATTTTTTTTAACAATTTTAAAGAAAAGGTTTTGATGCGCTAAATCTCTACCATTGTGTCGTTTTTCGGGTTCCGTACATTAAAAAATCTAGATAAATCTGTCTGTTACCAAACTTTATCTTATAAACGTAATAGCTACAATTCTAAAATTTTCACAAATTACGTATTTCCGTTTGCTGGCACTATTTACTTACCATAGCCCGTTAAGCAGATGTAGAGTAGCTCTTAACCCCAACAAAACCCAAACCATCTATTTCAGACATCCAAACCTCAGTCTACGAGAAAATCTACTTTTGACCATATCAACTGTTTACTATGGGAGGAACTCCTCGTTCCTCAAGATCAGGTGACCTACTTGGGCGTGCGATTTACTCGAACGCTCAGGTGAACGCTGATTTTGAACTTACAATCAAACAAAATGAGAAGACAAGCGTCCCTCCTAGTTGCCCTGGGTGCTAACACCAAAACTTTACTCCACAATTCTAAAACTTTTATCCGACCTCTGGTCGATTATAAGACCGTGCCATGCTCTGCCTGCCTTAGAGACTTCTCCATTTTCTTCATGCCACAGCGAAAGCAATCAAACGCAAAGCCAAAAACCTACACCACCTTTATCCAAGCCGCCTTGTTTACCAGAACACAAATATACTGCCTCTTCTTTCTCGATTAAGACGATCGAGAGTTCCGAAAATCAAGATCCCACTTTCCACCCTTAGACTCCTCCAAACAGTAGACAGGGACCTTCCTGCAGACCTAGAAGCCATCCTTGATGAAACCCCTCTATTCTACAGATAGATGGTAGATGTGAAAAGATACAGACCGACGGGTCCTCAGAAACGGTCCACCTGACCAAATAAATAATAAAAAAATAATAAAAAAAAAATAATAATGAATCGTAGAGGAGGAGCCGACACGACTTCATTTATTCAGTGTAACCTTCAGCACAGCAGAGTGGCCATGGCAACCATCAGCCGCCACCTTGCTGAGCAACAGGTCACAATTGCATTAATCCAAGAACCCTGGATAAGGAAAACCAGAATCATTGGTTTAAGTACTTTAACTGGTAAAACTTTTTAATTTCCTAACAATGACCAGCCAAGGACTGCCATATACGTAACTAGGCAAATTAAAGTTCATCCTTTGGCGCATCTCTCCTGCTCAGACTTGACTGCAGTAAGGATGGAATATGCTAGTTGTGACGGACAACCAAATACCGTAGTCCTAGCACCAGTGTACCTCCCCTCTAATGCAGCCGCACCACCAGCTAGCAGGGAACTGGAGGAACTGGTGAAGTACTGCCAGCACCAGAAATTGGAGCTCATTATCGGCTGCGACTCCAATGGACATCAGGTCAACTGGGGCAGTAAGGACATAAACGCCAGAGGTAAGTCACTTTATGACTATATAATAGGAAATAACCTCTGCGTTATGGACAGAGGAACCACTCCCACCTTTGTAAACTCTCGAAGTCAAACCATAGTAGATATAACGTTGTATACAACTAAAATATCAAAACAAATCCGATGCTGGCAGGTGTCTGACGAAGTATCAATGTCAGATCACCGGTGATTAGCATTTAAATTAGATCTGGTTGGTGTGCCCTCAACTCTATCCCGCGACCCTAGAAAGACCGACAGAGCAACTTACGCTTCTCGGTTTGAAAGGGCTCTGCGGGAGTGTGAGGTCACCACACCCGGAAATAATAGTGATCTGGAACGGTACCTATACAACAACGATACAGAACACAATCATCAAGTATTACAAAAGCTCTTGCCCCCTAAGGCTGACTAATAATAAAGGCAACTTCACCCCTTGATGGTGCCCAGAATTAGAACGTCTAAGGAAGATGGCGAGAAAGGCTTTTAACAAGGCAAGTAGTTCAAAACTCCTCGAGGATTAGAACTTATACAAGCTCCACCTTAAGGAATACAAAAAAGTCGTTAGGCAAAAACAGAGAACGGCATGGAGAACCTACTGTGAAGAAATCGAGGATTTTCCACAGGCAGCGAGACTCCAAAGAGCCTTAACAAAAGATCCATATAGAGATATTGGTATAATTAAAAAACAGGATGGTAGCCAAACTACCAACCTGGAAGAAAGTTTTACATCTCTTGCAAGAAATACACTTCCCCGATTCTGTTGCTACAGTAGAGGCAAAGTGGAACGAGGAACATCACATACCCTCGACAGAGGACTGGCACATTGCCAGACTCATTGTTACCGAGGACAAACTTAAGTGGGCAATATCTAGCTTCTCCCCCTTCAAATCACCGGGAATGGACGGAGTTTATCCAGCCCTGCTGCAGTGGGGTCTGGAGGAGCTCCTTCCTCACCTAGTGCAAATATTCAGAGCTTTCCTAGCTCTGAATTATATACCGAAGCAGTGGAGAAAAGTAAAGGTTGTCTTCACACCAAAACCTGGAAGAATGGATTACTCCATTCCAAAAGCTTACCGACCTATTAGCCTTACATCATTCTTATTAAAAATGCTAGAGAGGCTAAATGAAAGATACATAAGGGATACAATGATTAACACCAAACCACTGCACCCCAATCAACATGCATACACAACAGGAAAATCAACCGATACGGCCCTACATCATGTGGTTGGTCAGATCGAGCGATCATTGGACAAGAAAGAGTGTATTTATTTCTCGTTCATTCATTCATTATGAATTATTCGAGGAGGTCTTACCAGAAAATGTCGAAGAGTCTCAGCTTAATTTTACCTTATTGAAGTAAAACTTCTTTAGCGAGACTAGGAGTAAAAAAGTTATCCTAACGGACGTGACGTCATTCTAATAACAGAAACCGGAAACAAAACCTAATACTGACACGATTTTGCATGGGCGCCGGCAGCAGGGTGCAAGAGGGTGCGCTTGCACCCACCTGCTATGAAAGAAAATACCTAAATTTACCAGAAAATTATATATTTTTTTTAATTTTTTTATTAAATTATTGTTTGAATAAAAACTAAAGGCGTCGCGGTTGCTGTCCAAATCATTCTACATTCTATATATATATTAGATCATAATAGTGTGTAGATGCAGATGCACCCCCTGAAAATAATCCTTGCGGCGCTCATGCGATTTTGCCTCCTATATTAAATAAAATTAAATCTGTAATTGTATGAATTGACAGCTGATCATCTTGTCAATCGAAATACATTGCTTATATATAAATAGTTTTTTGTGTATAAAGTGTTTGTATTAAATATGAATAAACAATGTGGATTTATTAATGAAGAAAGTGATGAAAAAATATTGATTGAAAATGAGTGAATAGGTGCATAAATTTTATTTTTGGTGTGTAATTACACTATTTATACCTAATTATTTATACCTATTATTTATACCTAGCTATTTTCGTTTTATAGACTTAAAGAGCTAAAAAGAAAAAGAAATTGTGAACGTCAAAGGGGATATTATAAGCGCCAGAAAGATTTGAAGAAAAATGACAAAAATGAAAAAATGACGAGACAGCCACATTCATTATGATTTGATTAAGTAAGTTTATATACATACATACATATTATGATAGTAAATAATTGTTTATACGGAATCTTTACGTTGAGTAAAGAAGCATGTTGCACGTTTTTGTTCATAAAATAATAATATTCAAAATATTTTAACACTTTCTTATACTTATTTTAGGTTTGGTTAGGTAGCCATAAAGGCCATAAAACCACTAGTCAAGATGGCTGATCTTTTACCACCAATAACAGATCCTTCGTAGACGTGAAGGAAACAAACTTAACTCAGGATTTTAAATTTTATGGAATATGCTATAAAATGCTACAAAATGAAATGGTTATCTAACTATCGAAGGCTCATGTGTTGTGATGTATTACAATAAGGTAGATACAGCTACAAAATCACACATTCTAAACGTAATGTGTGTATATTTTTAATATTGTTTACCTATTATTGAAGCAAAACTTCTTTAGGCACGACTAGGGGTAGATTCTAACGGAAGATTCTGATGGAAGTAACTGTATAATTTCAGCTATGGGAGGAGTTTAAATTTCCGAAATTTAATTATGAAATTTTCAAACGGTTTCAAATACATTAATGGTATTTATAGACTAAAATCTATGTTTCACATTTTAGTTAAACCTATTATTTCATATATAAAAAAATAATGATAACTTTCAAATTCCTATTTCTAATGAATAATATAAATATAACATCTCATTTTTTTTGTAAAGTATATAGGCAATAAATATGATTGAATTGTAATTAAATATTTATTTTCCGATACGTACGTCGACAAGTTTTACTTCAATCGCGCGTAAAGGTTACACGCACACTCTTTTTTTATTTTTGTTAAACATTCTAAGGAGATTTTTTTTGTATTATTTTGGATAAGAATTCAGAGAAATTTTAGACTATTTCCCGGGCTACTTGGAATAAGAAATTTAAAATATCTTTCTTAGTTCCAAAGAAAGATCCCCATTATATCAGAAACCATTTTAAGAGCCTAACCCGAGATTTTAGAAAACTACAAAATATCAACATATTTTTTTCTTTAACTAATATGATCTTTTGATAAAAAAATATGAATTATTTTTTTTACTATAATTATTAAAATTTTTTAATACTAAATAATGACTTTAAACTGATGTCAGGGTTAAATTTGTGAAGTTTGGGCTTTGGTCCCGTATTTTCTTTTTTTGAGAAAGACTGATGATACTTTTTACTTAGCTATCTGCTAAGGTTCATGTAGTGTAAGATTTTTCTTAAAGAAAATCCAATCAACGATAGGTCGACGTAAATTATAAACTTTGAGTTACCTGGTTACACTAGCGACTAAAAATTAAAGTCAATAATATAATAATAAATTTCAGTGTGATCACACGCACGACTTAAAACTAAATTTCTAACAACAATACCAAGATATATTTTTTTGCAATATATAAAGGCTTATAGCTTATCTGTATTAGCGATGGTAGCTTCAAATCTCCAAAACCCAACGCTGTTTGGTTCCGGTACAGAACCAGGATCAGTTCCAAAACAAAATACTGCTAATACCACGAATATTTAGCCAACTCCAGTAACCCAGTAACTAGGTGATAAGCCTTCGTCAAAGGAATAAGCCAGTACCAATGAATTAAGCTTGTACCGAAAATTTAATCCTGAGCCAAAGAATTTTAATCCTGCACCAAGGAATTTTAATCCTGCTCCAAGGACCCTAGATGGAAAAGGGTATAAGTATATCTCGAGAACTTCGCTAGTTCAGGGATTGAATTTAAGATTTAAACCACCTTATAACGATCTGCAGTTAAATCAACGGAAAATTTGTAAGAAATCCCACACGTTGTAATTTCCAATCGAACCGTAATTCACAAAAATAGCAACTAATCGTGATGAACCCAATAGTTCGGTTGGATAAAATCCCAGCGACCCGTAATCAACAAAATATCAACTAATCGAGATTAACCCAATAGTTCGGTTGGAAAAGAAAGGTTCAGTTTCAAACCCACACCTAAGTGCCATCGATGTACGATGATTTAAAACTTTACCCACAAAATTTCCTTGTGACAGTTTTACTGCTATGTTAGACCTTTAGACCTTCTCGGTGGCTTGTCGAATCACAAATGGCCCAAAAATCAATCATATTGGCCAGAAGTACCATGACAGATGGCCCTTACCTATCCCATTATTAGTTTGAAGGTCGTGGCCTCGAATTACTTATTGGATGGTCTTTTACTAACACTACGTTCATGTAATGCGGCTTTGTTTGACTCACGGAATAGTTCTGATACAACCGAATGAACAGAAAAAGAAGAAGAGATCCAGCAATCTATTTATAACCTCAAATTTTATTACTTGTCATAATAATAACAATAACTCTAAATACCTACCTATGTACCCAAAAACAATAAATAGATTAAAACTTTTGATAAATGAAAAATCAAATTTGGCTATAACACTAGATAAATGTCGTTGTTGAACTCTCAAATCTGGAGAAATTAGTATGGTGAGTACTCAATTTATTACCGATTAAAAATAATTATTGCTAGTGAGAAATTAGCCCGTGACATAATATTGTATTAAACTAGTGTGGGCCACAGATTGGCGTACAACGCCTTTTAGGACGTCTTGACGCTACAAGACGTCCACTTTATGCAACTGTTAAAAATATACTGATTGTAACATCGCACTAAATTTTGACATTATATGCTCAAAACATGATTAGACATACACAAATAATGATAATAGTCTTTGAGTTAAAGTTTCTAGAACTAAAACTTTTTTGAAAATCACAGCGCCCTTATCGGCAAAGAAGATACTTAACATACCACCTTATATTTAGCTATTTATTGGAACGAAGTTCCCTTTCGCGCGTTACGAACAGTTACGATTGACGCTAAGAGCTAGCCCAAAAAAATTCATACCAAAAGTTGTCACGACACTATGCACCGACACACGCATGTTTCTCTCTCTCACAGACCAAAAAATAAATAACTCTCTCTCCCTCTCTCTCATAGATAGATATATTACAATTAAAAAGACACTATTTTAAATTAAAAGAAAATGTACATTAATTTACATGTGACAACAGTAATTATTATTTTAACTGTTAATAAAATAACTAATTTAGAAAAATTTTAAAAATTTTAGACTATACTGTGGACTATGCCGTAATCTATCTTGTAAAGCGCTATTTGCCAAGGGAGTAATAATTTAATAATAGTAATATGACTTATAAATCACCAAAAAAAACTTTCTACTATAAAAAGTTCTTTAATAAATTGTGATTATTTCATTATGAATCCAATCCTTTGTTTTGTTGCAATTGACCATTGTTTACAAATTTAAATAATTTGTAATAAATAATGTGTTCAAATTAAAAACTCCTGAAGACAGCAATCAAAGATTTAATAATTTATTTGTTTATTAATACAGTTCGTGAATACTGATGTAGTTTTATATTGAATAGGTCTTAGAATTTTTCCTTTAGTATTTTGGAATAAATAAATCCTTTGTTCTGGTTTTAATTGGTATGACTCATTAATTTTGTACAAAATTTCTATACACATAGGAATAAATAAGCTTCAATTTTTACCACTAAGTAAAAGGCTGGAAGGATCGGGATGAAATTTGGTACAGATTATGGTCTGGAACTAGATAAACGGGATATATCTATATTTATCATAGTTTTATTATAAGCAAATCATTACAGTTGTTATTGAATCTTGATCTTGAATCGCGCCAAAACGGCTGAACGGTGTAGGATGAAAATTGAAATAAGGATAGATGGTAGTTGGGAATAGCACATAAGCTACTTTTCATCCCACGGGAACAGAATAAATATAGTTTAAAAAAACTAAAAAACACGCTTTTATAAAGCATGTTTCTGAAAAACATCGAACTAAAAAGTTAAAAATAATTTTCAAAATAAAATTAAAACAAAAATAAATGAAAAATACTAGTATTATTGTGAAAAAAGCGTGGGCGATTGACATTCTCTCTCTCTCTCTCTCTCTCTCTCTCTCTCTCTCTCACTCATAGATGACTCATAGATGACTCATAGATGACTCATAGATGACTCATAGATGACTCATAGATGACATGACTCATAGATGACATGACTCATAGATGACTCATAGATAACTCATAGATGACTCATAGATGACATGACTCATAGATGACTCATAGATGACTCATAGATGAATCATAGATGACTCATAGATGAATCATAGATGACTCATAGATGACTCATAGATGACTCATAGATGACTCATAGATGACTCATAGATGACTCATAGATGACTCATAGATGGCTCAGAGATGGCTCAGAGATGGCTCAGAGATGGCTCAGAGATGAATCAGAGATGACTCAGAGATGACTCACAGATGACTCACAGATGACTCAGAGATGACTCACAGATGACACAGAGATGACTCAGAGATGACTCACAGATGACTCACAGATGACTCAGAGATGACTCAGAGATGACTCATAGATGACTCAGAGATGACTCATAGATGACTCAGAGATGACTCAGAGATGACTCAGAGATGACTCAGAGATGACTCATGGATGACTCATAGATGACTCATAGATGACATGACTATGACTCATAGATGACATGACTATGACTCATAGATGACTCATAGATGACTCATAGATGACTCATAGATGACTCATAGATGACACGACTCATAGATGACTCATAGATGACTCATAGATGACTCATAGATGACTCATAGATGACTCATAGATGACATGACTCATAGATGTTAGAAATCTTAGTATTGGAATATTACCGATTGGCTTAATGACCGGCCCTGGTGATGAATCAACCGATGAATGTGTTGTCGATGAATCGAACTCGGGAAGATGTTAGTTGAATATTAGTTAGTTGAATGGTAATCGTGTGAGAAGCTAGTTGCAATAAAGTGTTTAGTAGATTTCGTGTTTCATTATTTAAAAATCATATAGAAATTATTTAAATAATATAAAAACTATCATCAGAAGTGGGATAAAAGTTGAAAAATAAAAACTGTAAGTAGCCTTTAAATAGTTGATATTATTCAATATTTTAAAAGCAGATATAAAATAAAATTCTGAAAGCACAAAACAATAAAAACTGGTTACCAATTTTTTTTTTCTTGGTGAAAATTTAAAATTAATTCGTAAAACTGATAACAGAGAATAAATTAGTACAGGACCGAACTTTGTATCACAAAAAAAATTAAAGAATATGTTCAAAACTTTTTGGTCAGTTCGTAGTGTGGGGTGGAGACCGAACTAGTAGGTTTGCACCAACAAACTACATACGAAACACCAGAAGGATTGAATGGGCCACAAAAGGGATAGGCAACCGTGTACCTACCATTGTTTTCAAAAAAAAAAAAAATGGCCGACTCAGCCGACAATCGCAATGTTAGTGAAGTGGAAAGTGAAAACATTTTACTAGAAGAAACAATTCGATCTGAACAAGTTCCAATCAACCAAAGTCAGGTCATGTTGGGTTTGATGGCACAGCAACAAGAGACCAATAAGGCACTTATAGAACTTGTAAGAAAAATTCATGCCAAGGAGGATACGCAAACAGTTACATCAATAGTTGATCAAAACACTGCGAGTAGCTTGAAATTAATTAAATTTGATCCAGACGATTCTCCATATTCTATGAAAGAATGGATTAATAAAACAGACAAACTGAAATCGCAATTTAATATATCGGATGAATGGATGTTACTTAAAGTAGGTGATGCTTTACGCGGTAGGGCCGCTAAACACTTACAACAGTGGCGTCCACGTTCTCAAGATTGGGAAACATTTAAAATTTCGTTTGAAACTGCTTTTCCTGAAATTGGAAATCATTTTACGAGAGCTCAAAATATGATTAATATACGGAGCGATGAATTTAAAAGTCTCAGTGAATTTGGCAATAGAAAATTAACAGACATTCGAAGATTTTATGATGACTTTCCGTGGGAAATGGTATTAAGTATTGTTGAAGGATGTTTGGATGATCCAGAAGCACAGGCAGCGATACGTGTATTACAACCACCGAATGAAGCAGAGTTATTGAAATTGTTGGCTCGTTGTGATGCATCAAATAACGTTCGGAAACGACATAATCGATCTTACGATTTCGAAAAGAAACCACATAAAAATCGACATCACACTACCAGGTATGAGCCGTATACGAAAGGTGGTTTTCCGAAGAAATCGGAGTTCACTGGATCATGTAGAAACTGCAATCAAATAGGACATAAACAGTATGAGTGTCCTGTGAATCAAACAAAGAAACCACAATCACAATCAGTCGTGCCTCCAGTTACTGAGAAAACATCCCAAGCCCAAGACGTGAGTAAAAATAAAGGTAACGCGACCTGCACTCACTGTAAGAAATTTGGGCATACTGAAAGTGACTGCTTCTTCAAAATGGGATTTCCCAAAAGAGTTGCAATGATTAAAAAGAGTAGAGCTTTAAGTAAATGTTGTTCAACGCTTGCATCAGCGAATAAACAATTATTCTCCTACATCCTAGACACAGGGTCAGAAATTTCATTAATGCACTTGAGCGCAGCAAGAAAATTGGAAGCTGTAATATTGCCTGGTAAATATCCTCTACAGGGTGTCGGTAAACAAGTTATTCACAGCATAGGTACAAGTTCTATCCTGGTCATGTTGCCAAGCATGACGATAGAAGTTAATTTTTTCGTTGTTCCTGATCAAACCATTCCAGAATCGCTAGACGCTATTATTGGTTGGGATGTGATTAGTAGACCTGGTACAACACTGGAAGTCACCGAAAATGGTCTAGAAATACAATAAGAAAATCAGATCAAGAAAATGGTTTTGAACATGACTATGGTCGATGAAACTGCTTTGAATGTGTCAGGATTGGACGAGCGTGTTGTACAGAAAATAAAAACTATAATTGAACAAGACGAAAAGAAATGGACAACCGTATTGCCTCAAATTGAAGATGATTTTAATTCAGTACCCAATAAAACTACAGGAGTGTGTCCGCATGTTTTGATGTTTGGTAAAAATAAGAGGCTCTCTTCAACAGAAAAATTTCTGGATGAAATTCCTTATACCGAGGAAGTGAATCAGACAGTGCTAGACGAAATGAAAAACAAGATGAAACAGAAAATTGATTATATGGTAAAACGCTTCAATGATAAAAGAGTGGAAGCAAAATTGTTTCAACAGGGTGACCAAGTTGTGGTTCAAGAATCACAGTTGGCTGGCCCTAATAAAGGGAAGCTCAAGGCTAAATATAAAGGCCCTTTCATGATCGAAGCATTGCTACCGAATGAAAGATATGCACTAAAAAGAATAAACGGCAGAAGACAGGTGGTGACAGTAGCTGCACATGAGCAGTTGAGACTATGGCCGAGTTTGGAAAGTCAGGTAAATGCAGCTCAAGAGTAGAAAAAAAAAATATTTATTTAATACTGCGGTATTAAAGTATCAAAATGTAAAATTCAAAAATCTGAAGTTAATTGGACAGGCTGCGGCCAGTAATATAAAACTTGATACTGCGGTATCTAACTACATATACAGGCTGCGGTCTGGTGAGACTAATACTGCGGTATTAGAATGTGAAATTGAATGTACAGGCTGCGGTCTGGTGAGACTAATACTGCGGTATTAGAATGTGAAATATAAAGATGAAAGAAAAGATTACTGCGGTAGTCAAATGGGCTGAGGTCTAGAAAAATGAATTAAATGTGTACAAAAAAAAAAAAAAAAATTAAATGAAGAAGTTAATTCTTTTCTGTTTTAGCTAAATTTGGGCGAGGACGCCAATTTTCAGGATGACCGTGTTAGAAATCTTAGTATTGGAATATTACCGATTGGCTTAATGACCGGCCCTGGTGATGAATCAACCAAAGAATGTGTTGTCGATGAATCGAACTCGGGAAGATGAATCACAGCTCTTACGTTTGTGAATAATTGAAATATTAGTTAGTTGAATGGTAATCGTGTGAGAAGCTAGTTGCAATAAAGTGTTTAGTAGATTTCGTGTTTCATTATTTAAAAATCATATAGAAATTATTTAAATAATATAAAAACTATCATCAGAAGTGGGATAAAAGTTGAAAAATAAAAACTGTAAGTAGCCTTTAAATAGTTGATATTATTCAATATTTTAAAAGCAGATATAAAATAAAATTCTGAAAGCACAAAACAATAAAAACTGGTTACCAATTTTTTTTTTCTTGGTGAAAATTTAAAATTAATTCGTAAAACTGATAACAGAGAATAAATTAGTACAGGACCGAACTTTGTATCACAAAAAAAATTAAAGAATATGTTCAAAACTTTTTGGTCAGTTCGTAGTGTGGGGTGGAGACCGAACTAGTAGGTTTGCACCAACAAACTACATACGAAACACCAGAAGGATTGAATGGGCCACAAAAGGGATAGGCAACCGTGTACCTACCATTGTTTTCAAAAAAAAAAAAATGGCCGACTCAGCCGACAATCGCAATGTTAGTGAAGTGGAAAGTGAAAACATTTTACTAGAAGAAACAATTCGATCTGAACAAGTTCCAATCAACCAAAGTCAGGTCATGTTGGGTTTGATGGCACAGCAACAAGAGACCAATAAGGCACTTATAGAACTTGTAAGAAAAATTCATGCCAAGGAGGATACGCAAACAGTTACATCAATAGTTGATCAAAACACTGCGAGTAGCTTGAAATTAATTAAATTTGATCCAGACGATTCTCCATATTCTATGAAAGAATGGATTAATAAAACAGACAAACTGAAATCGCAATTTAATATATCGGATGAATGGATGTTACTTAAAGTAGGTGATGCTTTACGCGGTAGGGCCGCTAAACACTTACAACAGTGGCGTCCACGTTCTCAAGATTGGGAAACATTTAAAATTTCGTTTGAAACTGCTTTTCCTGAAATTGGAAATCATTTTACGAGAGCTCAAAATATGATTAATATACGGAGCGATGAATTTAAAAGTCTCAGTGAATTTGGCAATAGAAAATTAACAGACATTCGAAGATTTTATGATGACTTTCCGTGGGAAATGGTATTAAGTATTGTTGAAGGATGTTTGGATGATCCAGAAGCACAGGCAGCGATACGTGTATTACAACCACCGAATGAAGCAGAGTTATTGAAATTGTTGGCTCGTTGTGATGCATCAAATAACGTTCGGAAACGACATAATCGATCTTACGATTTCGAAAAGAAACCACATAAAAATCGACATCACACTACCAGGTATGAGCCGTATACGAAAGGTGGTTTTCCGAAGAAATCGGAGTTCACTGGATCATGTAGAAACTGCAATCAAATAGGACATAAACAGTATGAGTGTCCTGTGAATCAAACAAAGAAACCACAATCACAATCAGTCGTGCCTCCAGTTACTGAGAAAACATCCCAAGCCCAAGACGTGAGTAAAAATAAAGGTAACGCGACCTGCACTCACTGTAAGAAATTTGGGCATACTGAAAGTGACTGCTTCTTCAAAATGGGATTTCCCAAAAGAGTTGCAATGATTAAAAAGAGTAGAGCTTTAAGTAAATGTTGTTCAACGCTTGCATCAGCGAATAAACAATTATTCTCCTACATCCTAGACACAGGGTCAGAAATTTCATTAATGCACTTGAGCGCAGCAAGAAAATTGGAAGCTGTAATATTGCCTGGTAAATATCCTCTACAGGGTGTCGGTAAACAAGTTATTCACAGCATAGGTACAAGTTCTATCCTGGTCATGTTGCCAAGCATGACGATAGAAGTTAATTTTTTCGTTGTTCCTGATCAAACCATTCCAGAATCGCTAGACGCTATTATTGGTTGGGATGTGATTAGTAGACCTGGTACAACACTGGAAGTCACCGAAAATGGTCTAGAAATACAATAAGAAAATCAGATCAAGAAAATGGTTTTGAACATGACTATGGTCGATGAAACTGCTTTGAATGTGTCAGGATTGGACGAGCGTGTTGTACAGAAAATAAAAACTATAATTGAACAAGACGAAAAGAAATGGACAACCGTATTGCCTCAAATTGAAGATGATTTTAATTCAGTACCCAATAAAACTACAGGAGTGTGTCCGCATGTTTTGATGTTTGGTAAAAATAAGAGGCTCTCTTCAACAGAAAAATTTCTGGATGAAATTCCTTATACCGAGGAAGTGAATCAGACAGTGCTAGACGAAATGAAAAACAAGATGAAACAGAAAATTGATTATATGGTAAAACGCTTCAATGATAAAAGAGTGGAAGCAAAATTGTTTCAACAGGGTGACCAAGTTGTGGTTCAAGAATCACAGTTGGCTGGCCCTAATAAAGGGAAGCTCAAGGCTAAATATAAAGGCCCTTTCATGATCGAAGCATTGCTACCGAATGAAAGATATGCACTAAAAAGAATAAACGGCAGAAGACAGGTGGTGACAGTAGCTGCACATGAGCAGTTGAGACTATGGCCGAGTTTGGAAAGTCAGGTAAATGCAGCTCAAGAGTAGAAAAAAAAAATATTTATTTAATACTGCGGTATTAAAGTATCAAAATGTAAAATTCAAAAATCTGAAGTTAATTGGACAGGCTGCGGCCAGTAATATAAAACTTGATACTGCGGTATCTAACTACATATACAGGCTGCGGTCTGGTGAGACTAATACTGCGGTATTAGAATGTGAAATTGAATGTACAGGCTGCGGTCTGGTGAGACTAATACTGCGGTATTAGAATGTGAAATATAAAGATGAAAGAAAAGATTACTGCGGTAGTCAAATGGGCTGAGGTCTAGAAAAATGAATTAAATGTGTACAAAAAAAAAAAAAAAAATTAAATGAAGAAGTTAATTCTTTTCTGTTTTAGCTAAATTTGGGCGAGGACGCCAATTTTCAGGATGACCGTGTTAGAAATCTTAGTATTGGAATATTACCGATTGGCTTAATGACCGGCCCTGGTGATGAATCAACCAAAGAATGTGTTGTCGATGAATCGAACTCGGGAAGATGAATCACAGCTCTTACGTTTGTGAATAATTGAAATATTAGTTAGTTGAATGGTAATCGTGTGAGAAGCTAGTTGCAATAAAGTGTTCAGTAGATTTCGTGTTTCATTGTTTAAAAATCATATAGAAATTATTTAAATAATATAAAAACTATCATAGATGACTCATAGATGACTCATAGATGACTCATAGATGACTCAGAGATGACTCATAGATGACATGACTCATAGATGACTCATAGATGACTCATAGATGACTCATAGATGACTCATAGATGACTCATAGATGACTCATTGATGACTCATTGATGACTCATAGATGACTCATAGATGACTCATAGATGACTCATAGATGACTCATAGATGACTCATAGATGACTCATAGATGACTCATAGATGACTCATAGATGACTCAGAGATGACTCATAGATGACTCATAGATGACATGACTCATAGATGACTCATAGAAGACTCATAGATGACTCATACATGACTCATAGATGACTCATAGATGACTCAGAGATGAATCAGAGATGACTCAGAGATGACTCACAGATGACTCAGAGATGACTCACAGATGCCTCAGAGATGACTCAGAGATGACTCAGAGATGACTCAGAGATGACTCAGAGATGACTCACAGATGACTCACAGATGACTCAGAGATGACTCAGAGATGACTCATAGATGACTCAGAGATGACTCACAGATGACTCAGAGATGACTCAGAGATGACTGTCAAATATTTTAATTTTAAAATTTTGTATTAAATTGTTAATTCCTGTTTTAAATTAAATTGAAATAAAAAGTAATTCTAGGTAGAATATACAATACCTCTGGTATTGTATAAATGGACACTTTTGTTAAAAGAAACGAACTGTTGAAAATAATGGATTTACTTTTTTTTTCTATTTTGCTTTGGACAGTGTAGTAGTGTCGCGACTTTGTTAAGTTTATACAGGTTTTTTGTAGATAATAAATATTAAAATAATAGAAAATAAAAACAATAATGTATCCTGACAGTGTTTCTGCACAAGTTCCGGATATTGCTGATAGAGTTAGGTAAGTAGAGATTTTTTACAGACGATGATAAATGCTTATGTATGTACAAACTTTCTGTTGTGTTTACAAATTACAATTTCTTCACTAATTAATCGAAAGGAACTTCGTTCCATCCGGGTGTCCCTTGACACATCTCACTTTTTTTGTTTTAGATAGATTACGTTCCTAACAGCAAATAGGTAAGGATTGGAATAACAAGACAAATTTATTTACTTTATTTTATTTTATTCAGTCGAATACAGAAAAAATATTTAGTTAAGTGGTGCTTTAATTTTGTCTATGATTAAAAGAGCAGCATATATTTAGGTCTATGTCCTTTTAAAAATAAAGACACTTACGTAATACCAGAGTTATTTTGATATTTTTTAATAATTATTTAATCTTAGTAAATATTTTTATTACTTAGGTACATAGGTTGTGTATTAACCATAAAAACCTTCGTTGAGACTTCAATTGTGATTAAAATTAGGGGTTATCCAGAGTATGTCTATCGGTATTTCAAAGTTGTAAATAATTAAAATGCGTGCCAGGGCATAAAGAAAATTTTACAAAGATGAGGCTACTAAACTTCTAGGGAAACGATTAGTTTCAATATTCTAGGGTGGAAAGCCATTTCTTGGGGTACAAAAAGTTCGGTTCGGATCTACATGAAAGCCTGGATCAGAAAAGAATACATTCATAACTGGGCACATATAACTGGTCAAGCACACGCCAAATGTTAATGAGTAGACATTTGTTTGAAGACTAAAAGCTCTGCTTAAAACAAGCAGAAACCAGCTAAGATGTATTACTGGATTCCATACAAATCATATAAAGGGACACTTGCATACCGTGACTCTGTTTAATAAAGACCCTAGCTGCAGGCTCTACGGCAAGGAAAATAAAAAAGTCCAACACATACCGTGCCAGTGTAAAGCACTGAATCGAAAAAAATAATTTATATTTGGACAATTTAGCTGCAAACATATGGCATCCATCCTTCACAATTAAATGTAAAAAGCCGGACCAGTTTTTTATTTTATTACAGTGAAAATAATAATGTCATGCATAGATAAATAGATATTCATTGGGTTGACTGTTAGCGTGTCTCACTGCGACCTTCACAAATTTATTGTGAACAATCATTATCTCAAGAATAGGATTAGAGCACCTTGTCTAGGCCTGACCTCTTTAATGAGACTTAATAGCCTTGACACTGGCCACTCCACGTAACTTGAAGCAGCCGTAAATTCGTAAATTTCGCAGAGTGTCGTTCTATGAAGACTTTGTCTTGTCGCTTGCCGGTGATTTTTCTACCCACTCCTGGGCCTTTGCTAGTCTCTATTTTTTAATGACTGCCTTTCTGAACGTGTCAGCAACCCCACCGAATGATTTCGTGCCAATCATTGGCATATTAGCTCCCGCTCGGGTCAATTTATCAGCCTTCTTAATTACACGAATCACTGAGTGTATCTATGCCAGTGCAAGGGACCTAACACAGTTCTATACCAGCTGTGAGCATATTTTTTCCGAGACCATTACCATTAGAGCTGCTTGGTTGTCCAAGTACATACATATAACTACGGTTTTATCCGTTATAGCCTGACGTATGATCTCCGGTGCAGAGTGTTACATGACGATTACTTCAGCCTAAAACACTGTATCATACTCACCTAGGCTTAATTGTACTTGTATCCTGTATCCCTTACTTTATATACCCGACAATTTGCCTAGCTCAGTCTTTTAGCCATCGGTATACCAGATTGACTTGATTTGGAGAAAGGGGCATTGTTCCTTTTCAGTAATTCTGCTCGAAAGTTTCTAGCAAAGTTATACCTGAGGACTTTCCTGTCCTGAGGCATAATTTCATGTATACTATCTTAAAAAGTATAAGGACACAACACTTTTTTATAATAAAAATAAATAAAACCATTTTCTTAATATTACTTTATTTAAATCACTTGCTGTATTAAATATTTTTAATTAACATTAATTTCTTGGACTAGTTACATATCATATATGAAATTACAGGTTCATCAGAAAATAATCCAAAATGTTTACTTTTATGCCATGTATTTCAGCTAACTGTTAATATTTTGGTTAACAATAATATAACTTTAAACTCTACTATATTTATTAGTGACAAACTAAAAAATATAAATGAACTATTAGTAAACGTACCTATACTGAAGTACCCAGCTTTATATAACATGAACTAAATTTTTTCCACCTATAATAGTTTATATTAAAGCTAGTTAACATCTACAATTTATTTATATACCTACGTCTTTAAGGTCACTATATGCCATAACCAATTTTGAATTTTTGAAATAATTTTCTCGCAATAAGCTTAGCTCTACACTAAATTTATGTGCTCATAAAAATCTTAACACGATGGTCAGTGTTTACGCTATCAAATTTAGTGAATTTTAAAACACGTGTTAAAACGAATGTTAACGTAAAAAAAAACAGAATAAAACCAGCATAAGAAAAATTTTGATATATTTTAAGTAGATATTAAATATAAAGTAGTATCAATACATGAATTAATTAATATAAAAATAGAATCTTATTTATCTAACACAACAAATGAACTAAAAGTCTAAGTTCACATTTTTAAATCATCAATGAAGATTAATCAAATCTCAATTGTGATATTTATAAAAAGAGTTTCATGTAGATTTTTACAAGAATTTTTTTAACCTCCATTATTTTACCATTAATACACCGATTAATGAAAATGGAAGTTTATTCTTTATCACAATCTTATTTAAAAAAGTAGTTTAATTAACATTAATTATGATAACAGTAATAATAGATTATTGAAATCTGAAGTCAAAGTGTTATGTACCTACTGTAATAAATAAAATAAATTTTTATAAGTCTTGAAAAGAATTAATTTTTTTAACTTCCATTATTTTACCATTAATACACAGATTAACGAAAATGAAAGCTGAATCTTAATCACAATATTATACAAAAAAAGTAGTTTAATTTACCTTAATTGTGATACCAGTAATAATAGATTAATGAAAACTGAAGTCAAAGTGTTATGTACTGTAATAAATGCGAATTTTTCTTCGTACTTAAATATATATCAAAGTTTAGTATAATATTCTATTGTAAAAGTAGAAGCAAAATCTTGTCCATCTGTTTAAATAGCCAACCTAATTTTCTTATCTTTATTATGATGTGGATCTGCGGGTCTCTGTAAACAAATTATACGATTAAGACAGAAAAATAAATGATTAAAAGGAATAATTAATTTAGGTATCGCTTATTAGTAGTTTTGTTAATTTACAATATATTACTGCAGCTAATCCTTTTTTAAAACAATATAACTGTATAAATTTCCTATAAATTTATCCAAGGTTCAGCTCCCGCTGTATATATTTTCCATGAACACACTCATGGTTAAGCTCCCATTCTATCACTCAACGATCCGTATCGATTCGGCCCGAACGTTAGCCCTCCGGGGTCGATATATCGAAAGTTGATCTCTCTGTTTTTAACTGTAGCGGTAAGAGCAACTTAGCTTCTTAGTAATAAAAAAAATGTGTTCAACTTTCAATATATATATATAGTTTAGTAAACTATTTTCAATTTCTCCTTAATGTCAGTTTAATAATTCCTTGTTTGTTTAATTTCTAAATATATATAGTTTGTCTTTATTTCCATTTTATAAGATTTAAATAAGTAAGTTAGAGTGAGTGATTGTGTCCAGGTTCTGTAAGTACTTTAAAACTTGAATTTATGTACAATTAGTTAGGAAATACTTTTCCATTTTAACCGTCATTGTCGCGCTGTTGCGAAACTGGTGCCAGGTTCTTACAAGTTTCGGTATTTTTAAACATTAAGATTTGGAGCAAAGACACCTTATAATATCTTACTAATGTTAAGGGTAAAGAGTATCCTCGGATATCTCGCAATTTATGTAATACTCTTTAAAGTATCCCTGTATGTATATTTTATATTTTTCAGTATAAAGATTACTATCACAATTCCTGAATTTTATTTATTTCGACAATCAAAACCTTTCATAACTGCTGGCACTTTTGCTAGCTTGTCCTTCGAAGCTGCTTTTTCTCAACCTCTGCCAACTGAACTTGGCCAGCTTATATTTGAAGCAACTCAAAACATGTGCTACGAAATCAACCAGCATACCTCGCTACGGCGAGTTCCTTGAAAATTGCACAATAACTGCACAACTAGCAAACCTACCTATAACCGAACTCAAATTCTCTACTTTAAAACAAATGTACTTATTCCCTAAAGTTGACTAGTGCCTTCATAATCAAGAAGTATATAGCTATTAGGAGTACGAACATAATGTAGAACGAATGGTCTTAATTTAGGGTTCAGATTTTTTGCCGGTAGACTGCGCCATTTTTGAAGAAGTCCTTATGAACTAATCTATATAAATAAAAATAATTTGTTGTTCTTTAGTCTCGCTAAAACTCGTTTACTGCTGGTCCTGATTTGGCTAATATTGGTTTTAAATTATTTGTGGAAGTTAATAGATGGCAGTGTTCACAATAGATCTGCAAAGGTCGCAGTGATATAGGCTAACAGCCAACCCCAAAAATATCTAAGCTATCTATTCCATCATTTGTTATACTCGTATACGTTGCGGACACACGTGGTAGATGGTGTTGTATTTTGATATATAAATAATACAGTTAGAAAGATTATTTGTATTTATCTTCGTCCTAAATAAAACAGTTACTATAACATATGAAGTAACTAAATAATTAAGAAAGAAAGAAAAAATTATTGGGAAAAAACGAAAAATGATAAAAATATTAAAAACTAAATGAAAGCTTCTAATAAAATGGGAGAAAAACCAATAAAGATAAAAATTAAGCAAAAACTTAAAAAAAGCAAAAATATTTATTTTTAACTTTTAATTTCCTTAAAATAGTATATATTCACTTTTTACTTTTTGTAAAGTACACATACAGAGCAATATTCCGATCAAGGTTTTCTTTCAACGTGAAAACGTGAAAAATTATAACAAATTCTGGCCAATCTTAAAAAATTATGAAAATTGTTAAAAAAGTATTGACAATTAAGAAAAACAATTAAAAATACTTAGAAAACGTGTCATAAAATATTACAGAATATTAAAAAAAGTAGGTGTCAAAAAAGGGGGTATAAAAATTTAATAAACAAAAAAAGATGAAAACAAGAAAATAAAAAAAGGAATAGATAAAAATTAAAAAAAAAAGAAAAAAAGAAAAAAAATATTAATTATTAGGCGATACGAAGTTCACCGGGTAAGCTATTCTAACGTATTTTGGAAGCATGTGATTTATTATATTTCTGTAAAAATTTTTGTTTTTAATTTTGCATTTGCCTAGTAAAACTACATTAGGTCCTGATGGAATACCCAACATTCTACTTAAAATGTGAATCTGCACTATTACCAAACCATTGAATGTCTTATATAATTTATCCACAAAAATTTCTGTTTTTCATGATTTTAATAGGAAAATAGTTGTATTATGTAGTCAGTTTAGTTGGTTATGCCAAAATTGAATAGGTAAGAAACAGATGTGGTTTTTCTCTGGTTGATCTGCTATTAACAATTTAGTATTATATCAGAATAGATTAAGTTTCGAAGACTTTAAGCAAATTGATACAGTATATACAGATTTTCAAAACCTTTCGATTGAGTTGACTAAAGCATTTTCCTCAAGAGACCATAGTATTGATTTTCGCATGACTTAAGTCACCTGGATTAAAAATTATTTATCTGTTGATCAACAGAAGATTCAGGTTGGTAGTTTTCTGTCAAACTCTCTTGCAGTTATGACAGGCTTTCCTCATGGTGGGCATTGCTTTTTTATTTTCTTTGATTTGTTTGTGAATTTTATTTTTGACAGCTTTAAAAACAGTGACGATTTATTTTAAAATATCAAAGATAAAGACCTAAACAGACTGAAATAGTGGTGTACAGTAAACAAACTCAGCCTAAATATTTTTTAAGGAAAAAGGAAAATTAATACTTCATATAAAATAAATAATAAAGATATAAAATACGTTTTTAAATTTAATGATTTAGGAATGATATTTAATAAAGAATTTGTATTTTCTTTAAAATATTAATAACAGTTCAATATTCAATTACACTTCCATTCTTCACCTTTTAAAATGAAGTGAGTTATTTTGTGGCTTACGCCAGCAACAGAAAGTACAGAAACACTTTTTAGTTTTTCATGCTATTTGAAAATTTATTTCGAAGGAGCTTTCTTATATGCAAATCGCTGTAAACAAAATAATAATAGGCATTTGTATACAATGTTTGCTGCCTTAGATTGTTTTATTTTTAGAATATTTTTTATATTAATTTTTTTTAATATTATTTTTATTTACCCAACCACAACTTCGTGATGTAGACACAGAAACTGACCTGCTCGATTGGTATTAAGATTTGTTTTATATTAAAAGTTGTTTTATAAATGTACACGAAATATGTTTGCTGCCAAAGTTAATAAACAAATTTCTCTGTACTTATCTCTTAACTTTTTTAACTGCAGGTAAACGATAAAATATGGATACTTGGGTTTAAAATTGTACAATGATACTGCTAATAGGTTATTTTTATTAGCTTTAGTAACAAAATATATTGTTTGTTCACGGTACAGGTCTACTCCAATTAAATATTAAAACATTTCGTTTTGACTATGAAATTAACATAAGAAAAACGATAAAAAATATATTAGTAAAAAGTATTCAAAAGTTTAGTTGTAAGCATTTTTCATATCGTGTTTTGTATGTTCTACTTACCACTTAGTTAAAAAAAATGCTGCTGCCATTACAGGTAAAACCGCTCCAACGAATGGTGCTGTGAACAATATAAGAGGAAGCATTTTCAGTCCTTTAGCTAACGTGCTCAGATTGTACATTAACAATGATAAATTGTACTGTTTATAAGTGTGTTTTTTAAGATGATTAGGTTATTAAAATATTTTGTCATTTTTACAGTTGGTTAAAACTTTAGTAAACTTATTAAATAGCTTTTTCTTACCTAGTATAATACTACTTATGATTGAGAGGGGTACATGCAATATCCATTCCCAAGCCATTTTGTCTATTAATTTCTATAACTAAAGTATATTATATTATTTACATATTCCGGTCTCGTTGAGAAAATATGGATGATTTATTTGTTAATCATATCTAGTAATAAAACTTCAATGTTTAATAAAGCAAGAATAGTGGCTTTGAATGATTACGCTTTGTTGAATAATCGAATCACGAAAAGATGAGGGATTTATACGTTTCAGTTATCCAAATACTACGTTTGTACCAGGAAACTAATAGCGTTGACTGGAGATGTCAAACTAGAGGTCTTAGGGTAATGAATGCAAGAGAAGATCAGTTTCCGGAAGGTATGTACGTCAAAAACGAGCCATAACAGTCTTAGCTGGCCACACTTATTTAAGAAGAAAGTAAGGTCAATTAATTACCACTACTACAATACGTTGTAGACTTCATTAGGAGTACCCAGGTTACCTCTCAGACTCATAGCCGTTCATCTACAGTGGTAACAGGAACACAATGACTGTATCTTAGTTCAAAGAGTCCACTTATCAGTCTAAACATGGTTTTTGATTTGGGTGCAAAATGTAAAGCAATCTAGTTACACAAGTTCTTCGCCACCAAAAAAGTTTACCGTTTAAGTTTTTAGGTAAACTTAATATGCAAAGGCCTTCATAGTTAAAAAAATGTTAACATTTTTCTGTCTGCCAAAGGTTAAACGTTAAACTTCTTTGCTAGAAAGAACTTGTGTAATTAGATTGCATCGATAACAGCTTAATATGTTTTATAATAATGACACAAAGATCTATTAACAACAATTATTGACGATAGAAAGACAATATTCTATTTGTATTTGGAGAAATGTTGCAAAAATGAGCCAATTTGTACACTTTTTTAGCCCCCTAACAAAATGCTGGAAATCGTTTGCGTTTTTTTCTGATCAGGCTTACTACACATGCTACCAAAGTTGTACCAAAACATATCAGAATATAGAATTTAAATTCAAATATTTTTTACTTTTTTTATCGAGATCCTTTTACATTTTTGCAACCAAATCAAAATCATGTTTACAGTGAAAAATGTTTTCTTTTAAATAAAGCGATTTCTCTGGCAAAAGATGTCTGTTTTGTCGCCCTAACCCTGTCCAAACTTTTTGTCGCAGACTATTATTAATCAAATTTAGTTTTTCTGAAAAAAAAATGCAGTCATACCTGGCTATGTGTCTGAGGGGTAACCTGGGTACTTCTAATGAATTCTCCAATGCGACGTATTGTGGTAGTAGAAATTAATTGACCTTACTTTCTTCCTAAATAAGTGTGAACAGCTGAGACTGTTATGAATCGGTTTTGACGTAGATACCTTCTGGAAACTGATCTTCTCCATCTCCTGCATTTATTACCCTAAGACCTCTAGTTTCACGTCTCCAGTCAACGCTAATAGTTTCCTGGTACAAACGTAGTATGTATTTGAATAACTGAAACTATAAATCCCTAATATTTTCGTGATTCGATAACTTGACAGAGTGTTATCATTCAAAGCAACTGTTCTTGCTCTATTAAACATTAAGAAGAACACATTAATTACAATAATTATTTAAAAACTTTCAAAATGATACTATCTATACATACATATATATATATATATATATATATATATATATATATATATATATATTGTTATGATTTGATTGGATAAAAAATTTTTGTATTTGATAATAGGTAACTGTCTTTATATAGGTGTTTAAAAAGTTTTATTTCAGAAAGTGTAAAGAGTTGTTTAGTTTTGTTTTATATTTTGTTTTGAAGAGGTTACCTAGGGACGAGGAAAAAAAGAAATGGGGAATGTTTTTTTTTGATTATAAAAGATTGTCATAAAGTTAATTGGAAAAATGTCATAAAGAAAAGTTTGTAGGATTATAGAATTTGAATTTGAGAAGAGAGTTTCATTTTTTAATGTATGAATTTGTGTAATAGAAGTTGAAGTTAAAAATAAAAATTTAAATTAAATAAACAAGAATATAAAGGAAGTTTAAGTTGAATCCAGACCCAATAGCAGGAGAAGTAGCCGGAGCCAAAGAAAAATAAGAAAGATTTCATAACAAATTGTCGATCCAACGTGGGGCAGGAAAAGAAAAATCTAAATCCAGAATAAATTTGTCAAAAAGAACACCCAGACACCCAGAAAAGAATAAAAAGAAACAGGACACCAACCCGATCGCAAGAAACCGAAATAGAAATTTTGAAATTTCATATTAGAAAAATTGTAATCTGGGGTAAGATTTTTAAATTTCTATATAGAGACAGTTTTTTATTTTGTTGTTTATAATTGAAATAGGGGGGATACATAAATTCTGTTAAGACATAATTTATAAATATTTAGGTTGATACAAATCATTTTTATAAAAATTTTGATTTTGACAGTGTCAATAAGACATAAGAAACTTTGATATACGGGGGGTGAATTAAAATTATAAATTTAATATACATATTAAAATTTAAATCAAATAAAAACAAATTAAATAATTTTAAATAATAAAATGGAAACAAGAAGAAGGCAAAACAAGAAACAGGATTTACAGATGCAACAAGGAGATCACCAAAAAGATGAGGACATACAGATTATGGGAACAAATGAATCGGGAGATGAAAAAGAGAATACCACGATAATAGAAGCAATTATTGAAAGTAATGGCAACAAACATGAACAAAGCGATATGGATAGGATGTTTAAATTTTTAGAAAAAATGAATGAAAAACAAGAAAAAAATAGAAAGGAAGATCAAGAAAATCAAGAAAAACAAGACAAAAAGACAGAAGAAATGAATAAAAATATTGAAGCAATAAATGTAAAAATGGATTCTATGAAAAAAGAAATAAAAGAAGATATGAAAAAAGAAATAAAAGATATGAACAAGAATATGGAAG
Organism: Altica lythri; assembly: GCA_964028335.1. Taxonomy (NCBI): domain Eukaryota; kingdom Metazoa; phylum Arthropoda; class Insecta; order Coleoptera; family Chrysomelidae; genus Altica; species Altica lythri. Next base: position 24,877,925 of record OZ034809.1, on the reverse strand, counting down.
TAATTAAAGATGAAATGAAGAAGCAAATGGAAATGTATAGAAAAACATTAGAAGAAACAAAAATAGAAATAAGAAAGGAAATGAAAATGACAAAAACAGAATTAGAGGAATTACAAGAAGTAAAAATTAAAATAATTATACAACAAGAGAATATGGAAAAGAAAAATGTAAAAGAAGAAATACAAAATACAGTAAAGAAGATATATGAGATGGAAGAAAAAGAAATAAATGTAATACAAGAAAATGAAATTAGGAAATTAAAATTAAATAATGAATATGACGATGATAAGAAGAATTATAAAGATAAATATTATAAAAATGAAGAAGCAAAATATGAAAATAAAATATATGAAGGTGATAGAAATAAATATAAAAATAGATATTATTATGATAATAATAATAATAAAATTAAATATAAAACTAAATTCAATTACAATAAGGAGAATAAGAATAAACCTTATGAAGATGGTGATATAAATTATTTTGAAATATGTGATGAAATTAGAAGATTAAAAAAGATTTGGAAGGATATAATTTATAATTATAAAAAAAGAAAAAAGAAGTTAATTAAAAGCAAATGGGATTGAGATAAAATTAAAAATAAAGAGGAAAATAAGTAATGGGGAAATATTAGAAAAAGGGGGAAGAAACTGATTAAATAAAATAAAGTAAAATTATTAAAATGGGTAGAAATCGAAAGTAATTGTAATTTAAAGGTAGAATAGTAAGAAATGATCTGATAAAAAAGTAAATATAGAGTAAATTTAAAATTATAAAATGTGTCTTAATAGAAAATTTTAATTTTAAATTTAGGGGGATTTTGTTATGATTTGATTGGATAAAAAATTTTTGTATTTGATAATAGGTAACTGTCTTTATATAGGTGTTTAAAAAGTTTTATTTCAGAAAGTGTAAAGAGTTGTTTAGTTTTGTTTTATATTTTGTTTTGAAGAGGTTACCTAGGGACGAGGAAAAAAAGAAATGGGGAATGTTTTTTTTTGATTATAAAAGATTGTCATAAAGTTAATTGGAAAAATGTCATAAAGAAAAGTTTGTAGGATTATAGAATTTGAATTTGAGAAGAGAGTTTCATTTTTTAATGTATGAATTTGTGTAATAGAAGTTGAAGTTAAAAATAAAAATTTAAATTAAATAAACAAGAATATAAAGGAAGTTTAAGTTGAATCCAGACCCAATAGCAGGAGAAGTAGCCGGAGCCAAAGAAAAATAAGAATTCATAACAATATATATATATATATATATATATATATATATATATATCCAAAGATGATACATAAAGTATCTAATGCCATACTGTCAATAGTAATAATTTCAGTTTTGAACTGAAATGGTGTCGGTTAGAAATTTCTAACACTTTAAAAGACACCTTGGATGCTGCCATATAAATAGATATAAATTTCATTCAACCTATATCAGGGCAAAACCAAACTACAGACACGTGTTTCGCTCTTGTTTGAGCTCGTCAGTGTAGTACAGGCAATGTCTCTCAAGTCACTAATCAAGAGACATCCCTGCTATAAATTGAACGATATCTATAGATGTCAATTGCAAAACTGATATATATATATATATAAACAAAGTGCCAAGAAAACGCGTATTAATATAAAAAAAGGGGATAACGGGAATGCAACGCAACAGGGATTATGGTTACAAGTAGGAATGGTAACCGCAGACATGCATGTTTCTGGCTCATTAGCCGTCATCAGTGCGGCATAACCAAGAAGAGTATTGCACTTGGCTAGCAAAAGTGTTGGGTACTTGGGAGCAAAGGATGTTGGGAAAACATGTGTCCAGAATCACAAAAACGACGAACGCTCACACAGGAGTCCTATCGGCATTTTGTGCTTTCGGCCAGCTGTGCCAATGGGTTTTCGGCTAGCAACCAGCGTCGGACTCATTGTGTTTGAGTCGTTCTAGCCCAGGAGATGAAATAAACAAAGTGCCAAGAAAACGCGTATTAATATAAAAAAGGGGATAACGGGAATGCAACGCAACAGGGATTATGGTTACAAGTAGGAATGGTAACCGCAGACATGCATGTTTCTGGCTCATTAGCATTTTCTTGGCACTCTGTTTATTTCATCTCCTGGGCTAGAACGACTCAAACACAATGAGTCCGTTTCGCCAACGTGGCGACGCTGGTTGCTAGCCGAAAACCCATTGGCACAGCTGGCCGAAAGCACAAAATGGCGATAGGACTCCTGTGTGAGCGTTCGTCGTTTTTGTGATTCTGGACACATGTTTCCCCAACATCCTTTGCTCCCAAGTACCCAACACTTTTGCTAGCCAAGTGCAATACTCTTCTTGGTTATGCCGCACTGATGACGGCTAATGAGCCAAAAACATGCATGTCTGCGGTTACCATTCCTACTTGTAACCATAATCCCTGTTGCGTTGCATTCCCGTTATCCCCTTTATATATATATATATATATATAGGCGATAGGACTCTTGTGTGAGTTTCGTTGTTTGTGTTTTTTGGTTTTTAATACATGTTTCCCTACCATCCTTTGCTCCCAAGTACTCAACACTTTTGCTGGCCAAGTGCAATACCTTACTTGGTTATGCCGCGCTGATGACGGCTAACGAGCCAGAAACATGCATGTCTGCGGTTACCATTCCCTATTCGTGACCCTATGATCCTTTTTGCGTACATGCCCATTAATTTTCCCCCTTTCGTATATATATATATATATATATATATATATATATATATATATATATATATATATATATATATATATATATATATATATATATATATATATATAACGTGAAGTCAATCGTGGAGTTGCAGTCAACGTTTGGCCAAGGTAAGTAAAGAAAACTCTTTGATTTCAGTCAAGCTTTCGAATTTATTTAATTCTTCTTCAGGACATCTGTGGTGAAGAACAATTTTTATAAAATAAAGAAATATTGTTACAAATGTGATGACTTACTAATCGTGAGGTTATAAGAAAAGCGACGAATTCTGTTTGACAACATTACACTAATAAAACATTTTAAAATTCAGGTACATCACTATTAAAATACATAAAAATATATACATTTACACCACAACTTATTATTTTGTTATTTTTAGCATGGAGGTTTGTCTGTAAATGATTGAATTTTAATGTGTCTTCAATTTCCTTTTTTATTTGTGTGTTTTTTATATATGGTTTTTATTTTAACACAGTAGGAGAGCAAAACATTTTGATGATTTATTTATTTAGATTTTATTATTATATCAAGTAAAATTCTGTAGTCATGAAATGCGGGATTTTAATTTCAAAAATTTATTTGTTAAATTTTATGAACGTTGTTGTGTTTTTATTTTTATTTATTATATATATATATATATATATATATATATATATATATATATATATATATATATATATATATATATATATATATATATATATATATATATATATATATATATAACGTGAAGTCAATAGTGGAGTTGCAGTCAATGTTATGGCCAATGTAAATGAAGAAAACTCTTTATATAAAAGGGGAAAATTAGCGGGCATGTACGCAAAAAGGATCACAGGATTACGAGTAAGAATGGTAACCGCAGACATGCATGTTCCTGGCTCGTTAGCCGTCATCAGTGCGGCACAACCAAGTAAGGTATTGCACTTGGCTAGCAAAAGTGTTGGGTACTTGGGAGCAAAGGATGGTAGGGAAACATGTATATACATTTAATATCAATTCAGTATAAATTTCGAAATCTATGTATGTATACGCCTAAACACACTTGAAACATGCATACGTCATCCAGTTCTTAGCTATCCTGACAATTTCAGAGCTCTAGGTAGTCGGAAAATAGGTTTAAATTCGATTACAAAATTCCACGGAATGAAAAATAGACAAAGAACACGGCGGAAATATAAAAACTTTTTAAAAATTATCTATAGTTACTTTCTACTTGAAAAACTAGTATAATTATTCTTACCTTGTTATTTCAAAAGTAATGATACCCGACACTTAGAGTATATCAATACTACTGGTAAGATACAGACTTCAAACAAAGAATTATATAAATAAAAAAAAATTCTTGGTATGTTAATAATTTTAAGTTATTTATCCTTTTTAAAAATAAATATTGTTTCTATTACTAATCAAATATTTTTATTATGAATATATTGTCCGTCTAGAAAACATCTGAAATTCATTATTTTTCAAAATTTTAATATATTGAAACACTTATGGGGACTTTAACACAATTTATTCACAAAATTGTAAAGATACACAGAACTCTGCTGTTTAGCGTCTAAACTGATTGACAATACAATGAACTATTATTTGAACTCCCCTTTACTGTCCATACATCCCCTTATATAAAACAAAAGAACATTCTAGAATGAACGCGAAACATAAATCGAACTTAAATACATACATACAGATATTTATAAAAGTGCTCGACTGATTTTACAACTGCTAAGAGTTCTCGCCCGCTCGCCGAGTTACACAGTAGTTTTTTTCAGCTTTCGATAAAGTTTTGCTGAAGTATCCAACTACTCTTTCTTTACCATCTTGTAGCTGTGACAAGACGGCTCCAATTCCCACATGGCTGGCGTCAGTGTCCAGAATAAGCTTACCGTCAGGAAGTGAATAAGCAAGAATAGGGGCAGACGTCAGCTGTTTCTTTAATAGTTCAAACGCCTTTTGACATTCCTCATCTGAACAGAAGGATTTGTCTTGTTCTGTCAAACGTGTCAAGAATTTGGCGATGTCTCCAAAATTCTTGACATACCGTCGGTAATAGGAACAAAGACCCAAGAAACTTCGGAGCTGATGTTTGTCGATAGGGATAGGCCATTCTTAAACGGCTTGAATTTTAGCGGGGTCTACAGCAACGCCATCCTTGCTAACGTTGTGTCCTAAATAGTTGACCTGTCTCTGGGACAAGTGGCATTTCTTAACATTTAATGTTAGATTAGCTTTCTGTAGTCTTTTAAAGACTTCTTCCAGGTTGGATAAAATGTTCCTTGAAGGTCTTGCTTATTATAATGATGTCATCTAAATAAACTAGACTAGTTTCCCACGACAAGCCTCGAAAAATGTTCTCCATTAGCCGTTCAAATGTCGCAGGAACATTACAGAGGCCAAACGGAAGGACCGTGAATTGCCATAACCCTGATCCACTTTTCTTTGTCTGGAGGATTCATTTTAACCTGCCAGTATCCGCTTTTAAGGTCCAAGGTAGAAAACAAAGTGGAATCTGCCAAAGCGTCGAGGGCATCATCAATCCTTGGCAAAGAATAACTGTCCTTAGTGACATCATTATGCTTTCGATAGTCGACACAAAACTGCATTGATCCGACTTTCTTTCTCACTAATACCACAGGAGAAGCCCACGGACTATTGGATGGTTCGACCATTTGAATCATTTTTTAAGGGCTCTATCTGCTTCTTCCTTGTTAACTTGGGGCAGCCGTCGGGTTACCCGTCGAATCAGACGTGCATCGCCAGTATCAATTTTATGTTGGACTATATCAGTTCTTCCAAGTTTATTTTTGAAACCAAATACAGGTTTATAGCGGTAAAGTAGGTCTCTTACCTGTTTTCTTTCAAATTTTGACACAGAGGGATTCATGCTTGTCATTAATTGTTCGATTACGTTCGTCTTATCTGTTTCCATAACGTTTACCTTGTGAATTACGGCTGTTACCGGTTCTAACGTTCCCATTTCCGTGTTCTTTCGAAAAAGAACTGGATAATCGTTCAAATTGATGACTCGGATGGGTACCTCTTTGGCAGATCTAACAAGAGTCTTACCAACAAGGAGTCCTCTTCCCAATTCATGGTCATGGTTTTTTGGCTTTATCATGGCTGGTGCTCCATCTGCCTCCAGTCCATCCAACCGTGCTGTTACGACACATTCGCAGCTCGCCGGAAGTTTAAAATCATTGATTAGCTTAATCGAGGCATCGCCAAATTGTTTTCGATGCGGGAATATTTCTTCATTACCAGTACGAAGAATACGTCGTTGAAGATCCAAATGGAAACTACAGTGGAACATCACATCCATGCCCAGAACAACATCTTCATCAACGTCAGCCACTAGCACCGAGTGAACAAGGGAGGTTGAACCAAACTGTAGCGTCGCCTGTATCTCACCATAGACTCTAGCAGATTCTCCGGTAGCGGTACGCAGTCTTCAACTGGTAGGCAACATCTTCCTCCGCATAATTTTAGTTGGTCGGACGATACTTTTCGTAGCTCCAGTGTCTACCAGCATGCTGAAGTTCTTTTCATCAATAAGGCCATCTACATATAAGCTGCCCACGTGGTGTCGCAGAGTTGCCAATTTAACAGGGTGAGGGGCTTCGGGATTGTTAGGGGTCGATGTCGCCCTCCAGGAGTCGACCCGTTTTAGTTTTCCTACCGCTAGAGTACTTCAGCAGGAGATTTTTCTTTTTGGGTACAAGTATTTCTTATATGGACTAGTTCTCCGCAGTTCCAGCATCTCACTGGTTGCCTTCTTTTTAGAGATAACTTCATTAACCTCTCCAATACCGCCTCGACGTCGCTACCGAAATGAACGGCATGGTCGTAGTTAACGGTGACTTCCCTTAGTCGAGCAACTCCATGTGAGGCCTCTGTCGCCGCATCAAACTCCAAGGCGTAATGGTGAAGGCGTCCACAAGAGACTTCGGCCGCGCCAACCATAAAGCCCGCTGCAACTTGATATCTCGAAGACCAACGGTGAAGTTTTGGACTGCCAAGCACTCCAGAAAATCCTCCGCTGCATTTGAATCGCAAACCGTACCATTCTTGCCACTTTTGCCTCAAACTCCTGGATAGTCTCCTTATTTTTCTGCTTTCGGCTCTTTAACTGCATTCTGTACACCGGTTGTAGATGAGTTTGCCCATAACGCATCTCTAGACGATTTACCAATAACTCGAAGTTGTCAACTTCATCCGGTGTCAGTGAAAGCAGGACGTCTAAAGCCTCGCCTCGCAGAGCTATGGTTAGGGACAATGCCTTCTCCTGGGATGACCATCCATTCGCTCTGGCCGCTGCGTCGAATTGTTTAAGGTAATTTGGCCAGGAAGTCTTCTTGTCGAAGGTCGGGGGTTTCATCGTCGTTCGTACCTGGGTGGAATCCCCATTTCCTCGGCGTTCGACGTCTACGTGGCAGGTTTCCATCCTTTTTGCATCTTCTTCGCCTTCTACCTCGGACTGCACTTGCTAGTTCAACTTGTCCACTTGCTGATTTAAGTTAGCCACTTGGTTTTGCTCGTCTCGCAAGTTTGGGACTTGTTGATTTCGGAGCGCAGATGCGATATTTGCTGCGAGAAGAAACCGGATAACTCTTCTGGTAGGGTAGACATCCGTTGTGATAGCTGAGACATTTCTTCGCGTTGGCTGCTTATCTGACTGGATAAATCTTTGGGAAATTGCTTTTTAAACCAGGTCATTGAACTCCATAACGTCAGGGTCCATACTATTATCTAGGTAGTATTCACGGAGCCTATTCAACAATACAGATTTGCTCCCAGTAGTTTCCAACTCTAATTGTTTAAGCTCTCTTTTAAATTCAGCCACCAATAGTTCATTTATCTTCTTTCCAGACATTCTTGTATCTTCACCCCACACCTGAAACCAATTTGAAACACTTATGGGAACTTTAACACAATTTATTCACAAAATCGTTAAGATAAACAGAACTCTGCTGAATAAAGTTTACACTGATTGACAATACAATGAACTATTCAAATTATTTGAACCCGCTTAACTGCCCATACATCCCCTTATATAAAACAAAAGAACATTCTAGAATAAACGCGAAACATAAATCGAACTTAAATAGAAAGAGAGAGAACATTCTCGAATAACCTAGAAAAAGTCTTTTATAAAAAGGTCTTTTCCTTAGCCGAATATTTCGTTACAGTATTGATTTTCGCATGACTTAAGTCACCTGGATTAACAGTTATTTATCTGTTGATCAACGGTATCTATACTTCGTCAACAGAAGATTCAGGTTGGTAGTTTTCTGTCAAACTCTATTGCAGTTACGACAGGCTTTTCCCAGGGCGGGCATTGCTTTATGATTTTCTTTGACTTGTTTGTGAATTTTATTTTTGACAGCTTTAAAAACAGTGACGGTTGATTTTAAAATATTAAATATTAAAGATAAACATGTTCCGTAGGAAGACCTAAATAGACAGAAATATTGGTGTACAGTAAACAAAGCCTAAATATTTTTTAAGGAAAATTAATACTTTATATAAAATAAATAAAGATATAAAATATGTTTTTAAAGTTAATCATTTTGGAGCGATATTTAATGAAGAGTTTGTACTTTGTTTAAAATATTAATAACAGTTTAATTACACTTCCATTCTTCACCTTTTAAAATGGAGTGAGTTATTTTGTTGCTTACACCAGCAACAGAAACACTTTTTAGTTTTTCATGCTATTTGAAAATTTATTTCGCAAGGAGCTTTCTTATATGCAATTCCCTGTAAACAAAATAATAATAGGCATTCTTATACAATATTTGCTGCCTTAGATTGTTTTATTTTTAAAATATTTTTTATATTAATTTTTTTTTTAATATTTTCTGTCCCAGATTTTTATTTAGCCACCCACAACTTCGTGATGTAGACACAGAACCTTACCTGCTCGATTGGTCTTAAGATGTTTTTTACATTAAAGGTTATTTTATAAATGCACACGAAATATGTTTACTGCCAAAGTTAATAAACAAATTTCTTTGTACTTATCTCTTAACTACTTCAACTGCAGGTAAATAATAAAATATGGATACTTGGGTTTAAAATTGTACAATGATACTTCTAATAGGTTAGTTTTATTAGCTTTAGTAACAAAATATATTGTTTGTTTACGGAACGGGTCTACTCTAATTAAATATTAAAACATTTCGTTTTCACTATGAAATTAACATTAGAAAAACGGTAAAAAATATATTAGTAAAAAGTATTCAAAAGTTTAGTTGTAAGCATTTTTCATATCGTGTTTTGTATGTTCTACTTACCTTACTTAGTTAAAAAAAATACTGCTGCCCTTACAGGTAAAACCGCTCCAACGAATGGTGCTGTGAACAATATAAGAGGAAGCATTTTCAGTCCTTTAGCTTACGTGCTCAGAATGTACATTAACAATGATAAATTCTTAAAAATAAATAAATAAAATTTTTAAGATGATGATGGTGATATACTCCAACATTTTGGCGCGAAACCTAGAAAGAGCAACGATACTCAAACAAACCCAGTACAGAGAATAAATGTAAAAATTTTGTCAGGTATAAATTTACCCCGATATTTAAAACAGCTACTGATTCACCGAACTGTACTAGGAGGTTCATGGTAGAGGGCGCTTTAAATCAGCGAATAGAATATTTTAAATCTGTATTGCGTTTTTCTCAAAAATTTCAAAATATTTTGATATGAAATTTTAGTCATGAATAGTTTGTTTCATTTTACGTTTGCGTCATGTATCTTATGCTACTAGAAGGCAAATTCTATAACAACACTATTTATCAGATATTGTTGATTGACAACAGGTTTCCAATTTACAAAATAATATCGCAACTCGAAAAAAAGTGCAATATCTGAGACAATAAAAAGGATAAAAATGGCGTAGATATGAGATATAAACCAGTTTTAGCAAGACCGCCTAAGTTTGAAGGAAACAATTGTAACTCTTTATTGACCTTAGCACGATACAATCCTCGTCTAAGGATTTGCAAATTGGCTAACAGATTTGGAAATCAACGAAATGTAAAAGTATGTCCAGAAACCGTCCTTATGTCACTAAACAGACAAGGTTTCGATGACCGGAAAAATGCCCCCAGGTAAAATGCCCACAAGAAAAATGCAAACAGGAAAAATGCCCACAGGAAAAGTGCCCACATGGAAAAATGCCCACCTTGAAAAATGCCCACACGGAAAAATGCCCACAAGAAAGAAATAAAATAATATATTTCATCATTTTATGCATAGCTACTGCATTGACCACTTATTATTTTCTAAAAAAATAAATGTCGTAAAATCCGTCATATGATCATATGCCTAGGCATAAAACAAGACTGATGGTTGTGTTTATGTGGATCTGTGGTTTCATTGATCGGTTCCATCTCAAGGATGTTTTTCCTAAGGTCCGATGCGGAGCGGAGCGAAGCATCGCCACCCGTCACTGATGGTTGTGTTTAGATGGATCTGAACCAAGGAATTTTGTCAACGTTTTCAAGAAGATAATTTAATTAATGTCTTTATATCGGATAAAAGTTCTTTCCAGCTTGATGCAAATCACTAACAAATCCTATCAAAACAACCTGTTACTATTCAAACTTCCAATTTTCCCACCAAAATAATGGTTTGGGGCAGCAATATCTTAATGTAGTGCTTCACCTGTCTGTATACTTAATGGTCCCAAAAATTGTAAAAAGTACAGTAATGTGACATTTTAAATGTTTTTCTTTTTGAAAGTGCGCTTCCTCTATATCCAGAGGGGTAGCGTTTTCAGCAGGATAATGCAAGATGCCATCCTTTGGCCTATACTCAAGCTTGGATGCAAAAACACCAAGTGACAACAATTCTATGGACAGCAGCTTCACCAAATCCTAGTCCCATTGAAAAATATGTGGACTAATAAGGATTGAAGTTGACCGAGCCGCTCCACAAAATAAAAATGAATTGATTTAGTCAGTTTTAAATTCCTGGGAAATGCGTCTAAAATCACATATATGTATGTACAAAATGACATAGTAAGGTTAATTTAAATTTGGCAAATTTTAACACGAAACTGAAAAAGAATCCATGCGGCCATATTGACAGTCTAACATCTGCCAATTTTTGAATGCAACCATTTCAATAATCTTGGTGTCATGGCCGATAACATGTAGGTACAAATTAGGAGTTTTTGTTTGTGGTATTTTTTTGCTATTGTAGGTATCTTTTTATGTTGCATTGTTTTATTCCTCATACACTTTTTTTCAAAACGACATATACTTACTCATTTGTAGCTCACGATTATAAACGAACTACTGATCAAGATAAGAAAATGTGTTGGTTATTAGCCTCAAAACTAATAGGTGTTCCTCAAGCAACTTTTCGCAGGCATATTTTAGGTACTAATAAAACTTTGGCGTTGAAAAGGCCTTGGTAGTTAAAAAGTTACTTTTTAATCTGATGTGGATAGGCAATTAGTTCAGCATATAAAATTACTAGAAAGTCGTTTGTTCGGATTAACAAAAATTAGCTTTTCAGATGGCTGAGAAAAACGATTTAGCTCATAAATGTAATATCCAAAAGCAAAAATCAGGACAAGACTGGTTAGATGGATTTTTAAGACGTAATAAAGATTTATCTTTGCGCAAACCAAAAGCCACTTCAGCAGCTCGCGTTCAAGCTTTTACTTGGCCGTAAGTCCAAAAATTTTATTAGTTATACTGAAGCTTATTAGAATTTGTTGGCTATAGACCACACGATCTTTAGAATGCTGTTGAATCTAGTTTTTCTACCAATGAACATCTATCGTCCTCTGCTCTTGCTGTCCTTATTGAGGTGCTTTTTCTGGCGCTTAAAAGATATTATTTTAGTGGCCAAAGAAAACGAAAACCAAAAGTTCGACAGGGCTCATTGGTGTTGATTTGTACTCCAAGTATGTTGGAACTAAAATCTAAAAATGAACCAAAAACTCCCCCAACAAAGAAATAATTTTTCTAATATTTCTCATGATAATAAAGAGGATTATGCTTGCATATACAGTAACTACCTTTATTTAAGAACTCGGAGAAGACTGGTGCTTACAATATTTCCTTTGGGCTCATGTTTTTCTAGAAGAACTAAGCGTTTCTTTTACGAATTATATCAATAATTTCATATCTATTATAATTACCTCATTTTGACCATTAGCGATATGTCATTATGTATTTGCTCAAAATTATTTATTATAAAACTTTTACTACTGGTGCGCGGATACTTAGTAGGTACACATGTATCTATTTTTTTTAGTTTACCGAAAAATTTCCTACCCTTTAAATCTATGGTTTCCTTGACCGCAACCAATTCAGTGTTTATCCGAAGCAATACATTATTGGGTGCATTCATTAAGATTTTAGGATAGATCGCGGAGTTATAGTCCGCTGCCAGTAGATGTGTAGTGATTTTGGTTAATCGATATTGATCGCTTTTTTTTTTGAAAAATTTGGGACGTAAGTAATTAATTTTTTACTTTTGTTTAATATTTGTTTATTTTTAAATGGGATCATACGAGAAGGAACAAGAAAGACTTGATTTTGGGATGCCTGTCAGCAGTACAAGATGTTGCCGAAGATGACGATGAATATCCAAATAAAATAGATAGGAGAGAAGAACAAAATATTAATTGTGATACAGAAATAGTATATTACGTAACGAGTGCTTTTTATCGCGTTCGCCTTCCGGCTCACGCGACAAGCGCACTCGTGGTGGGATCACCTGCGCACCGCACTAGTTGCGTATTCTATTTTTCATCACTCCGGAGGAATGCTCTTGAATTTGTCTAAAATAAGAGAAAAGAAGATAATGAAAATAGTATTACGTTTGATCTGTTTCCGTCATTCATTGCTTTCCGCACGGTCCTGTATGGTCGAAAGCAGTGCTTTCCACTCGGAATGATGAAAAGTTTTATATTTCGTAACGTTGAAGGAAGCATTGCTTTCCGCACGGTCTTGCATGGTCGAAAGCAGTGCTTTCCGCACGGAGTAATGAAAAGGAAATTTCAGACTGTGAAGGAAATGCGGGGTAATTTTAAAGAAACCTGTTTTTATTGAGAAAATTAAATTGAAATAAGGTCAAAACATTTTTTTTCGTCTACCAAGACCAGAGCTCCCAGGATCTTACAGCGCAGTAAAAAAATTGCTACCAAATGTCATAAATACGTTTTAATTTCTTTACTGCGCTGTAAGATCCTGGGAGCTCTGGTCTTGGTAGACGAAAAAAAATGTTTTGACCTTATTTCAATTTAATTTACTCAATAAAAACAGGTTTCTTTAAAATTTTTCGGTAAACTAAAAAAAATAGATACATGTGTACCTACTAAGTATCCGCGCACCAGTAGTGAAAGTTTTATAATAAATAATTTTCAGCAAATACATAATGACATATCGCTAATGGTCAAAATGAGGTAATTATAATAGATATGAAATTATTGATATAATTCGTAAAAGAAACGCTTAGTTCTTCTAGAAAAACATGAGCCCAAAGGAAATATTGTAAGCACCAGTCTTCTCCGAGTTCTTAAATAAAGGTAGTTACTGTATATGCAAGCATAATCCTCTTTATTATCATGAGAAATATTAGAAAAATTATTTCTTTGTTGGGGGAGTTTTTGGTTCATTTTTAGATTTTAGTTCCAGCATACTTGGAGTACAAATCAACACCAATGAGCCCTGTCGAACTTTTGGTTTTCGTTTTCTTTGGCCACTAAAATAATATCTTTTAAGCGCCAGAAAAAGCACCTCAATAAGGACAGCAAGAGCAGAGGACGATAGATGTTCATTGGTAGAAAAACTAGATTCAACAGCATTCTAAAGATCGTGTGGTCTATAGCCAACAAATTCTAATAAGCTTCAGTATAACTAATAAAATTTTTGGACTTACGGCCAAGTAAAAGCTTGAACGCGAGCTGCTGAAGTGGCTTTTGGTTTGCGCAAAGATAAATCTTTATTACGTCTTAAAAATCCATCTAACCAGTCTTGTCCTGATTTTTGCTTTTGGATATTACATTTATGAGCTAAATCGTTTTTCTCAGCCATCTGAAAAGCTAATTTTTGTTAATCCGAACAAACGACTTTCTAGTAATTTTATATGCTGAACTAATTGCCTATCCACATCAGATTAAAAAGTAACTTTTTAACTACCAAGGCCTTTTCAACGCCAAAGTTTTATTAGTACCTAAAATATGCCTGCGAAAAGTTGCTTGAGGAACACCTATTAGTTTTGAGGCTAATAACCAACACATTTTCTTATCTTGATCAGTAGTTCGTTTATAATCGTGAGCTACAAATGAGTAAGTATATGTCGTTTTGAAAAAAAGTGTATGAGGAATAAAACAATGCAACATAAAAAGATACCTACAATAGCAAAAAAATACCACAAACAAAAACTCCTAATTTGTACCTACATGTTATCGGCCATGACACCAAGATTATTGAAATGGTTGCATTCAAAAATTGGCAGATGTTAGACTGTCAATATGGCCGCATGGATTCTTTTTCAGTTTCGTGTTAAAATTTGCCAAATTTAAATTAACCTTACTATGTCATTTTGTACATACATATATGTGATTTTAGACGCATTTCCCAGGAATTTAAAACTGACTAAATCAATTCATTTTTATTTTGTGGAGCGGCTCGGTCAACTTCAATCCTTATTAGTCCACATATTTTTCAATGGGACTAGGATTTGGTGAAGCTGCTGTCCATAGAATTGTTGTCACTTGGTGTTCTTGCATCCAAGCTTGAGTATAGGCCAAAGGATGGCATCTTGCATTATCCTGCTGAAAACGCTACCCCTCTGGATATAGAGGAAGCGCACTTTCAAAAAGAAAAACATTTAAAATGTCACATTACTGTACTTTTTACAATTTTTGGGACCATTAAGTATACAGACAGGTGTAGCACTACATTAAGATATTGCTGCCCCAAACCATTATTTTGGTGGGAAAATTGGAAGTTTGAATAGTAACAGGTTGTTTTGATAGGATTTGTTAGTGATTTGCATCAAGCTGGAAAGAACTTTTATCCGATATAAAGACATTAATTAAATTATCTTCTTGAAAACGTTGACAAAATTCCTTGGTTCAGATCCATCTAAACACAACCATCAGTGACGGGTGGCGATGCTTCGCTCCGCTCCGCATCGGACCTTAGGAAAAACATCCTTGAGATGGAACCGATCAATGAAACCACAGATCCACCTAAACACAACCATCAGTCTTGTTTTATGCCTAGGCATATGATCATATGACGGATTTTACGACATTTATTTTTTTAGAAAATAATAAGTGGTCAATGCAGTAGCTATGCATAAAATGATGAAATATATTATTTTATTTCTTTCTTGTGGGCATTTTTCCGTGTGGGCATTTTTCAAGGTGGGCATTTTTCCATGTGGGCACTTTTCCTGTGGGCATTTTTCCTGTTTGCATTTTTCTTGTGGGCATTTTACCTGGGGGCATTTTTCCGGTCATCGAAACCTTGTCTGTTTAGTGACATAAGGACGGTTTCTGGACATACTTTTACATTTCGTTGATTTCCAAATCTGTTAGCCAATTTGCAAATCCTTAGACGAGGATTGTATCGTGCTAAGGTCAATAAAGAGTTACAATTGTTTCCTTCAAACTTAGGCGGTCTTGCTAAAACTGGTTTATATCTCATATCTACGCCATTTTTATCCTTTTTATTGTCTCAGATATTGCACTTTTTTTCGAGTTGCGATATTATTTTGTAAATTGGAAACCTGTTGTCAATCAACAATATCTGATAAATAGTGTTGTTATGGAATTTGCCTTCTAGTAGCATAAGATACATGACGCAAACGTAAAATGAAACAAACTATTCATGACTAAAATTTCATATCAAAATATTTTGAAATTTTTGAGAAAAACGCAATACAGATTTAAAATATTCTATTCGCTGATTTAAAGCGCCCTCTACCATGAACCTCCTAGTACAGTTCGGTGAATCAGTAGCTGTTTTAAATATCGGGGTAAATTTATACCTGACAAAATTTTTACATTTATTCTCTGTACTGGGTTTGTTTGAGTATCGTTGCTCTTTCTAGGTTTCGCGCCAAAATGTTGGAGTATATCACCATCATCATCTTAAAAATTTTATTTATTTATTTTTAAGAATTTATCATTGTTAATGTACATTCTGAGCACGTAAGCTAAAGGACTGAAAATGCTTCCTCTTATATTGTTCACAGCACCATTCGTTGGAGCGGTTTTACCTGTAAGGGCAGCAGTATTTTTTTTAACTAAGTAAGGTAAGTAGAACATACAAAACACGATATGAAAAATGCTTACAACTAAACTTTTGAATACTTTTTACTAATATATTTTTTACCGTTTTTCTAATGTTAATTTCATAGTGAAAACGAAATGTTTTAATATTTAATTAGAGTAGACCCGTTCCGTAAACAAACAATATATTTTGTTACTAAAGCTAATAAAACTAACCTATTAGAAGTATCATTGTACAATTTTAAACCCAAGTATCCATATTTTATTATTTACCTGCAGTTGAAGTAGTTAAGAGATTAGTACAAAGAAATTTGTTTATTAACTTTGGCAGTAAACATATTTCGTGTGCATTTATAAAATAACCTTTAATGTAAAAAACATCTTAAGACCAATCGAGCAGGTAAGGTTCTGTGTCTACATCACGAAGTTGTGGGTGGCTAAATAAAAATCTGGGACAGAAAATATTAAAAAAAAAATTAATATAAAAAATATTTTAAAAATAAAACAATCTAAGGCAGCAAATATTGTATAAGAATGCCTATTATTATTTTGTTTACAGGGAATTGCATATAAGAAAGCTCCTTGCGAAATAAATTTTCAAATAGCATGAAAAACTAAAAAGTGTTTCTGTTGCTGGTGTAAGCAACAAAATAACTCACTCCATTTTAAAAGGTGAAGAATGGAAGTGTAATTGAACTGTGCTTTCCACTCGGAATGATGAAAAGTTTTATATTTCGTAACGTTGAAGGAAGCATTGCTTTCCGCACGGTCTTGCATGGTCGAAAGCAGTGCTTTCCGCACGGAGTAATGAAAAGGAAATTTCAGACTGTAAAGAAAATGCGGGGTAATTTTAAAGAAACCTGTTTTTATTGAGAAAATTAAATTGAAATAAGGTCAAAACATTTTTTTTCGTCTACCAAGACCAGAGCTCCCAGGATCTTACAGCGCAGTAAAGAAATTAAAGCGTATTTATGACATTTGGTAGCAATTTTTTTACTTTGATATGATTTGTAGAGTATATCAATAAACACATAAAGAAATTTACGATCGAGATAAAAATAAAAGGAAACTAATATTGTTAAAATTTAACCGTTAATTAGTTTGCGTTACTTAGCAAGAGTATTAAAATCAGGTGGTTTAATTAGGAACGAATTATGGAAAAACAATGAAACAGGTGTAGAACAATTTCGTTTATGTGTGTCAAAACTTCTATTTCAATGCCTATTGCAGCATTTACGATTTGACGATATAGATAATCGTATTGAAATACAAAAAACCGACAACTTAAAGACTTTTTCAATTTATTTGTCATATCAGCTAATATGCCATTTTAAAACGTAAAGATAGCTTAAAGCTTTTCGTAGAAGATTTACTTTTCGTGTTTATATACCAAGTAAGCCAAATAAATATGACTAAAAAATTTTTACAATGGTTAAATCTAAAACATTTTATTCTTGTAATCTGGAGGTTTACTTAGGTAAACAGCCAGGTAGTACTCATGCTGTTGATAATTCTCCTTCTGCTGTTGTTGAACGACTTGTAGAATCCATAAAAAATTCTAAAAGAAATGTATCCTGTGACAATTGGTCCTCTAATGTACCACTGTTTAAAAAATTAAATCCTGCATACAAACTTACTTTTCTGGGTACAAAAAAAATAAATGGAAAAAACCTTTAAAATGATCTAATCCTACTGAAAAAACAATATATTTCATTATGTTTAATATTTTTCGCCCATTTGTTTTGTTGTCTGGTTTTCAAGGACTTAAATTTTATGTTTTGTTATCCTTATAAATAAATTTTTTAAGTTTTTGGTGTATCATTTTTAATGTTAAAACTTTCCAATACAATAACACCCAGTAAAATAAATACACGAATTTCCAGTCCATTGACAGTAACCGTGTTCAAACACGAAGAGTTAATCTTAGTTAAATATATTTTTTTCTAGCTTTTTTGCTAAAAATGTTTTAGTATAGATAAATTATAGACCAAAAGATGATTAATGAAGGCATGGATACGCTGTGAAATGCCACAAAAAAAATATGAAACAAAACCAAAAGTACATATCATTTTAAAAATATTTCCCCTACAATCAGGTTTGTATAACAAACATATGCTAACACATTTTAATATTTTTCATTACCCCGTGCGGAAAGCACTGCCTTCGACAATGCAGGACCGTGCGGAAAGCAATGCTTCCTTCAACGTTACGAAATTATAAAACTTTTTGTCACTCCGTGCGGAAAGCACTGCTTTTGGCCATGCAGGACCGTGCGGAAAGCAATGAATGACCGAAACAGAGTTAATAAGTGTTTCCCAATTAAAAACAAATGAGATAGAAAGTGAATTAAGAGAAATTAAGGATGAATTTTCTAATAGTTTTGCATTTTTGTTTTAATCGGGGGATTCGCCTCCCCCCAAGCCTCCTTTAGCGCCTTCGCCTTCTTTCCTTTTATTTTAGACAAATCAAGAGTAATCAAAAATAGAATACGCAACTCGTGCGGTACGCAGGTAATCCAAACACTCGTGCTTTTTATCGCACTCGTGGTAGGATCACCTACTTTCCGCACTCGTTACGTAATATACTATTTTACTACTAAACTGAGTAAGATATTAAATTGGCTTTTTAAAGTAATTAATAGAAATGTTAAACAGATTTTTATTAACAATTCATTACATAATTTATTTTACATTTATTATAAATGTACATATTTTGTATATAACACTGAACGTCTTAATTAAACTTATTATGACAAAAATGTACAGTGAGTTAGTTATCTTACTTAATTTTACGACTGTTAATAAGTTTTAATGTATCCTCTGGTGACTACTTTGTATATATTTTAAGCAAAATTAGTCTAGAAATATTTTCGGATTCATAAGCAGGAATATTTAAATTCTTTTTTGCACAGTCTAATTTAAAAATAACCTACTACTAAAATGGCATGTTGTCCCAAAAGTGGTTGAAAAACTGTTTTTCAACAAATTGCAAATATGAGCTTTTTGCTAAGTATTCTGAAAAAAAAAATAGTTATTTTTCTAAAAAGCTTTTAAGATAAAGGTTGTAAACAAAATCAAAATTACCTACATTTTAAATGTCAAAGTTACCAAATAATATTCTTTTTTCTACAATCACTAAGTAAACAAGAAAGTTTTTCCTCTTGCAATTGAAAACAAAAAGTAAATATTTAATGCCCAGAGCGTTAAAGTACAAAAAACGCGTAGGTAAGTAACGGCACGGCATTCTAAACTATACAGAATATTGTGACATTTGTGTTAAGGTATTTGCAAATTTAGTTTCCAGATGAGTGAAAGTAGTAATAGTGATATATAAAATATAGCTCCCGAAATCAGAATATGGTTAAAGCAGTTGGTAACGTCAAATATGTTACCAGAGAAAATAATGGCTGCATATGAAAAGCAATATAATTGCTTTGTAACTTGGTTTAAAGACAATACTCAAACTTATTAATTCCCTAATTTTTCTAAAAGCTACATTGTTTATGAAGAACGATATTGATATAAGTGAATTCAATAAATTAATGACGTTTTTAAAAAATCAAGGGATCTGGTATAGAACTAAGAAATCCAAAACCCTTTCAGAAAGCGAAATTACAAATTTTTTATGTGAAGCACCTAATAAAACACATTTGCTAAAAATGATATGTACATTTTTGCTTTATTACAGCTTGTTTTAAAAATGGGAATTGCGGGTGCTTGTAGACCAGACGAACTAGTAAAAATGTGCTTAAAAGGCATTAAAGATAAAAAATCATTTGTTTTAAAATGCCATCACGGAAAATGATGCAATTAATTAGTGGGTATAAATTCTAATTCTAAGATTCCGATCCAAATTGCTATGTATCTTAACCTACCAGATAGTACATTCAAAACAGAAGACTATTTCCGACGAACTTAGGCCACTTTATTAGTTCATGGCGAAGGTGAAATTATACAATTAAAGCGATAATGAAAGTGACGGTTAGATTGATAATATTAATAACATAATGGAAACAGCGATGATAATTTTACCGGAGTCATCAAATACACATACAGGTGTACAAGCTATTTACGGCAATTAAGAATTTACTATATAAGGATATATAGTCATAACACGCCTTCAGCATTGGGTATTCTTATTACAAATCATTTCAGACAATATGTAAATTATTTTTTAGTGTGTTATTTTTTTGTAATAAATTTTATAATCAAACATTGTTTCATTATATTGTAGAAAAAAAATTGTATGTATTACGAGCATTAATACAGAAATAACTATTTTTCTGTTGACGGAATCATTTTAGGTTTTTGATTTTTAAATTATTAATCAAGCGTTGCAACATTTTTTTCGCATTAAGTATACCACTTAACTTGCGTTTACATTTGGATAAAGAAAAAGAACTGTTAAAAAGCAACACTTTCATAGATAAGAATTTTCTGTTGAGAATAAAAACAAAACATTAAATTGTTTGAGAGAATAAGCATTTTTTGCAATTTGTTAAAAAACAATTTAACCTAGTGTTGATAATCGCAACATACTAAACTGTTAAAAAATAGGTACTTTTAAAGTAATGTTAATATGTTTTAAGTACATTCCTACTCAATTTTAAATAGTACGACGGTAATAAATAAAGTAAGGTGCGAAATCCCTTTAGTCATACGTTTTTGGAATACAAAAAAACATAGTTCAAATATACTGCGCCAATTGCATGGACTTCAAAAATGTGCGTAATTGGTGCCGCTGTTTTTTTCCGGGCGACTGAACTTTATGACGAAGCTTGGTCTGGACGACTCAGCTTGACGGACCGAACCGCGACAAAATCAACAGATTGTGCTCGATATTTAATTAATAAACAACCCTCGCCAGATCACCGACAGCCTTTGAAAAGATGTCAGCAAATAGTCGGTGTTCAATGTGTTGACAAGGTGTTAACGAGGTGAGTGCCAAACCGCAGAACACAAACTGCAGACCGTAGCATGTGCCCGTAAATATCTCCGGAGTTTCAAAGAAGAGGTTAAAGCATTCTTGTACTCGAGATAAGACAAGAACTTCAGAACAGAAGCATAAATCAAAACAGTAGCGCCACTCATCATCACCTAAGCCCAAAACATTCAAGACGTGCAAGTCTTCCGGTAAGGAAATGTCGATCATCATCTGGGATTACAAGGGGCCGTTGCTCATCGAATGTATGCAAGCCATACAAAACAATAGACACGGTATGCTTCTCCAACACAACGCGCAACCTCACGTTTCGCGTCAGACCACTGGTCTGCCCACTTAGTGCGGCTGGGATATCCTCGATCCCTTTCCCTATAGCCCTGACCTAGCCCTCAGTGACTACAATATGTTCTCAACGCTTAAGAAACACCTTGGAGGCATAAAGTTTTCAACGGACAACGAAATGGAAGAAGCGGTCGTTGACTACCCGTACGAGGCTGTGGTGGAGTGGTACGACATCGGTATGTTAAAGTTTTTTTTCCCGGATGCAAAAGTTCACCAATCAAAATTAAGATTGTGTAGAAAGAGTAAATTGGCCTGGCTTTTTGATGCTGTACAGATATTTGCAAACAAATGCGGTTTTGTATAAAAAAAATGTGGAACCCTTACTTTATTTATTCTCCTCAGAGGTAGATAGCTTTATCAAAATATCATTAACCGTGGGACATGATCCTTTTTTTAAATGTTTTTTTAACAATGTTTAAAAAAATATTTAATAATGTTAATGATCTTTTGATAAAGTAAAACAATTTATCAATATTTTATAATAATGTATACATACCTATATAATAACTATTATTATAAGATTCGTTACAGAATATACGTGTTTAAACATATTGTTTTAAATATAATCATACTTATAGCTAAGATGGGTAATTTATTGTTTTAACCCATCTTTTCTATAAAGCGTCATAATTGACATGATCACTTTCCAAATGAAATTAAGACACGTCTAATAAAAATTAAGACAGCAAAATTAAATTTAATTATGTATTGTCCGTCTAGAAAGTATCCGGAATTACTGTTTTTATAAATTTATATATTTCTTTTTTGTAACATTTTAAGTATCTCAAAGTATCCTATGCTGACAGTAGGCAATGGGAAAAATTCCATGACAATTCTATTTGGCAAATTTTGTTGGTTGTTAACAGGTTTACAATTTATGAAATAATGTCGCAACTAGAAAAAAAAGCAGGTAGAATATTTTTATAACAAAGTTTTTGGAAATGTGAAAAATATGTGCAATTGATTAAATTCAAACCCTGTAGTCAGACAATACAGAGGTATGTCACTAAAAAGTAAAGGATTTATACCAAGAGAAGTCCATAATGACAACTTTACAAAAGGAACGAAGAATAAAAATTTGTTAATGTTATCAAGAAGATGTCTTTTAATAATGGTTTGGGAAACAATATCTTCACGTGTTGCAACACTCATGTGTATAGAAAATGATACCGTTAATAATATATTGGATTCAAGAACACCAAGTGACAACAATTCCATGGCCAGCAGCTTTACCAGATCTTAGTTCCATTGAAAACATACAGTCCTGGCTGCCATCACCGAAAATTATGGCGCTGACTTTTTTCTGGTTTACCTCGACGTTTAGTTAAGTGCTTAAAATTAAATGGAGTAAATAAGATGAATTGTTTGTTGTAATTTTTCAATTCAAGTATTAAAAATATATACAAAATACAATTGTGCTTTGTTTTTTCCGGATATTTTCCAGACGGACTATATACGTAAAAGAAAATAACCTGAAGCAGAATTCAACAATTCATAGTTATGAAACAAGATCAAAAAATTTAACCAGGATTCCCTTCCATAGAATAACAAAAACTCAACAGCCTTTAAGCTATACAAGCTTTAAGTTATACAATCATTTGGAAGAAAATACTAAGCAGCTGCCTCTTAAACAGTTCAAAATAGCCGTTAAAAACTTATTAATTGAGAAGGCCTTTTATAGTTACGAAGAATTTTTTGAAGGTCCTTTTACGTAACTACTCCTCCATGTAAAATACTGATATTTAGTGTTGTTTTTAAAAATTTCATTATTTTACGTGTTTCAGTCACTGCTTGTTATTTTTAATTTTTTAACTTCCCGCTAAAAAAAATTAAATTTTTTTTTAAAATCGGGAAGTTATTGGTTTTACCCCGTTTTTCGAAAATCGAGTTTTCATCGGATCTCAACGTTTTGAGGTTTTAGGAACCTCCCCTGACCATTTTTACGAGGGTGTCTGTATGTACGTGTGGATGTGTGTGTGTGTGGATGTATGTAAACCTCTTATAACTTTTGAACGGCTTGACCGATCAGAATGAAAAAAAAGGCATTCCAAAGAGTTCCATCTAACTTAGATTCCCTGTAAGTTTGAACCGATTCGAGCCGGTAGATTTTGAGAAATTTCAAAATAACCGAAAAAAACAATTGGTAAAAATGATGTTTTTTGGGCATATCTTTTTGGCTATTGCATCGATCAATTTCATAACCTAATCAGCTCTCAAGCTTAAAAAGCCACGTCGAATGCCGTTTTGCAAGTTAAAATCGGTTGATTCGTTCGTGAGATATCGTTGTCGAAAAATTTCAAAAAAAGTGTTTTTTTTTTCAATAACTTAGAGATTTTTTGACTAACCGATTTTGCACTCCCGGTAACGTTTTTAGGTCTCAAAAAACTGCGTCGAATGCCATCTTGAACATCAAAATCGAATAAGGCGTTAAAAAGTTATGGCTTTTTAAACATTTCAAAAAAAGTCAAAAACGTCAAAATACGTCACGTTACTATAGCTTTGAGGTTAAAACTAGCGGGAAGTTGCAAGGATGGCCTTTAAGGTCAACCTCTTTTTGAATTTTTTTTACTCTTAATCATATTTTGACAAACATAAACATTTGAATGTAAAATGTGCTAATAAATTATTATTATTATTATAATTCTGTGAGTAAAACATCTATGACAAAAAATTTACTATACCAATATTGATAAAGATCGGATAAAAAATATTGGTCCATGATTAGATCAGTCCTATTGGCACAAGAGAGGATAACGTAATTATACCAACTGACACAAAGAGTAACGACTATTCCAATCTGGTTTGATGTAGTGACAATTATCATTATAATTTAAAATGTATAACTCACATAAACATGATAGAATCAATAATATGCTTTACTAAACCTATGCAAACAAGTTTATATATTAATTAATCGTTCGTAGACTAAACTACAGATACACATACTTAACCCTTTAAGTGTTAATGGGATATTATTTTCCCACCTAGTCACAAAAGACAACTATCAAGTATTTTTGGTATATATTGTTCTCAGTTGTGGGTTTTAATCTGATTCCTACCTCTAACGTCTAATAGTCTCGTCTACAAAATGGTAAATCGATATTATCGACCAAAGTGAAAAGATAGTTTTCCTGTAACTCACAGTGTTCGGTGTTTATGCAAAAAATTATTTGGGTGTTTAAAAAGTCTTAATTGTTAATGGGATATTATTTTTCCACCCAGTCACAAAATACAACTATCAAGTATTATTGGTATATACTGTTCCCACATGTGAGTTTTAATCTGATTCCTACATCTAGCTTCTAATAGTCTCGTGTACAAACTGGTAAATCAATGTTATCGACAAAGTGGAAAGATAGTCTTCCTGTGAATTACACTGTGTAGTTTTTATGTCAAAAATTATTCCAGTGATCTTTAATTTTATATCAGTTGTAAGAAAGCGTTTTATGCAGGTGACACAAATATTTTTCTGGTCCATCTGTAAATTTTTAACTAGTGCAGGATGATCTGGAATCTATATCAAAGAGGTGTACCTACTAACTGAATGTGGACATATATGTAGTTTTACTTATGGGTTCAAATAACGGTGTGATAATTAAACTGGTCTCAAGATATGTTAAATATATCTAAAAAAAAAACAAATAGTAGACTGCATCTTTTGGATAAGCCATTTACAAAAGTTTCGTTTAAGAGTTCTATTTAGTTTTATAATACCTATACTCGTCTAGTGTTAGAATATTGTTAAACTGTATGGTTCCCAGTATTAATGCGAGACCGAAAAATCATCAAAAACAAAAATGTACAGCGGCGGTGTACAACGTTATCTTTTGGTTACTCAAGGCCACCGTTGAAAAAGACAGAATGGCCAATATTCCAACGTTTCAACACCGCGGATTTCGAGGCGGTTTGATTCTGATATTCCATAAACTACAATTTGAGTCTAGAAGAATGTTTATTCTGAATAGTGACCAACGAATTTGTGGTATGTAATCAGTTTAAACTTAAGAAGGCACAATTTTTGACAAAGACCAGGCAACAGTTTCTCTGTAACTGGGTGTGTGAAATAGACTTCCTGCAGATATTGTTGATACTTCATCTATAAATGTATGCATTTAAAAACAAACTTGACTTATTTCAAATCTACATACGTTTTTATTTATTGTTTTTCCGTTCTTTTGATATTTTTTGCACTTATATTGTAATTTATATGGGCATATGTGTGATGTGACGCCTTGTCTAATTTATTTTGTAATAATTTAATACAAGAATACTAACATGATTCCAATGATTCTACTACTGATCCGATCTACGTTCCTAATTTTACGAAACGTACGATTCTTCAGTTTATAAACCAATTATTTAATGATTCAGGTGATAATTCCATAAATTTAAATGGTCAGTTAGAAGTGGGAAACAATTTTGATTTTAATAACAAAGAAGGTTAAGCAACACAAAAAAAGAAAAATATATTTATATAGTCAAAAACTGTAACAAAACCGTCCCTGAGAAAGTGGGAGTAACCTGCAGTGTGAATATTGAGAGTTCGTTATTAATATTATACAATCTATACTAATATTATAAAGAGGAAAGGTTTATTTGTTTGTTTGTTTGAAATGAATAAGCTCCGAAACTACTGGACCGATATCAAAAATTCTTTTACCGTTGGCAAGCTACACTATTCTCGAGTGACATAGGGTATGTTTTATTTTCCAAAAAAATAGGGATCCTTTCTAAAATGCAATTAATGTCACCAAAAATGACCTTAAAACACTTACATCGCGTGCGCTGAGAATACTAGCCTCAAGGTCAAACCTTCAAATTAGTAGAGATCGGTTTTTCTCATGGCCAACCGCCTAAGGCGGGTCAAGCACCTGAAAATCAATTTATTTTGTTGCCAGTAAATAAAACAACATGTAATATTGTTTACAGGGAAGCGTTGACCCAATATATTCAGTGGCTTTTGTTATTTTTCTTTAATCCCCGTGCAAAGCCGGGGCGGGCTGCTAGTATGCTATAAATTGATATCCAAAACAAAAAAAGCAATGCCTACGACGAAGTGACGCTAGAGGAGTTCAATGCTTTTCTGTATATACTGATATTTATGAGATTTTATTCATTAGTAAGCATAAAAATTTACTAGTCTAATAACCAAAATTCCAGGTACCTATAGTTCAATGGATAAATGCATGACATGTTTCAAAGGCAGGTCCTCAATAAAGCAATATTTACCAATGAAATCGATCAAAACTATGGGCTTGTTGCTGGTCTGAGAATGGATATCTTTCGAATTTTAACATGTATAAAGAAAAAGGTAATATCATCTCTTAGTGAAAAAAAATATAAGTTGACACGTGCTTATATCAGAAAAAATTAATGAATCTATTTTGACTAATTCTTTTTTAGTGTTTGATTCGTAGATAATTTATAACAAGATCAATTATTTGCTTACGGTACCATAAGATCACAAAGAAAGTGGTATCAAAATGGCAACCCAAAATAGGACAAGGTTTTGAAAAAGCATAAATTAGATTTTGGTTACAGCGGAGATATTGATGCAGTAAAGTGAAAGGACTGAGAAACAAAATCATTATCATTTACAAATTTAATTGATGACGCTTGCACCGTAATAACTGTTTTGATGCGCATATTGGTTGACAGTAGTTCTTTGCCATTTCCTCTTACAATAGACATGTGGAAGGAGTTGACGCGTTTGATCAGCTTATGTCATTCTACAACAGAAATCAAAAATTAAGAAGATGGTGGGTGAAAATATTAGTCTACCGTACGTTGTAAGTAGGTTAATTTGCTATAAACTAAACATGTCCAAGCTCAAAAGAAAGAAATAACACATCTAAAGTTCAGATCACTACTACTGATCAACGAACTTATCAATAAATACACAAGTAAAAAAAAAGGTTTCTTGCCTGCAAAAGATTTTAGTCGAAAACGGAACGCCCCAGTTTTAAAAACACAATTCGATTATCAATTATGTTAAATTATTTTGCAAAAAATAGTTATTTATGATATGAGTGTTAAAAGTGAGGTTTTATTTTGTGAGTGAAAACGTTTGTGAAATGAGCGGAGCGAATTGAACAATTTCACGAACAAAATAAAATCACTTTTAACACAAATACTATAAAATGTTTTTTGTACAACTTCCCTATTTTGATAATGAAACGAGCGAATTTGCAATGACAATAAACCAAACCGTGTTAAAAGTAAACTAAACCGTGTTAAAAGTATCTAAACTTGTTTACATGGCAACGTGTTAAAAGTATTTTTAACACGCTGCTATGTAAACAATCGTTTTTAACATTGTTTGCTATCATTAAAAGTGTCACTTTTAATGACAGTTGTACAAAAAAACATTTTAACCATCGTCGTTGTACTAAAAGCAGCATAAAGAAAAACGTAAGGAGTGTTTCTCCAGTTTTTTTATAAATCTGCTTAAATAATTATTTCATTATTGTTAAAAGTAGTTTAAAATATATGAATTTATATAAATATCTTTATTTTAATAGGTGGAAAAATAGTATCCCACTGAATTTTTGTGATTCCTGTTAGTTGATTTGGTTCATTGGGATGTATATTTCTTACCCAATAACGCAAAAAATTAATAAAAGTTTGCATATAAACACCGCCGTACTTTCTATCCTTCTGAATCAAAGTTTTATGAACCAATAAGTTCCGGTCTTTTGCTACTTAAATGGTTAAGTATGTATGTATAAGATTCTCTGTTAAATTGATTATCTCGGGTACCACTGTCTAGATGGTTTAAAATAATATCCTTACATTACAATTAAAATTCACTTTTATATGTTTTGATAATTGTCTATGTTTTACTATAGTCGATATCTTGTTACCATGCCGTCGTATTTGCGAAATTAATGTCACTCCTGCGTCACCTGTAACCTGCAAAATAATATATTTATTACCACAAATATAACTTAACAATAAAGCTAGTTTAAACAGGATTCTGCACGAACATGGATGAAAATTACATTTTACTTTCTTATATTAGTTAGTTATTATAAAAACGAAAAATATCAAAACTGTTTTTCAAAAACGAGGATTAAAAGTTTTAGTCATTTTGTATAATGCAAAGATAAAAAAGGTTTTTTTCTGCGACGAGAAAAAAGTTTGACATTTTATGTCTGTTAACGGGTCACAAAACGTCACTTTTTATGAAATTATTACTTTTTTACCATGGGAAAAAAGTGAGTACTTTTATCCCGGATATATACACATAAATAAAGGTTTCCTTGACAGATAGTTGATTGATAACGCAGGTCTAATTGTCACTATAAGGACAAAAGCCTACTAGTTTTAAAATTCAAATTTTGCATCAGTAATTTTCTGATTTTATTTAAAATATTAAATCGTCGTCACAGAAAAAAATAGTGTATTATACACGGGAAAAATATTAGATTTTAGCTCTCGGTTTTTTGTCTCCCTCCGCTTTGCGTTGGGAGACAACACAACCTCGAGCTAAAATCTAATACTTTTTTCCCTTGTATAATAAATACCTATTATTTAGTAATAATTACGTTTTGTTTGGTACTTTTTTGCTGATATAAAAATAATCTATTTTTTGAACTTATTTTTGTTAATTTGCCAATACAAAGCTGTTATCTTAAATATTTTCTGTCGGTTTTTACATACATTTCTTTTTAGCAATTGAAAAATTAATAAATAAATAAATAATTTAAAGAAAATTTAAATTTTTTAAATTTGGTACCAACTTATTATAAACGTGGACACATTTGCCAAAGTCTTCAATAATCTAAGAAGCATTTATTTAGCTAAACTTCTTCTCTACAATACTGTACCATTTTTATTGTTTACTACAGCAATGATATACGTACTATATCCCTTAACCTCCACACTTCCCTCCCAAATAACTCTTCACGTCATCATGGACATAATCGTCCACGACAATATTCACGTCATCATCCACGTCATTGGCCACGTCACCTTTAACGTAACCATCAACGTCTCCTTGCATGTTACCCTTAAAGTCACCTCCAACGTTACCCTTCGTCTTTCTAGTTTGGGAACCCATTTAAGCCATCCTCTATCTCTTTCCTTTACACCTTTCGTTCTTATTGTAACTCCAACAATAGTGACGTACCAGCGAAGTCAAATGTTATTAAAATCCGTCGTATACTGAAAAAGTAATGATATATTTTAGAAATTTATAAAACATATAATAATTTAATTCCGAAATGTATATCTAACAATATAATTAATATCGAAAGCAACTTTATTTCATAGAAGCAACTTAGTAAGTTAAAATTTTCTCTTTACCATTTTTCCGACAAAATAAATTTTAATAAATTTATATTATAATAACATTGTCGTATTATTTATTTCATATTAAAGATGGTATCTTCGGAAACAGTTACATTATGGGCTCCACGGAGATACTTAATTAACTACCAAGCCGTCACTGTGCGATTTTTTCGCGCTTCTAACTGAACATATTGGTCCATATGAGGTGTTGTCATCCTTGATTATCCCAAATGCTTTTCCCAAACGCTTTCCGTTCATGATAACGTTCTGAGTAGTTTCTATAGCGTTTGCCACATCAACTTGACACATTTCTGCCTTAATCATCCCCACAGACTTCAACATTTCTTTTTGATTAAATTACATCGAGGCATGTTAAAACAATTTTTTAAAACATCTTTGATAAACAACTACAGAAATTTTGTCTAAGATTGTAAATTATTAAAATAAATTTTGATCATAAAATGGTTTATTTTGCATTTCTTTATAATACTATTTTTTATAGAAACATTTTTCGCGGATCAATTTTATTTGTATATTTAAATTGATAAATATTGCTTGAATTGTGTTAGACTTTCCAAGATAATGTGTAAAATAAATAAATAAAAATTTAAAAATTTAATATCCCTATATTTTGAACATTTGTGTGCTTAATAAAAGTATGATTTGTTAATAGGAAATAATAATAACCTACATATGTATATATTGAATTCTAGTGGCTCCATTTATAAGTTGACCAAAGCAAAAGCGTAAGACCCATAGCTACGAATGCAAGCCACATTGTGAACCAAGTAACCAATAATTGAACTGAAATAAAAATAAAATAGAACTGTAATAAAACTGCAGGAAAACATAAAAAAATTTCTTTAAACTTCTGAAGAAAATAAGTCCTTGATAGAGACCGATCGGGCTACCTCTCATTATAAAGACGTTCTGCTGCATGGAAATTGCTTCTACATACACCAATTAAGTTAATATCGGGCTATGATAAGTGCCTATGTTCCTAAAAAAGCCCACTTTAGAGGTTTTAAAAAACAATTATTATCTTAACGAATTGTTTCCAAACATGTTGATTTGTATGTTTACTTTATTCACAAATAAATTACCTATGTTGTGATAAAGGCGGTTTTCACAAATTTATATTTCTTTTCCAGCTATTAAAATTTACCAAAAAGTGGGCCTTACAGGGCGCATGTACCTTATTTATTAAGATAACTAGGTACTACTTTGTCCGCTACAGTACGTATTATTTTATCTATAAGAATTAGTCAGGAAGCAAAGGATGATTCCGTGGCCGATTGAGGTCCTTATAAGCAGCAAAGTTTTTTAAATGTTTTTTGACTTAAAACGTATAATTACAGAAAACTGTATCATTGTCATATCTAATAAAGCGTGTTTGTCAATAGATGGCAAAGAATAACATAATTTCATTCTGAACGCTTTACAAATTTTTGAAAAAACATTTTCAAAGACAATGACCGTTCAACTAAGAAGAAACAACTACCTCCTGGGCTATATGCCCCAACGGATATTGGATTATACTTCAAAGTCAATCTGCTTTTTGACTACTAGCCTAGGAAATTTGGTATTAACAATTTAATTGTTTAAATAAATATAAATAACAAACTTTGTTACTTATATTTATTTAAACAACCCCCCTTTGCTCCCTTACTAAATGGCGTTTGACGTTGATTATTCCCAAGGTGACGACATGCGCAAAGTCGAACCAAAATCTGTTTCGTTTGTAACACACCATATAATCCTAACATCACGATCTTTAGTCCATTTCACCGATTTTGGCCGATGACAGAAATCATACTCGAAGTAAATTTAGAGTTACATCTCTCTCAGATACAGGCAAGTTAGAAATTTAAATGAGGACGTTTGTTTTTTAATACAACACGTACGTAACTGCATATTGTTTCACCGGTAGATAAAAAGTATTCAATACGGAAGTCTTGACTTAATTCACATTCCTAGTAACCGTCATGTATGGCTCGTTGTTGAAGGGTTGAATTTAATAATTATTAATGTCATATTTTTGTAGATGTCAAACCACACAGAAACTTACGACCTAATTTAGAAAAAAAAAACTCTCCGCCAGTGGTAACTTGTATGACAGTTTAATCTGATTTCAGTGGTTTCTAATATCCAATCAGCCAAAAACGATAAAATGGACTATAAACACTTTAAAGTCACGTTAAACATAAAACTAAATTTTAATATATAAACCGGTTAAAAAAAATAGGAAAGTAAAAACAACTAGAAATTTTTTTGACAAATAACCAGAGGCATAGATACGTTAGAATCTTTATAAATTTTAGTATTTATTAGTTTTATTTTCAAAAATTTGTCATTATTTTCAACAACTTTTTAAGATTATCAACAATTTTACGATTTTTAACGTGTTTTTTTTTACGTTTTCCAACAATCTTTCGGACTTCAACATTTTTTTACGATTTTCATGACAGTCAACAATTTTTCGAAAAGCATATTTTAATATCTATCCATTATTTTATTCGGGCGGAGTTAAATCCATTTTTCAGCCTAATTTTTTTCTCTTACTTGTATCTAACGATCTAATGAATCGTTTTAGTATTATAATCCACCAGACCATATTCGGTGAGATTTATTTTAATGTTATCGCCGTAATCACAACTTGTTCCGATAATGGTTTTGACTGATAACTTTTTCGGTACGATAGATTCTCAAATTTATTTTCCTATAAGATTTCTTTTTGGTAACTACCTCTTCTTCAATACAAGTAAGATGATCTATTGTGTCATTTAATTATTTTATTTGTATAAATTTCTCTAATTGAGGTAATTTTATTAAATAATAATAACATCTTATTTCAAGTAGTTTCACTTTCGCCAAACATCAGTTTCTGTGATATTGAATGAATTTTAGTCCTGTTTTTACACGTGTATTTAAAATTAATTTATTCTCAATAATATGGAAAAAACAGAAACTGATTCTACTTGATCGAATTCATTAATTCTGATTATTAATTTCATTATTAGGGTTATTTTAACCTTTGTGAGGAGAGCTAAAAGCCGAATTTTGACTAAGAACCCAGTTTTCGTCCAATTAGAATTATCCGAAGAATATTCAATTTCGTACAAAAAGCGACAGTTCATCCCAGGAAGAAATTTGTCTCAAGGGAATCCCATCCTAAGAAACAACCACACAAAGATAAGAGATTAAATTAATTACGAACTAGACTAAAATATTACTTGCATATTTAATTTTCTAATAATACTGATATTTTTTTTAAATAAATCATTTAAACTGGTATTTGAGTGTTATTTGCCTGTTTGTACTCTGGCGTCTTTATATTTTATGTTTGGGAAGGACTGGTAAAACTCAGAAAAGAAGCCACGACTAAATTGAGCTAGCTAAGGGATATAATCCCTTTAGTGGGAATTTCTACAGTTACAAATTGGCGCTCAACCTGCCAATTTAATGTTTAATCGATTATTAGATTTACATACTTTGGTCACATGACAGTGTTTTAAAAGTGTTTCCACTTTTA
Source organism: Altica lythri (assembly GCA_964028335.1). Lineage (NCBI taxonomy): Eukaryota > Metazoa > Arthropoda > Insecta > Coleoptera > Chrysomelidae > Altica > Altica lythri. Next base: position 24,844,828 of record OZ034809.1, on the reverse strand, counting down.
CTGGTTTGGACCCTTTATCGTTCCGAATACTTGGCCTTACAACTAAAATAACTTTTGTAAGAGTTTGTTCTGGCAAAAAATGTCTCTTGCCATGTAAATAAATGGTTGTAGGAATGGGTTTTTTACTAAAACTGTGTAAAGTAAGATTTTTATAGTGTATAACTCAATATAATGTAATTGTCGTTACAAAATGCTAGTCTCTTTATTTTACTCAAAATCTGATTCTTTTTTAGACAGTGTTTTATATATAATATAATTAATTACACTCACCTTGCTATATAGTACGCTTTATTTTACCAATCTATTCTTATACCTTCGTTAATAAGAGCAGGTACAACAATCGCTGCATCAATGAAGGTTATTGGCCACAGAACTTCTTGTCTTAAACCAGCAAACTAGCAAAAAATAAGAGTATTTCGGAATCTTATACAGGGTGTCCCAGAATTAACTACGGAAACTTCGTATACGTATTCCTTGATGACAAATAAGTAGGGTCTTTCCTATAAAAAAAATTTTTTTAGAGACTCCTGTCAGAGTTATAACCTACTTTGCAAATGTGCGCTACTTGATCGCGATACACGATACTCAATTGACATGGTCCTACTTTTTATTTTTTTACTCCAAACCGAAACGATTTCGCAAAAAACGACAAGGAACAAAAAAGTTTCTAAATAATCAAAACTTCCTAAAATAATTTTTTGTTATTGCAAATATTAATTGCTAAGAAAGTTACAAAAAAAATATTAAGAGGGGTTCCTTGATTTGCACCCTTAGAATGGGGTAGGGCAGGTAAAAAGTGGCAGGAGAAATGCGTCTTTATAAAAATGATGTTCACCCAAATTTTTAATTTTTTATCTTGGACCAATCAGAAGATATTAAATTAAAACCGTATTTTACCACCCCTCTTTAAAGGGTTATAACTCTGACAGGAGTCTCTAAAAAAATTGTTTTTATAAGAATGACACTACTTATTTGTCATCAAGGAATACGTATACGAAGTTTCCGTAGTTAATTCTGGGACACCCTGTATAAACTATAAGTCATATATAGGTTATTTTACTTACCAACTATTATAACATGTATTTTATTAGTGCCATTTTACTGGTGCTATTATCACAAATGATAATATTAGAGCTGTTCGTAATAATTTACGAAAACATTTTCGATGAATATCTTTAGCAGATTTGCTAAAAATTACTAAAAAATACCATTTTTTTTACTGTAAGTTCTTTAATCTGTAATCATATAGTAAAATTGTTTTGGTTTTGATGAGGATTATTAGATTGTCATGAAGTGTATTTAAAAATGTCAGAGATGAAATAAAATTGTAAAAATTTATTATTCAAATTTGAATTAAAATAAAAAGAGAAATAAATAAATAAATAAGTATATAAACTAAAAGAAAAATATATTGAAGAAGAAAAGAAGACTTCAGACAATGGAGAGAGCCAGAAAACAGGTATAGAAAAGCAGAGAGTTGGAAATTTTAATAGAGCAGAAAGGCAATAGATAAAAAGAAAGGCAACAGAAAGAAGGAGTTGAAAAATAGTAGGAAGAGGAAGGTATAGAGAAAGAGTTGAGCAACAGAAAAGAACTGGAATAGGAAGAAGAGGAAGAAAATATTTTTTTACGTTTATATTGTTTTAGGATAATCAATTTAGAAATATTGGAATCCACGACCAATAATTGTATTGAAGGAGGTTGTTGCAGAAGGAAGATCCATTTCATATATATATATATATATATATATATATATATATATATATATATATATATATATATATATATAGGAGAAAGCTAGCCTAACCTTACACGATTTTCTTAGTTACAGTTAAACAAGAATAAGTTGCTATTGATAACATTACTATAACGTAGGGGAAAGTGGGAACACCTAACTTAAAACCCTCAACAAAAAAGACGTAAATGCAATTAATTTCTTTTGAAATCTATCAAAACAAAAAAAACGAAATTTTCATCATATAACATATACTCCCTTTCCTGGACTGCACAGCGGTACATTTTTCATATGCCAAATTTTTGCAGATGGTGCACGTTATCCATTCTTCTGCATTTGCTATTGTCACATTTGATAACACATATTAGTTTTATATTTTAATGTATTGTTATGTATTAGGTACTTTTATTTAGGTCAAAGTCATTACGTTAGATCTCGACGTGTGCTTAAATAGTTTAATTTTTATTCTCACATAGAATATGAATTAGCTATAAAAGTGCGCCATTAAGGTCATACACGAGGAATCCGGAATCTAAAGTTGTCTGTAAGAGTCACATTTTGGGATGTCTCTTAAGCAGACTCTTGACGTATTTTCGTAAGTAAATGTGACCAGCCACCTTATAGTTTCATTGATAAAATTAACTAGTTTAAATTATTGTATTTAGTTAAGCTACATGCATATTGTTTATTATACATTGTTATTCCTTATTTTTTGTCAGTTTCGTGTTGTTTATCTCATCTTCCACTTGGTTATGTTTCTGCCTTCAGCAGGATACCTACCAGGTGGTTAGATAACCACGACCTGGGTCGGAAATGCCTTCAGTAAAGTAACCCCCATCCCAAAACACTAGGACACATTCTCTATTACCCAGCCGTGACACCATAAATATTTTGCCACAGAAGATAAAATAATACTTCTTTGCCTTGTTTTCATTGTCTTTCAATGCCTTCTTCAAATTTTTCACTGCTTCTTTTTCTTTTTGAATGCTTAATTATTCTTTTTCTTTATATCAACTTTTTTTTTAATTTTCCTTTCTATTTGTTTCCTCTGCTTTTCCACTAGTTGACTTTGTATGGGTGTATTGAACAGAATGGTTTCTAGAGAGAGAATGTCTTTATTGGTAGCTATTACCAAAAGGCCATCGACCGGAGTCGTTCAGCCTGTACATTATACAAATTGTTATATTTCTAATTACATGTAAATTGGTGACTAATATACAGATTAATACTTAAAAAAAAAGTCAGACAATTTTGATAGAAAAATAAAAATATCAGCTAGATAATATAAGATTGAAATGAATATTTTATTATTTAATTCTCTTGTCTGTAGAAGTCCTGCAGTGTTTCAAATATAGTTTTCTCTGGCCATTTTCTTCTTGATGGCCTCTCTTGGTTTCTTGTGCAGCATAGTTCTTCCATAGCTCTTACATTATTTTCTTTATTTGCGAATTTTTCGGTTAGTTGAGTTAGTCTTTGTTCAATAGGTTTAATTCTGGTAATTTCATATAGTAAGGCATTTGGTGGATTATGTAGAGGATTTCTAGGGTGTCTAGTTTTAGAGATGCTTCTCAAAGACGAAGATTCTGCTACCCTTATGTTTTTAATTGTGGATGGTCGAACATTGGTATATATAGGATGGCAGTATTCCAGGATAGGCCTACATATAGTCTTATAGATATGTACTGCTGTCTTTTTACTTATACCGTGGTTTTTGTATGTCAGGCTTCTGAAATGTCTTGCCCTAGTGATGCATCTTTTTTTAACGCCTTGGCTGTGCTGTTTTAAATTTAGTTTATTCTCTAAGGTTATTCCTAAATACTTTGCTGACCGTGAGCATTCTATTCTTTGGTTTTCTATATATACTTTTGGAGAGCTGGGAGTAATATTGTGGTTGAATATGATAAATTTGCTCTTAGTAGGATTTGGCATCATTCTCCATCTACTGAACCATGTCGAAGTATGATTAATAAGTCCTTGTAATTCACCAACTGCCTTTTTTGAATTTGTATTATGGCTAACCAGTCCTGTATAATCGGCATATTGTAGAACATATAATTTTTTGTTAAAGTAGTCGTTATTTTCATCATAGTTGTACAAATCATGGCAATAAATGTTGTAGAGTAATGGGGAGAAAGGAGAACCCTGCGGAACACCTTGCTTTGGATATATAACATTAGAGTAGGATTCTTGAATTTTGACCTGAATTGTCCTGTTATTTAAATAGCTTTTAATGAGAAACAATGTTTATTTTGAGCAATTTAGGAGAAATAGCTTGTAGAGAAGGCCTCTGTGCCACACACTGTCAAAAACTTTTTTAATATCGAGAAATACTGCCGCACTACTGTTCCCTTCCAGAGTTGCAGTTTGGATATTTGATATAAGTATCGAAACTGGATGTATAGTCGAAAGATGTTCTCTAAAACCGAACTGGTATTTTGGTATTCTATGACCACATTCTTGTAGTAGAGAGTTCTTTAATATGTTTTCGAAATTTTTTCCAATTACTGGGAGTAGTGTTATAGGTCGATAATTTTGCACATCTTATGTAGTGTGTTGGGTTTAGGAATTGTTAGTAGTATACCATGTTTCCATTCTTCCGGGAAGTGGTGATTCCTTATGCAATATTCATATGGTTTCTATTTTGTCGTTTCTATGTAATTATTTTAGGAATAAGTCTTGCATTGACTAGTTTAACCAGAGAAACAGAAGTACGTGGAGCGGTTATATTGTTACTCATGTTTAAATTAATAACATTTTCAACAATAACATTTTCGAATGTTTTTTAACTATGACTCTTAGATTCAAGAGGTTCATTCAAACTCTGTTCAGCACTAATTGTACTTTCTTAAGTTCTATTGCCATATGCCATATAAGATATAAGATACGCTATTATGAGTCGAGATGTCATATAAGAAAATTTTTATATGTATTTTTATATTTAGAATAAATAAAATCTATTCAATCTATTATTACTTTTGAGAAAAAGTCTAAAGTTTTTCCCAGATTCTTCATTTTCTATTTACTACTAATAAAACGTCTTTTAAATTTACTTACCACGATCAGAAAATTATTAGTTTTTGCTGAATGGTTTTTCAGTCATAGTTTACAAAGGAACATATCCGCAAACATAAATTTTGCAACTCTAAAACTGGTTTTATGTAACTAAAATTAAAAAATATTTATATATTTTGGTTTAGCAACACAATCATTTGTTAGCAACAAGAAACGTAAGAAATAAATGATTAAAATGAATTATTATACAAAATTTTATTATATTATTTACTTTCTATAAAATTAGTTTTTTCCATTTTTTCAAATTTTTTAAGATTTTAAATTTCTATCAATTTTACCAGCAGGTATTTAAAAATGCCCCCACAGCTAAGGGCTTGGTCAACAGACCTTTAATAGAAGCAAGGTAAATACTTATGTTCCATTATGTATTAAAATAGTGACAATTTAATTTAAATTATTGTATTTTACATATATTTTTTTTTATAAAAACATACTTGTATCGTAACAAATGTTGAATATTTATTTAATTATAGTTAAATTCTAAATAATATGCCCTACTTCTATTGTTCATAAAGAAACGAGAACTTTTGAATAACTCATAAAATTTTTATTTATTCATGAATATCCATTTTATCCCATTCAAAGTAATCCCTCGCAGATATAACACACTTGTGCCAGCGCTTTTTCCAATCTTCGAAGCACTTCTGGAACTCGATTTCGGATATGGCCATCTGTTTTTTCTTCGACGAGGCCTTTATCTTCTCAATTGTAGCAAAACATCATCTTTTCATTGATCTCTTTAGTTTTAAGGATAGGAAAAAGTTGCTGCCAGCCAAGTCCGGAGAATACAGTGGCTGAGGCATAATAACGGTGTCTTGTTTTGGCCTCACGAACAAGCAGTGATGAATTTTCCGATGCATTATCAAGGTGCAAAATCTGTGGCTGGTTTTCCCACAAATCCTTGCATTTAAGTCGTATTGCTTTGCGCAAATGTCTCATAGTAAATATTCCTTGTTGACCGTACGACCTTGTGGCAAAAACTCATAATACACTATGCCATTGTAATCGAAAAAAACAGTTAGCAAAACCTTTACATTCGACCGAAATTATTGTGCTTTTTTCGGTCTTGGCTTCTCCGGCCGCTTCCATTGGGATCATTGGAGTTTGTTTTCAAAGTCATAGTCATACACCTATGTTTCGTTACCAGTTATGATCCTTTTGAGGAAATGTGGATCGTCGTTGGGGGCATTAAACAGCTCATGAGCAATATTCATGCGACGTTATTTTTGGTACTCACACTGTCACACGTTTCATGCCTGAAACATCTGATACAATTACATAACATCATTCAGTTGATATGCCAACATCTTCAGCAACTTCTCTAATAGTAATTCAAAGATTTTTTAAAACTATTTGCTTTATACTGATTCGACGTTTTCATCAATTGTTGACGTGCTCGGGCGTGCAGAGCGGCCTTCTTTGAAGCGCTTATATCATTCATACTGTTGGTTTATAGTAGATTTAACAAATGCCTCTGTCAATATTTTAAATGCATTGGCACATTTTATTTATTTTTAACGCAATATTTAATGCAGATTCTTTGATACATTCTGTTCGATAGTAGAAAATCGAAGAGTATACCAAAACACATCCAACCTTTCTGTCTGTCAAATACAAACCCACAATGCAAAATGGTTGATATTGTTAACATATATAAGAGACATGTGTACCAATATAAGGAAACAAATTCGAGAATCGAATGTACCTACGTAGCCTGTGAAATTCAAAATTCTCGTTTCTTTCTGAACAAATCTCGTATGATGTAGAATGTAGACAATAATAAACAAGTCGCTGCCATGCGGTGAATTGTCCTATGCGTTCACCTTTTGCTTTTAACGCGGTTAGTAAGGTATACCGGATGTAAAGTTTTCTTTTTAAATACATCTACTGTTAAAGTATTTTATGTCGGCCAAAACGACCCATAATAAGCAAAACTTAAAGTGATTACTGTTAAAATTAATATTAATTTTCTCCGTGGAACATGTTTTTTCTTTACACGAGCAGGGTTTTATACAGAAATTGCACTTACTAATATAATTGAAAGCAATTGCAACTGTGCTTGAATGTTATGAAAGCAGTTTACTTACCACAATGTTTTTTTTAGCAATTTCTACATATTGCATACCCAAAGAGAGCGACAAATGGAAGCATCAATAATAATAAAGGCCACATATTAGGATGCTGAAAATAAAATGCATCTAATGTATACAAGTACATCGAGTAAGTGAATAAAAATCTTTGTCCACGACTGTTCTACAAAACATTTATTATACAAGTGCTTCTTTAAAAATAGTAGTACCTTGTTATTTACTAGTAAATTATGGTTCCTTATTCTTTATTCCTCACACGCTAATCAATGTGATTGAAATTTCAAATATATAATAATATAATTTAAACTGTCAACGATCTAAATTTAAAGAGTGAATAGTCCAGCACGAATCGGCGCATGAGTACCGAAAACTATTCCACCTCAATTTTTTTATGCGATCCTCTTCAAATTTCCCTATTGATATAAATGCATGTTGCCAGGGGGGAACCCCGGGCCATATTGTTTATACCGAAATTGTTTAAACAATTACATGCAATTGTTATTGAAGTTATACTTCTATTCGGACACTCTGTGGAATGAATTAGTGTGGAGCTAAATGGGAAAAATCATTACATATGTAATGGTGTGAGTAAGAGAGAGACAGAATCACATATAAGGCATATTGTTCGGTAAAAACAAAGATGAAATATTTACTACATGTTATTAGTCATCACTATAAGTCCTTTAAATACCCTTTAAACATTCATTGCATTGAAAAGAGATAGATATACAACAAACAGTCTGAGCTATTGTTATTGTATTACATTGACGTATCGCATTATGTTTGACATATTATTTTATAATTCTGTCCAGTAAGTATACATATTAAGTTTAGTATTTTATATTAATAATAAGTAATATTCAGTAATGAGTATTGTATTGTAGTCTAAAATACCGTCACATGGTTGCATTATATCCTTCACTATGCTTTTGAGTCAAAGACATGCGTGTGAGTTAAAACCTGTTCCTGCAAAGTTACTGAAAAGTGCAGTTCAAAGTGCGTTAAAATTTTGTAAAAGTGTGTCCCTATATGTTGTTAGAAAATGTTTTGCATTGTTTTCTAGTGTTTTAAAATCTGTACTAGCCCACGGTAAGCAAATCGGGTTTTGTAAACACTTTTTTTGTAGATTGATCGTTTTACTGTTTGGTTTTCGTGTTTGAAGTAAGGACACACATCAACTGGTCTTATTTTTCTAAGTATTTATTTAATTGAATACAGTTAATTTAAAAAAAAATATATTTCTACTTGCCTGTGTTTGTAGTTATTAAGTTTTATTAGTTAACAGTGCATAGAAGTATAACTTCTACCGGCAGTCCCACTGACTGCCACACCTTTTTTTTTCAACCGGACAATTTTTTTTTATATTCTCTACTGAAATACAAATAAAAAAGGTCCCTTGAATTTTCACGATAAAGTTAATATTTTCAGAGATATGAATTTTTAAAAGTTCAAAAAATATTAAATTTGATAACTTTTGACCCATGAAAATTATATTTAAAAAAATAACATATAAATAGTATATATTTTTTTAAATTCTTTATACAATAGTTAATAATGTTATTAATAGAGATTTTAAAAAAATTAATTATTTATACCTGTTTTTTAATTGTTAATTTCGCGCGCTCACAAGTTCGCGTCGCTTACCTTTCTGGGTCTTGAATCGTTTTTTATCATTTATCTTAAAAACTATCAACTTTATCAACATTGCTAAAAAAAGCAACGTATTAATAATTAAATTGTCTACGCTTTGTTTTGTATAATTTTTTTTCTGAAATCAATTTTTCAAATTTTATTTAGGCATAAATCGGAACATCTAATTTAAATAACTTTTTTATCAGTTTATATTACTTTTTTGTTATTAAAACAAAACGTAAGGTAAAACTACTGTTATTGACATTGGCTTAGTGTTTGGCAATTGCAATTTTGTTCTAATTAGAAGAATAAAATTTTTTCAAATACCCAATTATCTTAAAACTGGATAGCGTCCTTAGTTTTTCGTCAATAAGCTGCACGTTGTACAGTTATATATGTATCAGGCTTCGGATTTTTCACTACATTGTTTGCAACTTCACAAAAAATACATGGTAAGGTATTATCAGAATGTTTTCTTTTTTTGGGAACAACTAAAAACGACATGACATACATTTATTGCAACGAAAAACCACAAAAACTAAAAATATATCCATCAAAAGTTTTAATAATACACGAAATCACTGTAATGGGTGCAACAACGTTTAACAATCTTGAAAGAAATAAAGACTGAATAACTATAAGCAAAACACAACTATGAATTTAAAAAATGTTTAAATACCATTATATTTTTTTATTGTTGATATAAATCCATAAATTACTAAGATAGTAACAAAAAAGTAATATAAACTGATAAAAAAGAAATTTTAATTACATGATCCGCTTTATGCTTAAATAACATTTGATAAATTGATTTCAGAAAAAAATAAAAAAAAATGGAGACAATTTAATTATTAATAACATTGCTCTTATTATCAATCTTGATAAAGTTGATAGTTTTTAAGATAAATGATAAAAAAGACCCAGAAAGGTAAGCGACGAGTACTTGTGAGCGCGCGAAATTAACAATTAAAAAACAGGTATAAACAATTAAAATTTTTAAAATCTCTATTAATAACATTATTAACTATTGTATAAAGAATTTAAAAAAATGTATACTATTTATATGTTATTTTTTTAAATATATTTTTCATGAGTCGAAAGTTCCCAAATTTGAGATTTTTCGAACTTTTAAAAATTCATATCTCTGAAAATATTAACTTTGTCGTGAAAATTTATAGGACCTTTTTTATTTGTATTTCAATCTTATATACTTATAATAAATCTGTAGAGAGGTCAATTCTGTACATGAAATATATTTCCAAAATAACTATCAGGGTGTGATAAGGGATCGATGCTGATGCCAAAAATGCAATCAGTAAAATTTTTCTCTTTCTGTCTGTCTGTCTGTCTGTCCGTATAACCGTTATAGAAACAAAAACTACTCGACGGATTTTAACGAAACTTGGTAGAATTATTTTTCATACTCCTGAGCTGGTTAAAGTATACATTTCATCACGCTACAATCAATAGGGGCAGAACAGTGTTAGGAAACCGGAGGAGGTTACTCGATTTTTAAGCTTCCGTTGCGTGTGCAACCTTAATGTTTAAAGCTATGCAGAAGTCATGTTATTTTAATAATTTTGAGTTCAACTGCGAAAGGATTTTACAAAATTTCACCCACAAGGGGGTTGCGGGGGCGTGAAAAATAAAAAAAAATAAAATTTAAAATCTATAAGTCCTACAGGTTCAAAACTTTGCAAAATAGTTATTTTTATAATTTTGAGGTCAATTGTGAACGGATTTTAAAATATTCCACCCACAAGGGGGGTTGCGGGGGAGTGAAAAATAAAAAAAATAAAATTTAAAATCTATAGGTCCTACAGGTTTAAAACTTTGCAAAATAGTTATTTTTATAATTTTGAGGTCAATTATGAACGGATTTTAGAAAATCCACCCACAAGGGGAGTTGAGGGGGCGTGAAAAATGAAAAATAAAATAAAATTTAAGATCTATAAGTCCTACAGGTTTAAAACTTTGCAAAATAGTTATTTTTATAATTTTGAGGTCAATTGTGAACGAATTTTGAGAAATTCCACCCACAAGGGGGCTTGCGGGGGCGTGAAAAATAATCTATACATATAATTAAACTGTAAAAATGAAAATTCTGTACATTAAAGATATTTAAAAAATAAGTAGCGGGGGGTGTTACTACATCGATATAGAACTCAAAAATGTGGTTAGATTTTTTATCTGTCTGTCTGTATGTTTGTGCGCGCATCACATTACTGATCCGATTCAAATGCGGTTTTCACAGATGTATTTGTCTTCTTTCAACTTAACATCTGGTGTATAAAAAATTTCCCCCACCCCTTAACGAAGAAATTTATATAACAATCATCACGCCACGCGAACGACGTCGTGTGTACAGCTAGTAAAGAATAAAAAAAAATTGTCCGGTTAAAAAAAACAATTGCATGTAATTGTTTAAACAATTTGGGTATAAGCAATATGTCCTAAGGTTGCCCCCTGGCAACATGCAGTTATATTATCAGTAGGACAATTTGAAGAAGATCGCATAAAAAAAATGAGGTGGAATAGTTTTCGGTACTCATGCGCCGATTCGTGCTGGACTAGAAGTGTGTTGCCTATACCCCATTTCGTCATTCGTTGGCAGCGTATGAAAGATAGGAATAATGTGTAGTTGCCAGGTTTATCTTAGAAAGACTTACTATCTTTGTCTTATTAACGCGCAATAGAAAGAGATATTTTTAAGTTAAATGGCAACCGGTGCCAGCGTAAATCGTTCTGTCATCAAGTGATCGTTCAGTGGCGTGTTTTTAGTCACCGGTTGCCATTTAACTTAAACATATCTCTTTCTATTGCGCGTTAATAAGACAAAGATAGTAAGTCTTTCTAAGATAAACCTGGCAACTAGGCATTATTCCTATCTTTCATACGCTGCCAACGAATGACGAAATGGGGTATAGATATTGTGTTTGTTTACACTTACACCATTGAGATATAAGTAGGTACGTACTAATGTGTCAAATATAAAATTTGAATAATTTGAATTTGGGTTATTGTGTTTTAAATTTTGAATACAAGTAAGTCATGGACAAAGTATAGTATTCTACTCGTGTATAATGACTATCATAAACTTCATCTTAGAGTTGGTATTGCGACAATATGGAGACCCCCACCACTACTACCTTCGCTAGTCAGCTTTCCCATTAGACAAAACCGGAGCTGTTTAAAGCAGTTCAAAAGCTGTTAAAAACAGTTTAAAGCAATTTAAAAGCTGTTAAAAACAGTTTAAAGCAGCTTTTAAACTGGTTTGGAAACTGCTTTAAACATCTCCGGTTTTGTCTCTAATCGGACAGCTGACTAGCGAATGTGATAGTTGTGGTGGGTCTCCATATCGTCGAAATACCTACTTCTTCGTGAATACTATCTACCATTATACGCTTGATAAATAATATAGGTACTATTTTTATTAAGTTGATTAAGTCTTTTTAAATAGTAACATAGTATGGGTGTATAAAGAACAAAAAATCGAATCCTGATATTGTTCATTATCGCTTTGTTTTACCAGTATTTCAACTGTTTAAATATAGTCTCGTTTAATAAACATTTTACATGTGATTTACTATAATGATAATAAAAGCTTTTTTAAAAAAATTAAACCTCCTTAAAAAAAATGCACTAAAAAGCCAGAAATAAAATCTTTATTTCTTAAAAAAATTGGAAACAACTAGGCATCTGATTTCGATTTCCTTGAAGTCGGCTCCAATGGTTTATATCTTTGTAAACGATTTGAGTTACTAACATTCGAAATCTAGATTTAATAGCTAAGATTAAAATAGAGAGTAATTTGCCATTGGAGCCGACTTCAAGGAAATCGAAATCAGATGCCTATTCGTTTCTAATTTTTTTAAGAAATAAAGATTTTATTTCTGGCTTTTTAGTGCATTTTTTTAAAGGAGGTTTAATTTTTTTTAAAAAGCTTTTATTTTATCATTTTTAGTTGCTACTTGATTCATGATGTACTATTTTCAAAACCTTCCAAATACCGTGCAAGAGGTACTGAGTTCAATCCCCAGCAATCCCAAGTACCAATGTGACTTTTTGGAGACATAAGTAAATTGTCGAACAACTAGAAATACGAAACAGGTACGGTAAAGGAAAACATCGTGATGAAACGTGGACTTGAATTGTCTGAAATCACCAACACGCAGTGAGCAAGAGAATTGATTAAATGCTCATTCCTTCTCCTTGTGAGAAGAGGTCTTTGGCTTTAGAGTGGAACAGTAACGGGCTAATTTTATGTTTTTATGTTACACTTCATTATTAACATATTAAATTAACTACAGAACTTGTTTTATTGATTTTTGTGGTGTTTCTTGGAATATCTTCCACATTGATGACCAGATCGGTATAATTACCGGAGATATTCTTAACTGCCGAGCTTATTCTGTTAATTTTTTGGGTTTTCCTGGAATATCTTTCACATTGATGACCAGACTTTAACCAAATTTCTATGGGACCAAAAGGAAACTCTACTCTTTTGAATGCAAAAAAAAATTTTCAAATCGGCTTATAAATACCGGAGGTATTCGGCAACATCCATAAAAAAATAAAAAAATAAAAATAAAAAAAAATATGGTTGAATTGATAACCTTCTCCTTTTTTGAAGTCGGTTAAAAATAGACACAAATCCAACTTCATAGGAATATGTATTCGTACATAGTTGATCTATTCTTTGAAAGTGCATTAGATTGTTGTTTATTTCTGCACACTACCTTAGATCCTGTAAATAGTCTTACTTTTAAATTATTTTCTGCTAAATAAAGCAAAATAACATGTTTATTAAAGAATGGACACAATGTTTTCCATTTTCACAAGCAATGTAACTTCTGCATCCGACAATTCTTCAGATTAAACCCTGTAATAGATCTATTTGAAATTGAATTTTAGATATAAATTTTATCTTTAATATTTTATTTTTTAGTCTAGTAATCATATTTTTGCTTATTTTCTTAATCTAAATCTTGAAATTTGGAGAGGGGCTAGCAAGTGCTATGTCGGCACCGAGGCCACACATGATCCATTGTGCATCTTCTCGTGTATATGGAAATCCACTCTTTGGGCTGTCATCATCCCTTGTTCGGAACTTTTGCATAGGGTCGATTTTATCCTAAAGAGGTGTTGCCGCAATTGACAATTACCTTTTAAGATTCCTACAGTTGTTTGGAGATTTTGTCTAAACAATGCTTTAAATTTTCTTCCTGTTTCTTTGCCAGGATAAGGTAATAACTCTCTGGCCAGTCTACAGTTCGTTGTTTCATCTCAGCACTGTATAAAGTTTTGGTGAGAGTGCGGTTTGATAAGGTCTACGACAGCGGAAATTATTAGCTTGGTAGATGGGTGAGGGCTAACATATTGTTACGACTCGAACCGGACCTGTCGCCCAGACGGTGGGGGTGAGGTGTTGTTTGAATTCCCAGAAGTTCCGAAGACTCGAGTACACTTTGAAAGATCCAGATAATTCGAATAGCTCCAAAATGTTCTTTTTTGTTCGATTTTAGAAATGTAACCATAGCGACGTTCTAGAAGAATTAATCTGGTATATAAGGACCGCTGTGGACGAAGAAAGGGGAATTGTATTCGTTATAGATCGCGATAAAGTGCGATTGTTGTACGAGATATTTTAAAGGCGTTATTTATAAATTGTGACTGTATTAAAGTTGTGTAAATTAGCTTAAAAAATCGTTATTTAGTTGTGTTTACCAATAAATTGTTAAGTTTGTCTGTTGTTATCACTTATCCCGAATCCACGAAGAAAAATTATAAGTATATTTATAGCCCGCAGCCCTTCTTACTAACTTGAGCTTGGTTATATTCTAGTAATAAACTTGAAGTAATACTTGTCCTATTCAAAGTGAGTAGTGCTTGTTGGCAGTCCCTGTAAATATTTACATTCCTGCCATTAGTGTTGCTATTAATTAATTCTTTGCAGCTATGGTTATGCTTATGAGTTCTGACTTAACTAGACTTCCATAGCCCATTTGAATTTTAGGCTCAGGGATCTAGATTATATTCCACATCCCACACTTTGCTGCGTTTTTGATTTATCCGTATAGGCGCTTAAAGAGTTCAATACGTTGGGGTCTGCATTCTTATCTGTTAATATTTTGTAGGGTTTGTCAAAGACAAATCTTGGTATATCGGTGCCAGTCTCTACAGTGTGTTTGATACCAACTGTGTAAAAGCGAACCATGGCTATCAATGCTACCTCCTTAAGAAATATTTCAAGGGGGTGAGTCCAAGTATAACAGAATCCACGGCCTCTACCCTGGTCGGTGTGGATCGCATGGGTCCTGTTACAAGAAGGCATGCTGGTCGTTGAATTTGATTTAATATTCTGGTAGCTGACGTTTGTTTTACTTTAGGCCATCACACGACTGCAAAATATGTTAACATAGGTCTTATGATTGCTGTGTAGATCCACCAGGTGGCTTTGGGGGATAATCTTCAAGTTTGTCCTATGATTCGACGGCATTGCTTTTAAGATATATATATATATATATATATATATATATATATATATATATATATATATATATATATATATATATATATATATATATATATATATATATATAGATATTGGATACAATAAAAAAAATGTTTTTTAACTTTACCTGCATGTTATATTTTCCCTACTTTCCATTATTTTTTTACTAGGTGTGAATTATAGGATAATTGTTTGCAGTGTGTTTTTATTTTCTGTTGAAGCAATTATACCTTATATATGAAGTTTTTAATTGATTTACTTTACTAACCAACTTTCTTTTACATTTTTTCTTCAAAAACTACTACTGCTGCCAATTTCTATTACTATGTGAGCAAAAACTTAACTTACCAATATAAAACCAGTATTTCTTTAGATTTTTTTTTGTTATTTGTAAATATCTGGATGTCTTTTTATATAGTTTAAATATGTTAATTATAATGTGTATGATAATATTTTGGTAGGAACTTGTTATTTTTATTAACAAATCATTTCTTTTTCTGATTTTGTTAAACGCCTGCATAGCAATTGCTGATGTTTTAAATTTTTCTACAGAAACTACAAAAGCTTTCTATCTTTCGATTAGTAAGCTACTATTTTTTCTATCTGTGGATTAGTAAGCTACTATTTTTAATTTTAAATAATAACCAGGAATTAAACTTACCATAGTAAAAACGAGATTCTTATATTATTTTTTAAATATGATATATGCTATGAGAAGTTGTATTGGAAGTACCACTAAAGCATATACCAATAAAAAATCCAACATCGATATCGTTGAAAATAAATAACAACTACAGTAATATAGGAAAAGTACTTCCAAGAAGCCTTTTCTTTTAAAGATAAGGTCCGAGTACCTACTTCTTGGCCAGCTGAAAGTAGAGGTCGTATCTGGTTGTTTTCTTTCCCAAATAATTCTTGCCAAGGTTACAAATTCTGATGAGAAATTAAGCATGTTATTTTATATTGTATTAAATATATTTACAGAAATCTTTTTCTGATATATAAGCATTTTTTTCAGAATTCGCTTAAGCTGTGAGGTTCACTACAGAAACTAGAAAAGCTTTCTTACATAGATTCTGAGCTTTTGATAGCTTACTTAACTTTACTTACAAGAAAACTATAGGATAATTATCCGCGTTGTTTATGCACTGCTAATGCACTTATAATCTGGAATGGAAGTACTACTAAAAAGTATCCTGCTAGTAGTATTGGCCACATAATAGTCGCTAAAAATAGAATAGAAGAACAATGAATATACAAGTTTAAAAAACTGTTGTGTAGAATCCTTTTATTTTTTTAGTATTTTCAAAATCTTACCAGACGATGCCAAAGAATGTTGCCATTCATCCACTTGATCAAATATTAACATGACTTTTTTAAGCTTTTACGGGAATAAGATAATACCATTTCCCGAAGACACTCGTAAATGATAACATCAAAATTATAACAAATGCAGCAATATTAAATAAATAAGTTAATGATATGAAGAAAATTGATCATTTCTTTGGTACTGGAGCATAAAGGGATTGGCAGAAACGAGATTACTGATAGTCAAAAGAAGGAGCGAGTACTTTTTTATCGTACCCGAATCTTTCTTTGTTATCTTAAAATACTGAATTATAAAGAAAATTCGTAATTGGGAAAAGGAAGTACAGCTTACTGAAAAAACATTTTAGCCCAAAGACAACCAAAAGATTAATGCTGTCTTCACTGTGCAACTCTAAATTTCTCTTAGCGCTCTAGAAACCTAAAATATCAAAGTAATTACAGAAATTTTTAAGAGATATTGTCCACTGAAGTACCATCTCTGTAAAATGGGCAAAGTGAACAGGTGAATATGCAGATTCGGTGAGTATGCAGATTAATATATTACCTGTAGCTGCAAAGTAATTGTTCGCCAAAGACATAAATATGTGACACAAGTCTTCTTAATACCTGATCAGATTAAAAACATATTGTGTTAACATGCCTTGACGTCATTTGGCCGAAAACGAAATGTTGAGGGCTGTGGGGATGATTGAGACAGGAATGCGCCAAATTGGTGTGGCAAACGCTATAGAAACCATTGAGAACGTTATCTTACGTCTCCAGACTGGTTATCGTAAAACGGGAAGCGTTCAGGAAAGGCATTTAAGACGATCAAAAATGACAAAACCTCATATGTATCGATATGTTCAATTAGAAGTGACGGCTCGGCAGTTATTTAATCATCTCCGTGGAGCTCATTTTGTGACTGTTTCCAGACACATCATCTACAGAAAGTTCAGAGAAGGTAATTTAGTAAGCCGAAGAACTTGAAGATGTCAACTTTAAACCGAAAGAATTGCGCCAGTCGATTACGTTGGGGACAATATATATGGTAACAAAATCAATGGCAAAATGTTCTTTTTACCGATAAATCTCGGTTCGGTTAGTATCTAGATTCTCGAGCTAAATGCGTATGGAGAGAACCTGAGACAAGAAATCGGATGCAACACACACAAGAGGTTTACAGATATAGAGGAGGTATAATAATTATGGTATGGGTAGGAGTTTCGCTTAGAAGTAGAGCTGAGTTTGTTCTGCTGGATCGTTTTTCATCATCAGAGAGCTACAAATGTTCTAGAATCGATAGTTGTTCCATACGCGTAAAACATTGGTCCTGATTTTATCTCGTTGCCTGACAATGCTGCTCCACATATATACAGAGTGACAAGACATTTCTTGGAAGAGCAGAATATTCGTATTTTGCCCTGGCAAGATCAATCACCGGATCTCAATCGTATTGAGCATATGTTTCAGCGAAGAGTTTTTTAACACCAAAATGAATTTCAAAATCGTAATTAGCTGTTTCAAACTCTTTAATACTGCTGGATACTGATTCCCCAAAAAGATCTTGATTACTCGATCCTCAGTATTAAAATATTTTTTTTTGTTAGGTTGTAATTTTTTTTATAAAAAATTGGATTAATAATTTCTTTGCATATGATTTAAATTGTTATTTTTTTTTTTTGGCAATAAGTCGTTATGATATCTTCGTTTATTTACCTCTTCCCACGTATCAGGCTTACACAAGTTATTTCATGAAATACTTTTAAACCATTTTAAAAATAAAGTTTTTAAATTTTCCTATATTTTAAGCATGTGTGTATTTAGGTACTTCTCTTTCTAGGTATTGCTTTAAACAGCAGCTTAACTATGCTAATATTTGCTATCTTCATTCTGCTAGGGTTTAAATTAGTTCTTATCATTATAGATACCAATGTAGGATATTCAAAATTTAAAATAAAAAAACAAAAAAAATGGTGTCGTGGGACACCAGGTAGGAACGAAGTTTCTTCGGCTAATGTAGAATCGACGCGCCTGTGCACGTCTTATTTATATATCAATATATTAAAATCAGTGAAATCTTGGCGTTAAGAAAGAAGCTTCTTTAAAATTCAAGGTGAGCTTTAAAGAGTAATGTATACATTCATTTTTTCTCACCTTTTCTAAATACTTTCAACTATCAAGATTTTTAAAAATTATATCTCATATTACGTTAACAAAAAAAGGTAAATGGTAAGAGATATATACAAAAAAAAATTGCATTGACCGGGAATCGAACCCAGCTCATTTAACGGTTTTTCGTTACGGATTTTACTATTACATTTTTTTTAGTTCGGTCACGCAGCAAAATCTCTATCTTATCCAAGCCTGCCGTAAGGAACTTAGTTCCAAAAACAGTGGTCCAAATTTTTCAAAAAAGCGTAGTGTAAATAGTAACATATTTAACTTAAGTAATCGCTATTAAGCTGTAGATTTTGCAACAAAAAATACTAATGTAAGTAAATGTTATGTAATCTTTTATGACAACTGGTTTTCTAATAACTCTTTTACTTTTATGTACTTACATACATACAAACAGCTCCAATATTAAATAATCTGTTTTTTGGTGTTAAATATGTATTCAATTATTATTATTGAAAACCACATATTAATAAAAATAATGAAATATATACTAAAATTTTCCTTGCGTATTTTATTAATAGTAATTTTGGTAGAATTGTTAAGGGCCGTCTAAATCCGAAAACATATTGACTTTTACTTTTCGAAGCATCTGAAAATTATATTTCTTTATTTTTATTTTAAGTGGCAAAAACTTCTTCAAAAAAAAAAAACACGTTTAGATATCTTTCGTGTTTCTATGTGATTTTGCTATTAATTGACGAGATATTTAGGTATATTGTATTTGAATGTGATTAAAATTTATATATAAAAAGTAACACATTTGTTAATTCGCGTATGCTGAGTATTATGTAAGTATTTGGTGTTTAAACCGCAAATTTGTATTATCCAAAAAATATACTCACTTATATATTTTACCTCTTGAAGCTGGGATAACTCGACACAAATTTAATCAGTTGAGGTTTGTTGATGGATTGATTAGAACTATTCATGTTGATATACTTTTGTTCTATTTATTATAAGTTTTTCATACCAACGTCATGTAAAATTAAATTAATAACAAAATATACATCTAAAAAATATTATTGGTATGTAATTGTTAATAATATGTATTTTAAAAAATATCTATGGTATGTTATCGTACAAATTATTACTCATTATTTAACCTGTGTAAGACAAAAATCATAATATGGGTCGGCAAATCTCAAAATGTCGGGTGCGCCCCCCGGGAGGGGCCTTTTGAGTTGGTAAGAGGGCACAGTAAATTAAAAAATAACATTATTAAAAGCAACTTATACAATTTTTAATGTCATATAATAAATTACATACCTATTCTAAGCCTAACAAGTTTTTAATGTTCTTAGAATGCAAGGACTAATGGATGACATGAGCCTGCTTTGTGGCACACAATTTCTGTAAGTTGGATTCCACATTGGAAATGCAACTCTAAACTCCTTTTCAAGTTAAAGCTTATTTTGATATTTAGATTTTACCGAAGTAGGCAACAGAAGAAAATTCTGTTTCACAAAGATACGACGTTGGAAAAACTATCAAAATCATTATCGCTTCATTACTAAGAAGTCGATCCAGAAATTTGTTAAAAATTTGGTACTGAAATCCATTTTTAGTGCTGGACAAAACGTCTGTTAGTTGTTCTTCTTTTTTCAGTCATAGGCCATTAGGTTTACTTTCAAATCCATTACAAACCCAATTCCAATTGGACAAATTGATATCTTTTTCAGCAAAAAATTTTGTCCACTCCCTGAAAAGTCCTACAACAGAATCCTTACATCTAACACACCCACTAACATCACATTCCTTTAAACTTCCTCCTTCGTTTCTTCTTTTCCAGCCCTATTCCTTCATTCCTTTCTTCTTTTCTAGCTTCATTCCTTCCTTCCTTCATTCCTTCCTTTCTTCATTCCTTCCTTTCTCCATTCCTGCCTTCATTCCTTCCTTCCTTTATTCCTTCCTTTTTTCATTCATTCCTTCCTTCCTTCCTTCCTTACTTCCTTCCTTCCTTCCTTCCTTCTTTCCTTCCTTCCTTCCTTCCTTCCTTCCTTCCTTCCTTCCTTTCTTCCTTTATTCCTTCCTTCCTTCCTTCCTTCCTTCCTTCCTTCCTTCCTTCCTTCCTTCCTTCCTTCCTTTCTTCCTTCCTTCCTTCCTTCCTTCCTTCCTTCCTTCCTTCCTTCCTTCCTTCCTTCCTTCCTTCCTTCCTTTCTTCCTTCCTTCCTTCCTTCCTTCCTTCCTTACACCTTTCTTCCTTCCTTCCTTCCTTCCTTCCTTCCTTCCTTCCTTCCTTTCTTCCTTCCTTCCTTTCTTCCTTTCCTCCTTTCTTCCTTCATTCCTTCCTTTCTTCCTTTCCTCCTTCCTTCTTTCCTTTCTTCCTTCCTGCTATCCCTCCTTCCTTCCTTCCTTCCCTTTTTCCTTTCTTTCCTTCCTTCCTTTCTTCCTTCGTTCCTTCCTTTCTTCCTTCCTTCCTTCCTTCCTTCCTTGCTTCCTTCCTTTCTTCCTTTCCTCCTTCCTTCCTTCCTTTCTTCCTTCCTTCCTTCCTTTCTGCCTTCCTTCCTTCCTAAGTTTTCTAACTGGCTCACCATGGTTTTTAACATTACAATTTTATGGAAAATGTGTTTTTCCATAAATGCATTCTTTTACAAACAGATCCAATCTTTACACTCAAATCAAATACTTTTATTTTTTTTCCTGGAGTTAAAGATTAAAATTTAAGGATGTTACCAAATTAGAATACTTTATTATAAATAACTGCCGACTTTTCTTCTTTACAAATACCGCTTTTTCACTTCTTAGTTCGTAGATACGCTTTACAACCTTACCACGTGATAACCATCATGTTAAAGAAAAAACATAGATTTATGTTTAGCTCCCATATCTGTACAAAGCAGAGAGAAGATTCTTTATTTTAAGGGCCTAGTTTTTATGTAGTTAACTGATAACTGGTTAGATCAGAGCTTACAGACTTAAACTCTAAAGCTTCCTGATGAATCATGCAATGTGTCTAAATCATATCTAAGGATTCTTTCTTCGCAAGCACTTGAAAACTATTGTATTTACTAGAAATGGCTTTGGCTTCATCAGTGCCAATCCCAACACAATTTTTTTATTGCAAATTCGCCGCAATGATAGCAGTATTTGTAATCCTGTATAATTAATTAGCTGCAGTGCTTCCTTAAATAAGTTTTCAAAACAGTAATACTTCTCAGATTGTAATCTCACAGAATCCGATCTAACAAATTAAATGACATTTATTATTGGAGTAGTTAATTCAATAAATTAAATAGCAAATAATTTTTCAATTGGCAGAGATTCAAGCACCTCCTGAATGTCAGCAGATACATATATCCAAAATTATTCGACAGGTTCTATCATTTGACAAAGGAATATTGTTGTTTAGCATAGCTTTCACCAAACAATGTTTTTACAATGTCTTTGGTAGCGAGTAGAATAAGTTGCTTTGCTATAGTGCGTGTTTTACATTTAGCTACTTTGTAAGCCAATTTGTATAAAGTTAACAATGTTTTCTCGTTTACTTTAGAGCGTTTTCTGAAAATTTGTTTTATGTTTATTAAATGAGTTTTTCGTCGAAAAATTCACGCTGTTTACTGATATATTCCTTGTGCAATGTTTGTAGGTGCCTTTTTAATTTATTGGGTTTCAAGCTATCAGCAGCTAATAGTTTTAAACAAACAACGCAAGATAAGCTTGATCATGTTTTCGTGTTTTAGACTTATATCCTTGTAAATCAGTCGATTTACAAGGTTCTTCTTCCTTTAACTCCAATAAGAAATTTATCCATATTTACAACGTATAAAATATTTAGCGTTACAGCACAAAACTTTTTGTTTAACTTTAACTAATTGAAATGCAACAACTGTCAACAATAGTATGAGAACCGCTGATATGGGTAATGTTTTCTATTATATTACGCACCAAAATATTCTAACTAAAATCTGTACGTTTTCTTGTTTTTTTGCTAATAATTTGATTATACAATGTGTGAAAAACATTTAATCATAAATAGCCATATCTTAATCATTTAATTAATCAGGAAGAATCTCAGTTATCAGTTATTGATATAATTAAAAAATTGTTGCTGAAATTTTTATTTTTTTTAATATTCATTGAAAACCAACAATTTTAACCATTCTAAGCATACCATAATTTTTTAAATTAATTTTAAATTCTACGATCAAGTATATAGACAATTTTCTAAACATTTTGTACACTTCTTTATCACAAAATATTGAAGTTGTTGAATATTCTATACATAGTATTTGTTATAGATCCGAATTAAACATAAAGAATAACAAAAATATCAGTAAATTACATGTGGCAAAGGTTTTAAAATATATAGTTAAAAAGTTTTTTAGATTGGGCTTATTATTATAATAGTCATTAAAGCCACTCGGCAAGGAGGCAACTTGGTGGGGTTCGGCCCCTTTAAATTGGGTAACAGGCAGGGTTGTTAAGTATTTAAATACAAGTATTTAAAAATAGTATTTAAATACTCTCCCCATAATAGTATTTTAAATGTATTTAAAATACAATTTTTAGACTGTATTTAAATATATTATAAATACATCGTATAATAAACCAAAAAAAGTATCAAAGTAAAAATGAAACATTTGGTTTTTCCAGATTATTTTTAGAGAGAAGTAAATTCCTTTTATGATTCCGAGTAATTGCACACTTTATTGTAATAGTGGGTATTTACCCAACTATTCCAACATTGTGCACAGGTATACAATGAATACTCGTTTGTAAATAAAAGAGTGAAATAATGTTTGATAAAGTCCCATATTCATGAAACTTGGGTGGAAATTTTAAATTTTAAAAGAGTTAAATGCAATACATTTTATTTTGATCGATTCTACCCTGCTTTTTTTTGAAAAGGCCTATTTACACCACATTACTCTACTCATTGTAGATATTTGTAGAGTTTCAGAAGCCTGCACCGACTATTAAGGACTTGTTAAGAGTCGTTGCAAAATTTCGACGAACAGGAAGCGTTCTAACTCAACGCAAAAGCTGTACTGGTCGTCCAGTTACCATGACAACAAATGCGAATCAAGGAAGGTTATTTCAACAGGTACTAGAATCATCAAAAAGAAGTCTCCGCAGAACATCTCTAAAAATGAATTTGGGTGAAACGTCTACCCGAAGATTGGTGGTTTTCCCTATAAAATACAGGTTGGGCAACACTTGACAAGACAAGACCAGAAATCAAGAGTTGTTTATTGTGCTTCAGTCTTGGCAATGGTTTATGAACAACCCCTATTTTTTTTCTAATGTGTGGTTTACAGACGAATGTCACATCCATCTGAATGGATTTATCAATCGACAGACAAATCGTTTTCTTGGTTTTGAACGACCAGACATCATCGTAGAGTAACCTCTTCATAGTGACCGTGTAACGATTTAATGTGCAGTGTCAGGTAATGGATTATTGGAAGACGAGCGTAGAAGACTCGTTACACTAAATCGAAAGCGATATAAAGAATAAATTTTGACACCATTTTTTATTGATCTCAGTCAATTCTGTCGTGCCAGAAACATACAGTTGAATAACCAATGGTTCCAACAGGATGGGGCTACTTGACATACCACAACAGCATCCTTAGATCTGATTCGAGAAAATTTTGAAGACCGCGCAATTTCCCGTAACACGAATTTTCCTTACCCTTCTCATTCACCTGATCTAACAACTTCTGATTCTTACCAAGCCATTTTTACAGAAAACCCAACTTCAACTATTGATGAACTCCGTGAAAAAATTTTGACCTTTTTTCAGAAGAATGCAGCAGCCTATTTTTAATAACATGCTAAGAAATCTTGTTAAGCGTTATGAGTACTGCTTGGAACGCAATGGCGAGCACTTTGAACACATTTTGTATAGAAGCAAAATTAAAAATTCGCATTATTTGAAATGTTGTTATTTAATTTTTCATGTTTAATAAAGCTTTAGTTTTTCAGTGTTGTTTGTTTTGGCGCATACTGTATTACAAAATCATTCGTTTTGTCCCGAACACCATGAAAGTATCCGACGACACCTAATCACCCATTAATTACTATTTACTGTATATGAAACATAGCGCAGGTTTTTTAGAAATAAGTTGAAAAGTTAATTTGACACGTTCGCGAAATATGGCAGATACGGATTCTTTCGAGTTTAGTGAAATGACAAGCGACGGTGTAAAACAATCCTGGTTTTAAATTTGTTTAAATTTAAAGAGCACAATGGTAAATTATTTACGAAAAGGGCTAAAAGGAGGTGCATTCAAGTCTAATGCATACTCGAAAACTGTCGAATTCCCTCAGTAGAGTGACCGCTGACGCAAATCTAGATCATTCTTATGAACCGATACCAGAACGACAACTTGTGAGTTCTGCTGCCGAGAAGAAAGCAGCAGATTTATCATAAAAACCTTCAAAAAGACAAATCTGAATAACTTATAAAGTTTGCTTAAATGCAGTTAAAGATTCAAGCATAAAGGAAAAATTGGTTTCATCGCTTTGAGAGGTGGAAGTAGATTTCAAAATTTCAATTCATAATGCTCTAAATTTTATATAGAATAACATTAAAATAACACACTTGACCGTGTTATCTTTAGGTACAGAAGCAAGTTTTAACTCAACATTACAAAGATAGAAATTCTGGAAAAAGGCTCCATTACTGTTTCGGTTATTTATTTTTAGAACCAGCCATGTGAAGGATATCTATTTCTTTGGATTGTTTAAATTAAAGCCAGAAAACTTTTTTAGATACGTTTTCTGATTACCTTTTGGAAACTGATTTAACAATGATTCCAAGTTTTAACTATACATCTGGGCAAGCGCATCTACAGAGCTAGATAAAACAACTTATGCTTTTAATGACTATAATGTACAAACTGAAACATACGCAATATTCAATGGTAAAACTTCCAATAATTGTACAACTTTAGCTGCAAGAAAAAAGCAAGAATTATCAAGAGCAAGATAACGGAATATAAAATAGGAACGTTGTCTATACTTCCCTATGTAAAAATAGTGTCGCATTTTTATTCTTGTAATTAAAATGTTTAATAATATAAGATAGCTTGTAAATTTGTCTGTAAGTCTAAATACCATTTTAAATAATTAAAAAATGAAATGAGCTGGTTTTATTTGTTAACAAGTTTTTATATTAATAATTTCTTTTGCTTATTGCCAAGACGAATTAGGATATTCAAAAACATAAAAAACAAAAACAGTAAATATTGAAACAAAACTCGAAGTATTTTTAATTATTTACTTCGTTTATTGGAGAACTTTCGCCACTAAAATCAAAAAATAAAATCTCAAATCAAAATTTTAAAAATGACCCTTGCTTATTTATCTTGATGTAAATATATGTATATAGTTGATGCCACAATAAGAATTAATGAACTCAACATGCTTAAGAATGACCTTAACGTAAATATACGTTTCTTAAATACTTAAAAACTTGCGTAGAGAGGTTTTCAATGTAAAAATGAAAAAACATAAATCTTATTAAATTAAACTATATTATCATTAAATTCGTATCCAAAATATCTAAATACACATAATTTTAAATCAACTGGTCAATTCTTTGAAAATGGTAGATGGTTGTTTGTATCCAAATAATAAGATCCACTTGCCCTAAAAACATAAAAAAAAATTTCAAAAATGAAAGCGTACTATAACACATATGATAAAAGTTGAGACACAAAACTCAAAGCAAATTAAATTGGTCTTTGTTAAAAATTGAAATGTGTTTATATTATTCTTTTTGTCATGTCTATATGGACTCAAAATCTTCAACAATGAGCACTACCATATAATTTTTAAAAACACCCTAAGATGATTTCTTGACTAAAATACACATTCTGGAGGAATACTACAGTGTTAAACTAGTTTTGGTACAAGAAAAAAAGGCTATGAGCAGGCTTATAAACATTCGAAAAAAAAGATTAGGAACACCATTTTACGATTCAGAGCCAGTTAAGTGAGTACCAGTTTACCTTTTAATTTTTGTCTAATACGTGTATTTAAAAAGTTGTTTAAAATTAAGTGACATTAATTTAATAGTACAGTAATTATAAAATTTTAACTAAAGGAACTTACCAGCGATCTAAATCCATTCCTCCCATCCACGATTCTCCTTCGTTTTGACACATTCTTTTTTTAAAACTAATGTAATTAGCACATTTCTTTGCTCTAAATCTTCCAGTTAAAAGAGATTCAAAATAATAATGTATTGCCATCATATGCGAACATTGGCCACCATTATCTGAGTCACACATTGGTTGTTTTCCTCCTCCATTTGGATAGTAATCAGCATGACCAATTGCGTCCAGCAATCCCAAAGTATCACCACACGTATGTATAACTTGTACATACTTTGCACTTGATTTTGTTAGACGATTGTATGGCTGAGTCAGTTTAAACCAGGATCCATCTGGATCTAAACCTAAAAAAAAATGATCGTTATATTTACAATTCTGCATACATCTTCTAAAGGAAAAGTACATACATGACTCTAAGGATAAAAAATGCTATCTTTTTACTGTTATAAACTAAAAAGAGTCAGTGATGAATCGCCTTAAAGCGTGAAAAGTGAGAAAACCATGTGAAGTACCTACTCACATCGCTGTACGTAGTAGTGCGTACGTAGTGCATAAGTTGTATAAAAAGGATTTCATATTATTGTTCAAGAAATTACCTTAGGCAAACGTTTTAAAACATTAATTAAAAAATTCCACAGTAAGTAAGAAAAGCTGTATTAACAAAAGATTTCTGTACGATACGTTCTAAGATAATTGATAAAGGATAACAAAAACGACGTTGTAATGTCTGCCCTGACTTTCTCACCCAATACTACATTTAGGTTTTTGTCCTTCTTATATTAGTTTATGACACTAATCCTAATATCTTTATACCCTACACTAATTTGTAGACATACCTAGAATTTGTCCAATTCTTCCATTAAGAGCATAGCCAGCTACTCCAGCAACATGTGCTCCCATAAATGACCCAATAATCATAGTTCTTTCTAAACTCAATCCATTATTTTCAACTAAATCCCATATTAGAGACCCTGTCATATTACCAACAGTTTTAACACGTTCTACCACTATCGGATACAGAATATTATCAGCAACACTTGTCCAATCAACAAGAAATACATTTAAATCCCTACGGGAAAGTAAAAGATACTTTACTATTTGACCTATGTTTATACCAACTTTAATTTCGTCTATCCAACCATGAATGTAGAAAACAGTATCTTTTTCTGGTGAAAATGATGTTTGCGCTACTTTAAAGGAATCTGTAAGATTTACTGGAATTCCTTGTGAAGGGTTGTTGTTACTGTAATATTCTATTTTTATAACTACCTCTGTTAATCCAAGTAGTTTTCGTGGATCCTCTAAAAATAAGAAAATATTAACATCTAGAAAAAAGCTAGATATTGGTGAGATTTTTAAGATTCTGCAATTTATATGATTTTTCCAATCTTCGTTATATACAAAAATGTGCATTGTTTAACAGAAAAACATGGATTATAAAAAAAACAAAAAAAGTAAATTCTAACAAAAAATTAAGCCAAACAAAAGCTTTAAAGTGGAGCATTTAAAATTTGTGGAACTGATCGACAGAATCTATAAGCTGTGTCGGTGCACCTGAAAACCAGAGATAAGAACTCTCTGTAATAGTTTCCATTTTTCTATTTTTCAAAAAAATTATAAATAAATTTTTTGAGAATATTAACATTTTTTTTGACCTTTTCCATTTTGTTTGTTTTTTAGAATTTATCATGTTTTGTCTTTTTTACACTTTTATAGGATTTTTTACACAATTAAGTATTGTAATATCTATATATTGTTAGATTATTTTAGGAAAAAGAAAGAAAACGATGGAACTTTACTACCGGTAATACAAGTATATCAGCGAGTTGCTGACACTTTAAAAATCAGTCTTCGTAGTGTGATAACACCAGCAGCATCACATACTGTAGCGAAAATAAAAACTGAAAACGTCTGAGATGCAATAAAAGGCGCAATTAGAAACGCTGTAAATGACATTAAAAATAAACAGGCAACACGTTACAATTCCATTGTTTAATAAAGAAATAAGCAAATATACAACGCAACTAATGCAAGTTTGTGGCGCCTCTGTCGACTTTCGCACAAACTTGTAAATAGTAGAAGGGTCCTTTGAAAAAAGCCAAATATTGTTTCGAAACTGTTGTACTTTTTGAGGCACTATATTAAAAATTATTTAAATTCATGACCACTTTAGGGAATTTCCTTAGAAGAAACATGAATATTTATGAAAGGGCCCTATAAAAGTACATGGCAAGATGACAATGTAAGGAGCATCCAAAAAGGTTACGAAAAAACGCTTTATTGTTTTACATGCTGGAACTAGTAATGTGTTTGTTGAAGATGCTGGACTTTTATTTTCCACTACATCAAAAAGTGCAGACTATCATGATTTGATGGATAAAGAATGTTTTAAAAAATGGGTTTGTGAAAAGGTTATACCAATGCTGGAGGAGCCATCTTTAATTATTATAAATATTGCTTTATACCATAGCTTTCTGGTAGAAAAGTTGCCTCAAGCTTCTTGGACAAGAGCTAGGTTACAAGAATGGTTACTAACAAAAAATATTAATTTTGAAAAAGACTCCTGTAAAACAAAACTTTTAAGTCTTTGTCATTTAAACAAGCCACAAAACGTCAAGTACGTTATAGACGAAATACTGGGAAAACATGGGTTCATGTATTACGGCTACCTCCATATCACTGTCAGTATAATCCGAGAGAGTTGGTCTGGGGTATTTATAAACAGTACTATGATTGACACATTAAAGAAAATGAACGTGGAGATACAGCAGTTAAAAATATGAAACGATGCTCTAAATAGAGTAACAGTTGAAGTTTGTACTAATTGCGTAAAGCACACTAAAAAATTGATCCAAGATGATTGAGCCAAACTTACTTAGATGTAGCAGACAATTAAGATAACGATGGATGGGACAGAAAATAGTACAACTGATTTTAATTTTTTCATTGAAAACATAAAAATCTTGTATTTACTTCTTTAATCGGGGAAACCAAACTGGTTGTCGAAAGTTGAGAAAAGAAATTTTTTTAATTTTTTTTAGACATTTTCAGTATTGAAAAAACGACCCTTGACAAATTTTGACATATCTTGCAAAGTCAACGTTGGAATATAAAATTTTTCATACAAATATCCTTTGTAAATAATTGGTGTTTTAAATTTTAATTCGATTTAAGATTACGTTTTAAAAAATTACATAAATTTAAATTAATTAACCTAAATTTAGAAAATATATTTCTCTTCGCCATTGGTAGGTAAATTAAATGACAGTTTAATCTTATTTCAGTGGTTTCTAATATCAAATCGGCCAAAAAGGATGAAATGGACTATAACATCATTTATGTGCTTAAATTCGAATTTAGTATGTAAGTGTCCTATATAACATGAATTAAATTAAGATATGAACAAAAACGCCAACTAACTATAAAGGACTCTAAATGCCCAAATTTATTTTTTTGTCTTATTTTTAAATTTTAAAAATATTAAAATGTAATTTTTAAATTTTAATACCAGAGACACAAATACATGGATTCCACTGTGGGATTAAATTCATGCATTATACACACAGAGATACACAAAAGTTTTTTTTTTAATATAATATTTAATTAATTATTTTATTTTTTACTTACGAAAGGAGAAAGAAACTGACACACATAAAAGCAAGACGAATATTTTCATTTTTTATGATATAATCTGAGGAAACGATACAAGGTGTAATAAATTGTTAACTAATGGTTTAATTTACCAACAAGTATTTTTTATCATATTTAATTACATATTAAAATAATCGTGGGTGTTTTGATAAAATTAATAGGCCAAATCTCATTTTGTTTGTCGAGTTTGAGTACTCTTAATTATGTATTAACCTATTATAATAATTATTTAATTGTAGAAAATAGTAGTTTACGTAACAAGTCCCGAAAGTGGTCTTTTACTGGACGAACAGGCAATTGCATGGCGAGCCACAGGCGAGTCCTGCAAGCCTGCGAGTCCAGTAAAAGCATTTTTGGGACGTATTATGTACAATATTTTTTTTAAACCAGACAGAATTTAGTAATTTCCAAATTTTTGGATCAGAAAACTCATTTTGTCGGACTGGACCAGAAAATTTATTGTGATAGTTCGGTAACAGCTTTTATTTCATCCTGTCCAGTAAATAAACTTCCCTATAATCAATTTGGCGCCGGTGAGTAAAACATTACTGTATCATGTACTTTAATGTGTTGCCTAGCAACTCTGCTCTGATTGCTTCAGGAATAACAATTACTTTTAATTTTTGACATTTTTAAAACACTATAATGACTATAAAATACAAATAAAATAATCAATTACTTACTTTTTATATTACCCTAATTTAAAACACGAATTAAGAATTAATACAAAATTTTTAAAATATTTGACAGTAACTGACAGTTAAGGTAATTTAACGTAAATAGTCAAGTGTCAAGTTACGAACTATTTTTAAAATTTTTATGAATTTATTTATTTATAAAAACAGGATGAAATAAAATTTAATAGGATACATGGTCGTTAGGTGTTATTACAGTACTCGTTTTTATTTCCAGACTTGGCTCCTACGTCGCCTTGTCCGTAAACTAACATGTACTGTAATAAGTCACCTACTGACCTTGAAATCCGTACTTTCAGTAACGGAACTGGTAAAAAGTTTTTGGCAGTCTTTAAATAATAAAAATATAAAAATAACTGGAGTGTTAAAGGGCTTTTTTAAAAAAGTAATGCGTTTATGTATATATAATTATATGCATTAATTAAATTAAATCTGATTCTTCAAAATCATTCTATATTGTATTAAAATTTCACTATATTTTATAAATTAATACTTTCATAAATTAACCAATAACTATTTTTTATTATCTTTTTGTTACAGATCTACGAAAAAATCCTTAAATTACAAAATAAATATAAATAACAAACATTAATCTATTAAATAAACAACAAATTTGTAAATAGGTCTAACATTTAAATTTATAAGATATAAGTATTAGGTATGATCTAATCATTCAACATCTGCGAAGGGCGCTTTATTGTTTGTTTTCACATAGTATATTCCACTTGCGCTAAATCAGAAATAAAAAATTATTAGATATAATCGCACATTACTGAGAGAGTTGTCATTTTTGTTTTGCATATAGCCATTAAGACAAATAAAGAACTTTATTGCTTTTTAAAATATGTTCCTCCAAGATCGATACCCTTTTGCATACATTCAAACCAATTGGTAAAACAGTTATTTCAGTTTGCAGTTGACACTTGCAAAATTGAGATTATTGGAATGTCCAAAGTAGCCTCTATCTTCCGGTATGTTACACTGCGGTCATCCCTAATTAGCTGACGAACCGCACCAATGTTCTGCTGTAAGACTGCTGTTTTGGGTAGATCTAGCCTTCTTTCGTCGGTGAGACTGGAGCGATTACGTTCGAATTCGCAATATCCGCAGGAAATAGTTGACTGGTGTGGTGCTTCATTCCCAAACACAGAAACCATTTTAGCAAGACTTTGCTGTTGGGATAATTTTCTCTAAAAATTGTAAAAAAAATTCTCGGCAAGATCCGTTTTTTGACCGACTTGCTAATTTCGACAATTCAAAAAAAATTAAAGTTAGATTAGACTAGTGGCGCCTTCTTAGAGGCTATATGCAAAACTAAAAAGACAACTCTTGTATAATTATTTTAACCCAATATTTATCTGGTAAGGTATCAAATCAATTTTTTATTATATTTTACCCACCTTTTATCTAGGTAATATCCTGCCATCCAAGATCTCCGTTTCCCTTCGCACATATCTTTCTCATAATCGGTTTTGTTGCATTGATACGCTTTAAATATATGCCCTTTTTCAAGAGATTCCCCATAGTAATCAACAGCCTTTAGATGTGAGCATGCTATGTCAATTCCACAAGCTGGTTGGTTTAAACCGTCATTAGGATAGTAATCAGCATGTCCAAGAGATTGTTTAAAACCTAAGAGACTTGCACTTGTGTGTATAGCCTGGACAAATTGGGCACTATGAGAATCTAAGCGATTTGATACTTTACTTTCAGAAAAAGCTGGACCTGCTGGATCAAGACCTACAAAATAGATCGTATAAGGATTTTGTGTTATATGTTTTTAAATAACAACCAAAATATATATTAACTCTAAATGTTATTGTTATTTTTACTCGCTGGCACAAAATAGGTTTTATTAATAAACTCTTTAAACATTATATACGTTCGAAGCGTACTAAGAGTTTTTTTGCCTGTAAAATGAGCATATTTTTGCATTAGGACCATAATATTTGTTGTGGATAACTAATTTTCTAAATTTTCAGAATCAAAACAGGCAGAGATCTATATTGGCTCTTAATGTTATTTTTTTCTTTTTTACTATTATGAAGAAGTCGCTCTTCATTATTTTCTTACTATGTAACAATTAAGCTAAAAATTGGCCCAGTCAAATGTTATAATTATAATACAATTCCTAATACATGTAAAACTGTAAATAAGGCAATCATTCAGCACAAATTCTGATCTCACTGTCTGTAATTCTACTCAAAAGTTTTTTGGAAAGTTATAACTGGAAACTATCCTTTCCTGAGGCATAATCATTATTTGATGCTTCTTAACTCTTGCTCGTTTTCCCCTCAATGTTATGGGAGCCTTGTAGCAGCCTGTGGACAGTTGCCTTAGCCTCGTCCTGTGTATAGGTATGTAATGAGCAGAACCTGTAATGCGTCCATTCAGGCTGTCCCCAAGGCCTATTTGACATTCAGGCATGTCTGCCTGCTTTCCAGTTGCCTGATCGCTTCAGACTGTATTGCCAGTCGCTAAAAAAAATTATTGAACCACGCATTAAAGCCATTCCTAAAGAACCTTTAGCAGTAATAAAGAGTTTATTAGGTTTTAAAAATGAGAAGTACTTTCTTCCATTACGTTTTTAGTGCAATAATGCTATGATCACAAAAATGTGATATGTTTTATTAATTACCAAAAAGTAATGACAATGTAATATATAAAAGCTATTAATACAGATAATAAAACGAAATTGAACTCGATACTATGAGATTGATTTAGCAACGGTACCTACTCTAATTAAAAAGCAGAACTACGGTTTTTCAACGATCTGTGAACAGATCTGTGATGACCTGCAAGATATATTAATTTACCATTAATATAGTGGCAGCGGAGTATGGACTTAACAACACTAGCTTAAACAAGTTTATGTCATCAGCGAACAACCTCTTACGACAGCATAGGTTAAAATAAATAATAAAACTACAGAACGAGTAAAAAAGCTACTTTCAACAGTAAATGGGACAATGAAAAAGTGATAACTAAAAGTAGCAACGTCTAGAACTGCCTTTGGAACATAACTAACTTTTGATAAATCTTCGAATCCTGGTCTTAAAATGCTTTATATGGTACGTCTTGTTGTACGGAAATAAGATCTGGTCACTTACAGTAATCTCTCTAAATAGTATGAGAGCTTTTGTAATATTGCCTTTAAAAGAGTCGCTTAAAATTCTATGGGTGAACCAATTTACAAATAAATAAGTCTCAAGCTACTAAAAAGACAAATATAAGTTATAATATAATTGTTATCTCCATGGGCAAAATTAAAAGACGAATAGAAAATAATCACAAGAAACGCAAGTTGTTTGGAAAACAAACAAAACGTATACTAGGACATAGGACAACAATAAGAAGATCGAATCCATTGCATCCTACAACCAGGATTAAAACTAACACGCTGTCTGTTAATTTAGATATTTGATACCATGGAATATTTTCTTTTTACCATTTATTTTCAAATCTTCTTATTCTTATTCTTATTCTTATTTTCTAGAACTGCTGTTCTAGAATAAGTTTCTCTAAACATATTTCATATTATGGGATGAAAAATATTATATTTAATATACCTATACTTGTTTTTATGTCAAAACTCATCTTACCTACTAATTGAGATACAACACCATCTAAAGCTCTTCCAGCAATTCCTGAAACGTGAGCTCCCAATGAATGTCCCACAATGGTAGTAGTACCTAAATTCAGTCCACTAAGTGTAACTAAATCCTTAATTAAAACAGACACAATGGTTCCTACAATCTCTAACCTTGCAACTACCATAGGGTATATAGCATTTTTAGAGATCCACCCCCAATCTACCAGGAAAAAATTAGTAAATGTATTGTTTAGTACCGAGTCCCTCATTACATGACTACATCTAGCGTTTACGTCATCCATCCATCCGTGAATGTAGATAATTGTATCTTTTGTTGGTATAAATGTAGTTCTGGATACATCTGATGAATTGGTAACATTGACTAGAATGCCTTTTGGGTTCTCTTGATCAAAATAATATATTTTAATGTCACGTTCTTTGATACCGGCTGCATTTGGAACTCGCTCATCTATAAAGATTATATTATCAATTATTTATCTAAATACTATAAAAAAGTATATAAGAAGTTTTAAATTGTTATTACAAATGATTGATTTAACTTTAACCGTTGTTAACAATAGCGTTTAGCAAAGCTTTAAATATAAAGCCAATTTGGTTATTCCAGCTTTTCTGTACGTGATTTATCAGATCGTTTTGTATTATCAATAATTTCACCAGATTATTGTTACCGTATCTATATCAGTGAGTTGTAGTTTAAAAATTTTCTAAGAGTGTTGTTGCAATAAAATTATCGACATTTTCTCGTGGCCATTGATAATTCTTGCCCCTTTACGAGTTGGTACGCCTAACAGTCAGGTTCTTTTGTGTTTATCCTCGTTGAAATACCAGATACTTTCAATTTTATTCAAAGAGGTCCAGAGAAATGTTGCACAAAGTATGTTAAAGTAATTGAAGATTTTGTAAAAAAATTACTGAAAATCAGTCTTTCACTGTCTGGCTGAAATTGTTTACCTTGCTTTGTACAGCAAATAAATATTGTCCAAACGGATATGGCAAATTTATTTCCTGTTAATAAAATAAATATCTACAATAAACAAAGGTTATCAAATAGTTTATGTTTTTAATAAAGGAAATAAATTAGTTAGCATAAAGATAATATATAAAAATATAGCTTATGTATGAATTGCTGATTTGGACTAACTCATATTTGAATTAAAATAAAACAATATCTGTAATATAATATACAAAATACTATGTAGGAAAAATTGAAGCAACTAAATATATAAAAAAATATTTTGTGTAAATTAAATGCATTAACCAATTTTTTCCATTTAAGAATCGGTGATTATAAATAATTATTTTTTTTAATTGTTTAGTTAAAGATGTTTTATTGGTAAAAATGTTGTGTTTTATTTATTGCTAACATTTAGAGTCCTTTCTCTAAAATCATTTAAAAATTGGACCAACAATTAACAAGAAATTAAACATGTTACGTTTGCCAAGAAGTGAACCAGCTACCTACATTTATAGTCGATAGCGCCTTAAACAGTTTAGCCACGGATGACCCAAGCTGTGCGTTCGCATTTTTGATCATTTTTAAATTCACTTAAGAAAACTTATTTAATTCCTACTCAAGCACAAGTATGGTCATAGATATTTAAATTTACTTTTATAAACATACGGTATACATATCTTAAGTATACTAGTCCACTTTCGTTTTATAAACAATAATCTAGTAATAAATAGGCAACGGACGAGAACCGAAGATCAGATGGGTCTGTCTCAACGATCATGTCAGGTTTGTGGAGAGGAATGGACATGGTCAGCTTCGATACTTCCATCCCAAAAATAGCAGTTCTTTCCTATAAATGGAGCCAAATATGAGAAGACTGCAGTGGTACAGTTGCGACGACATTGTTAAAAACCTCCTAAACATATAATAATAATCTACCGATTTAGGAGTCAGAAAGTCAGCACAAGTCCGGAGTCTGAGGTTGTCTGTAAGAGTTACCTTTGGGTCTGGGCCGTTGTGACTCTTTACATATTTTTCGTGAGTAAGTGTCACGTGCAATAGTTTCAATTTATGAGATGTCACCATGTAGTATATTTGGTAAAATTAGTTAAAATTATTGTATTAAGTTATTCCATATTCTTATTGTTTATTATTCATAGCTATTGATTGTTTCTTTGTTAATATATTTGTTGTTAGTTTCTTGTTGTTTATCTCATATTCCACATGGTTAGCTTTCTGCCTTCAGTAGAATACCTACCAAGTGGTTTGATAACCACGACCTTGGTGGAAAGTGCCGCTAGTAAAGCTACCCCTCATCCCAAAACACTATGGTACATTCTCTTATTCCCCCAGGTGTGTCATGGTGGAAGCGCCGTAAGCTGTTCATGTGAACTGTTTCTCTGTGTTAATTTGAATACCTTTCTTATGCAAATATTGTTTTTGCCCCATGTCACGTCAGTGACATGGTGGAGGTGCCTATACAGTGCGAGCTGTCTGATCTGGATCTGGAAATTTGGGGAGGGGCAAGCTAGTGCTTAGCCAGCACTGAGGCCACATATGACCCATTGTGCATCCTCCCGTATTGTAGGGATCTCCTCACCTCAGGCTGTCACCAGGCATAGTGGTTTAAAATAGGTGATGAGGCTCTCGAGGGGGATCTCCCTGACATCAGCTGGTGTAAGCCAATACTCGCCCAACACGGATCTTCTAATTTCAGAAAAAGCAGAGCAGCCATACATAATGTGTTCTACTGTTTCCTCTTCTTGTTCGCAGCCTCTGCATTGCGGCGATTCTGTTAATTTCATCCTAAAGAGATGTTGTCGCAATTGTCCGCTTCTAATTAATTTTGAGTTCACATTTGAATAGTTTTTTCAAAACTTTTAGAAAAATATTTTTCACAATAATAAACGTCGGAAATAATATTTCACTTGTATTAATTCTGACCTAAAAGAACACCGACTAACATTTTTTTAATATCTTTCTAAACAAGTTTAAAACTACTCTGTTAATAATATCTAATTTTATAATCAAAGACAGAAAATTATAAAATGTTATCTACTAAAAATGTTTCATTCCATCTATTTAATACAGTTTAAGAACAAATTAAATTACTTACGTGAATTAACGAGCCGTGTTGTAGATATGATAACAAGACAAATTGTTGCAATGTACATGATTTCTAAAATAAGTCAAATAGCAAGAATACGTGCTTCTACACAGTTTTCAGATTGGTGACTATATAAATTCTTGTTTTATCAAACTTATTGGTTGATTAGAATCTGCGGACCCGCTAAATTATTGATAAAAATATTAAGGCCAAATAAAAACTCTTTAATTAATTTTGACCTATATTAAATTGTTTGTCCTGATTTTGGTTCAGTCTAACTTTAAAAAGATAGGCTAAAGATATACAATCAGATTTATAAATTAATATTCTTTCTTTAATTCTTATGACAACAAATTGTTGAACAATTCTGATAATAAATATAAATAAATAATAACAGTATTAAAACTTTTGTTAGAACTTTTTCCTCCAGACATACTTGTGAAGGGATATTAGGCTACAAGAAAATCTAAATATGCGTTTTGTTGGATCAGGATACAACAAAATACACTGTAAAGGAGATCCGGGGAAAATTCAGACCACATGCTTTTTCAAATACCTGCCTGAAACAACATTTTAAGTAGATTCACAGTAAGGTGAAGAATGTTTTAATACCTGTACTCAACACAAGCGTCAGAGTTATCTACATCTATTTCATAAATAAGTCTAAGATATAAGAGTCATTACAGGATGTATTTACCAGCCATGTACCAATAAAAAGACACCTGCAAACAACATTAAACTTTTTGAGACTTTAGAGCGACTCTGCAAAAATATGGAACTCATTCCTTATACAAATAAGTACAAGTTACGAAGATACTATAATGCTTGCCAATAACCAATGAAAGAGTTAAGTGAGCGTATCCCAATGTGTTTTAAGAAGTAGTATATGTAATCTTGCAATGCGCAAGAAAAAATAATTTGATGTTTCATGACTCTAAGCAAATCAGTAAATACACAGACATTCAGACATATATCTGAAAAGATTTTTTGTTCAGGAATATAGAAAAATACGTATTAAACAAACGTGTGGTTAAAGAGCTAAAGCACTGCATGAAACAAGCAGAAATCAGATGAGAATCATTTTAGAATTGCGTGTTAGCCATGCACCAATAACAAACACCTGTCCAGAAAGAAGTAGTTTAATGCAGACTCCAGCTGCTGGTAGATAGAGGATATGCCCTAGTGGTTTGGACGACGGGTAGCTGTACTCGTGGCAGGTTGTCGTTATCTAATGACTTGGTAGGTAGGTATCCTGCTGAAGACCCAAGGGCCTGTTTTAGAAACACCTCAAAGGGTGACTTTTACTTCGAACTCTTCCAGTGCGACCGCAACGACGCTCTTTTATAGCCAAATCATTTTCTACGTGTATTTGTACCAAGTATTTATTTCTATAATTGGGTAACTTTTGCCATGCAAATCAAAACAATAAAATGATAAATCAATATTTTGAAAATAACCTTTGCTTATTTATCTTGATAGATATGTCAAATTTGTCAAGGATCGTTGTTTCAAAACTGCAAATGCCTAACAAATATTAAAATAAGTTTCTTTTCTGAGCTTTCGACAACCACATCGGTTGTCATTTTCAAAAATAAAAAGTTTTTATATATACTTCTTACTGCAATGCTTTGAGTTTTCAATTTAAAATAACGACTTTGGAACACGCATGCAGACAAGTTTGATCATCACCCAAGAATTTTCTGGTTACAAATATTTTGATATAAATTCACCAAAGTTGCTTTTCATTTTTATGTTTGTTTTTTTTTATATTTATATCTTTAAAACTCTCAATTATTTCCTTTTTTCGCAATATATGACATGTGGATATGCAGATGTAGATGAGGTTGCGCACAGCTAAAATTTTTTCCTAAATAATTGCTTGCCAAGACTAATGTGGTGTTTTATTGCTTAATCCTACACGGTTAAGCATACTTATTGATTTCAAGGTTGTCAAAATTTACTAAAATAATTCATTTAGCTAAACTAACGATGCAGATTATTTTTTTGTAGTTACAGTAAATTAGTGGCGCTCGCTATGCACCAATATGCAATAGGGATCTTTGGTAGTAATTAAATAAAACAAAATTAGAATTATTAAAACCATGACTTTTAATTCTGTTCCTATAATAATAGTTTCTATATCTACTAATATTTATTGCAATTATTCGTACAGAGAATGGCACATTACTATCAAAACATTATCCTTGAGCATACGGGGATTTGTTATTGGTATTTAGGTAGTAAGTACCTCTGGCCCTAAAAAAAAAAATAGGTATAGACATAAGACATAATTAAAAATAATTTGTTTTCAAGCGCTTTGACTATTTGAACTAATTATTTTTAACAAATTTTATCTTATCCTCTGGATTATTTCCAGTTGTCGGTATATTTAAAAGTAGTATGGTTTTAATTACTAACAATTGTTACTTTAACAAAATTAAAAAATTCTAGTATTTTGTCTTTATGAGACAGATCTTAGTAGGTTTTCATCAAAAATTAAAGCACAGACAACGCTGTAATAACGTAATAAATATTTTTAAATCCATAATTGCGTTAACTTAAATAGGTACAGAATTTGTTTGCATTATTAAGGGTAAAAAATAAATTAGTTTGTTACTTACTTTGTATCAACCTTAAACATTCCCATACTCGAAAAATCACCATTACAAGTTTTTTGAGTGTAATCATCATAACTTGCACAATTTTGAGCTATAAACTGATTAGTCTGTAAAGATTCAGCATACAATCCGTAAACTCTGGAATGAGAGCATGATCCTGTTAAATCTATCCCACAACCTGCTTGTTTCTGACCACCATTAGGATAATAATCTGCGTGTCCTAGAATTCCCCTTAAACCCATCATTCCATCGTTGGTATGGATTATTTGAATAAAATTAGCATCGGTTGGATCTATGCGATTATGTATATCGGATTCAGAAAATAGTGGACCAGCAGGATCTAGACCTAAACAAATCATATTATCAAACTTGTTGTATATACTTAGTTGATTTAAAAATGTGATCTTACCAACAATTCTATCGACTTCACCATTTAATGCAGCTCCAGCACATCCAGAAACATGAGCACCTAAAGAGTGTCCGACAAATTTAAGTTTGTTTAGTTGCAATCCAAAACGTTTGTTTAATTCTCTTGCAAAATCTGCTACATATTCTCCTACTTTTTGTACACTATTTTTAGCAGAAATATAATTTTTTCCTGCTATCCGGCCCCAATCAACAACAAAAATATTGATATCGTGATCTTTGAGAATAGACTTCCTAATGTGTGAACCAAGATCAGATTCATTGTTATTTTTCCATCCATGAATGATAAAGATAGTCTCTTTGAGACTACTGTATGCACAATTATTAATAGCGTCAATATTATTACTGTGAATTTCCACACCCTTTTCTGGGTTTGATTGGCTAAAGTAGTAATAAACTACATCAGCTGCTGTTGCATTTAAATCAATAGGTACATCAACCAGATGTTCTACTTGTATACTTCCATGTTCGTCGGTGTAGAGAAAGAACTTTTGATGTTCTTGAGAGTTGTTTATATTTTCTGAAATTATTAAAAAATTAAAGTGCGAATAAAATTTAAAAACATTTATGAATTAAATTTAATTATGGATATGTTTATTTGTGTTTCGTCTGTATATACACTTAGTCCTTAAAAACCTTCTGCATCATTTGAATAGTAGGTAACCGAACTAGTTTATCCAAGTTAGAAACACAATTTAACGTATACCTATTTCTTAATCTAAATTTACAGTTATCAACATACCCAAAATCTGACGAACGTAGAAGAAGCTTTGCAAACTCGTACATGCTGCGAACGCTGTCGGTGTCGATAAATTCGTGAGGCTTTACAGTTGATGTTCATGTTTCACTGGTAGTTCGAACACACTGTGCAAAAATATAACAGCAGGTTCGATAGTTTTTGGACACATAGTCCGTATTGTAGATTTGCTTAGATCATTAACTCATCGTAGTAATTTGTATGTTTCGCTTTAGTAAACAATTTTTAAAAGGTCTTATAAGTATAGATTCATGTCAATTTTAAACATAAAAATAGTTTTAATTAAAAAATTAATTATTATGAGGACAAATAATATGTTGGTTGTCTTTCTTTGTACTACTACAAATATATTCGGGAAACTATAAGCATATGGGAATAAAATCAGAAATGCAGTATCTAGTTTTCGATATGTTAAGCGATAAACATTTTACTGAATCTATAAGGCCTTTAAATTAATGACCTAGGCAATGATGCACAGAAAACTTTATACAAAAGCTCCCTAGATTGATTATTTTAATTCAACAAATTATTAAAAACACTAACGTTATGCTCCTATCTTCTCTTTTAAATCAGAAAATAACGTCCGCGTTTTAATCTATTATAATTATAAATATTACGGTTATGCTTTAATATCCTGTTTCACCTCTAACTCAGAAAATGGACACTTTAACGTCCACGTTTTAAGTTTTTAATAGTTCCGGAAATTATTTAATTTTTTTGTAAAAACGTCAAACTGGCTACTGCTGCAAAAATACCTACGGTAGCCTAGTGTAAGAAACCGACGAAAACGTTTTTAAGGACATAGTAGAATAGAGAAAAAACAAATACAAATAAAATAATTAACAGGAAATAAGAAAGAAAAGATCGACCAACAGATTGCAGTATAAATAAAAAGAAATTGCTTTGATAATAAACAAGTCTTTATAGAAAAACCAAAAGATAAGAGACCTGTGGGAAGACCACGATGGAAAGATAATATAACCGAAAAATTAACAAAAAAGGAAGCTACAAGATCAGATTAAAGTATTCACTATATAAATAAAAGAAAACGACCAGGGACATAAAGAGGTTTGCGGATTTTTTCTGAAAAAATTTTTAACAAACAAGTATTACTAAATAAATATATAGAGAGGCTGCGGTCGTAAACAAGTTTTTCGAAATAGATGTCAAAGATAATAATAGTATACCTAATACTATTATGACGTTTTACAGAGTCTTTGAAAATCAAAGAACATATAGACCGTTTACTAAGAACCAACAACTACTTCCCTGGCTATATGCCACGACGGACATTGAACTACAGTTCAAAGATAAACGGGGTTAGTATATCTGCAAGATAGAACTAACCATTTTAGTTTGCAATTCGATAGGATATCACTTGTAGACCGGTTTCGACGTATTGCGTCTCATCAGTACAAGGTAGATATCCATCCAGATGCTCTAAGAGCAACTAGATTGGAGATATGTCTGAAATCACACAAATACATTATCTTTAGTAAAGAAAATGTAAAAAGTGCGATAATAGCGACATCTCCATATCTACCTTGTACTGATGAGACGCAATACGTCGAAACCGGTCTACAAGTGATATCCTATCGAATTGCAAACTAAAATGGTTAGTTCTATCTTGCAGATATACTAACCCCGTTTATCTTTGAACTGTAATTCAATGTCCGTCGTGGCATATAGCCAGGGAAGTAGTTGTTGGTTCTTAGTAAACGGTCTATATGTTCTTTGATTCTCAAAGACTCTGTAAAACGTCATAATAGTATTAGGTATACTATTATTATCTTTGACATCTATTTGATAAACGTTTTACTGAAATGACAATTGATTAGCAGGAAACTGCAATCAAGTAGTTAAGTTTTTCGGAAGTTTCTACTTTCAGTAAAAAACAAGTAGTACTGCACTAAAAAATGTTTTGAAGGTGATTTGTTACTGGATATCATCAAAGTTAGAAAGCAAAAAAAAAGTTACATAGTAGAGAAAAAACAGGACAAAAATAACAAAAAGATATAATAAATACTTTCTAAACAAAAATAAGAAGCTGAAGTCATTAGAAGCGCCCCAAATGAGCTTTCAACAAAATATAAATGTTAATGCTGCAAATGGTAATCTATTATTACCAAAACCAGAAAGC
Organism: Altica lythri; assembly: GCA_964028335.1. Lineage (NCBI taxonomy): Eukaryota > Metazoa > Arthropoda > Insecta > Coleoptera > Chrysomelidae > Altica > Altica lythri. The sequence goes on along the minus strand of OZ034809.1, from coordinate 24,801,274 downwards.
TAAATAACCGTTAAAGCTGCATAATAAAATAGAACTAACTCGAGTAAAAGAGTTAACAAACAAATAAAAAATATACTAACCTGGTAATGAATTGGCCAATCCTATCAATATTGTTATTAGTACTGGTAAATGCATTTTGGTATACTAGATATATTCTTAAATTTGTTGTCAATTTATATATTTTTTTAATCATTTTTATGGATTTATAGATTATGGATAACATAATCCCAAATGACTGTAATAATTGGTTTACTTCTAATAACTAATATGTATTTTTATTTCCATACAAATATTTTTTATGTTATATATAAAAATATTTAAGATAAAAGATATTTATTTCGCTACTGAGAAGTTAATTTATTTAACAATAATTAAAATGCGAGAGGCCATCATCCATTTCTCAAATGTGGTTAAATGGTAATACCAAATAAAACTCAAAGGCTCCTACCACACAATTTATTTTACTGTATTCAAATCAAAAAAGTTGACAACTAGTTTCGACCAACAAGGTCATCATCAGGTCTGTGAAAAAATATGGAAACAGGTAGAAAAGTAATGATATTAAAATTAGAGTTTAACAACTTACCAAATGCAAAAAGTAAAAGTAACCGTAACACAATTGTATAAAAACAATATTTCCATGGAAAGCAACTTAGGTGGTAGAACTGGTAACAATAGCTTCAACACAAAATGTCCAGCGGTGTTAAAACAAGTGTGTAGTGAGAAAACAACAAGGTGGTAATGGACTAATAAATGGTCAAAAGACAATTAAGTGGTACGAAAAAATAACTATATGAGGAACATCATAAAAAAAGTTTTTACTATATAAATCAAAAACTTAAAAACATTCAAAGTTTTTGAAAACTGGAACTGAAATCTTGGTGTTGTAAGCTACGGCGTCAGCAAATCCTTGGTGATGAATCATCCAAACATATGATGTAATTAAGGTCAAAAATATAATAAAAGCCATAAAAGGATTTCAAGAAGAACAGGTGTTCGATATGTGAGGGTGACGAAACCCAGGAGATCAAAGAAAAACCGTAAATTTATGATAAACATAGTTTTTTGACCTGTGTATGGAAACTGATGAAATTCAAAAAATGTGGAAAAACAGTCCACGGAGTAGGAAAGGATCTTGAATCACCAAAAATGATGTAAGAATAAACAAGGCAACGTAGAAATAAGTAAATAAGAGATGTAAGTTGGATAAGCCGACAACAAAGACATGTGAGGAGACAGGCTTTACAAAGGTGGACCAAAAGACCGTAAGTTGTACAACACTTCTTCATTTTTAGCGAAATCAGCTTCAGAATGATAATAGTCCATAACACAACACTAACACAGAAAATTGTTCATAAAATGACTTGGATGTTAACTGATTTGATTTCTTAGGAACAGTAGAAGTTGGCAGATGCACGGTATGTCAACGATGAAGCTACACGACAATTAAGAATACAAAGATATAAAGAATAAAGAATAAAGAATACTGCGTATGAGCGGAAATAAGAACGCGGAAATCATTATCAAGGTAGGACATTTTAAATGAAGAAGACATAGAACCATAAAATACGTAAATACAATGATACATAAACTGTGAAATTCATTTAAAGTTACAATAAAAATTAAAGTTGCTTATGTATATTATAAATTTACGGTTTTTTCTTTGATCTCCTGGGTTTCGTCACCCGTTCTTCTTGAAATCCTTTTATGGCTTTTATTATTTTTTTTTGACCTTAAGTACATCATATGTTTGGATGATTCATCACCAAGGATTTGCTGACGCCGTAGCTTACAACTCCCAAGATTTCAGTTCCAGTTTTCAAAAACTTTGAATGTTTTTAAGTTTTTAATTTATATATTAAAACTTTTTTTATAACGTTCCTCATATAGTTATTTTTTCGTACCACTTAATTGTCTTTTGACCATTTATTAGTCTATTACCACCTTGTTGTTTTCTCACTACACACTTGTTTTAACACCGCTGGACATTTTGTGTTAAAGATATTGTTACCAGTTCTACCACCTAAGTTGCTTTCCATAGAAATATTGTTTTTATACAATTGTATTAAGATTTCTTTTACTTTTTGCATTTGGTAAGTTGTTAAACTCTAATTTTAATATCATTACTTTTCTACCTGTTTCCATATTTTTTCACAGACCTGATGATGACCTTGTTGGTCGAAACTAGTTGTCAACTTTTTTGGTTTGAATACAATAAAATAAATTGTGTGGTACGACACTTTGAGTTTTCTCAAGAGCAAGTAGGATTCGTACAGTGGGATTCCAGTTATGACCAAAAATATTAAAGAAGAAAACTTTTTGTTGGTGAAGTTCGAAAAACAGAAGACTCTCTTACATTATATTGAAGAGGTGATAACAAAATATAGGCCTATTAAATGTAAAGTTTTATTTATGAGAAATAAGCCAGGTACCTAGAAATTGGTTTTTCCAAGATGAAGAAACTGCTTATTTATCAGAAGTGGTCTGTGGATTGCCGCCGCCTAAATCTGCTTCTACAGCAAGGAACAGTTGATGTAATCGGATTTGAAAAAAAAATACCACCGTGTATAACGTGCAATAACAGATTTATTATGTTTTTCTAATAAATTTTTCGAATGGTTAAGTGAAATATTGATTTTGTGACTTAGATTTGATTGTAAAAGACTATATTGTTAATTATTTTTACATTTAGAGAAGATTTTGTGTTAATTTTGATCTCAATAAATAAGTAATTTTATATAAAAAGATTATTTATTTACTGTGTATAAAAGCTTCTCACTATGTGTGGATGCACCCTTCCCTATGTACGAAATTACCCCGCGTATGGGGTAGAAATGTTGCTGATACTTTAAGTTAACTATAGCCAAATACACAGGGTATACAATAGCATTATAGTATTATACGTTACAAGGTCAGTAGGTGACTTATTACAGTACGAGTTAGTAGGAGCCGAGTCTGGAAATAAAAACGAGTACTGTAATAACACCTAACGACCATGTATCGTATTATATTTTATTTCATCCTTTTTTTATAAATTAATTAATTCATAAAAATTTTAAAAATAGTTCGCTACTTGACTAGTTACGTCAAATTACATTAGGTAATTGTCACTTCGTGTCGAATGATTTAAAAATTTTGTATAAATTGTTCATTCGTGTTTTAAATTAAATTAAAATAAAAAGTAAGTAATTAATTATTTTATTTTTATTTTATAGTCATTATAGTGTTTTTAGATGTCAAAAATTAAAAGTAATTGTCTTCCCTTAAACAATCAGAGCAGAGTTGCTTGGCAACACATTATAGTACATGATACCGTAAGGTTTTACTTACCGGCGCCGAATTGATAATTAGGAAGTTTATTTACTGGACAGGATGAAATAATAGTTATTTATGAAACAGTTCGTGAAGTATCCGCAATTTATTTACAATTCTTTTACAAGATACTAACAAAACTAATGCTTTCATAGTAACACCATTGCAACGCAAATGCTAAGGATATTTGATTATATGAAGGTGTGTAAAAAACAGTGCGAAAAAGTAAATCCTATTTTAAATACATTGTTACTTCACGCAAACTTGCAATCCTTCACGCACTGCTGTCTATAATGACAGTTTTTACGAACTAAAAATTGATACATAATATGAGGTAGAGTAGATAAAATTTATTTTGCAATAACTAAAAGCTTCTCTGTTAAACAGCTAACAGTAAAAAGTGTACGAATCCTACCTGTTCTCCCCTAATAACGATCAGCTTAAGATTATATTTATATAAAAATTAAATCTACTGGATTAAATTAAATTCGTATTTATAACTTAAAGATTAAATAAATGAAAAATAAATAATTTTTGTTTTTATTTTTGTAGATTTCAGTTAACTTTATTGCTTTAAATTTTATTTTTTATTGATCATTTATTGTTTCGGTACAATGTTTAATATCTAGTTTTATAAAGTATTTGTTTAGTTTAATGGTTATAAATTAAAATAAAAATATATGTACATTAAGGAAAAATTAAAAAAATGTCGCATCCAGCAGGACTTGAACACGCAACCTTTGCATCTACGCGGCCACGCTCTAAAAACTAAGTTATGAATGCTTAGTAATTATTTTGCTTTTTGGTTATTAATTTAACTCATATTACCTGTGATACTTACTCACTTTCTCCTTAAGCACATATAGCTTGACGTTAATGTAGTGATTTCCAACCTTTTCGTACCTGTGGCCGGATTCTGTAACTCGTTATCTCTATAACGACACGGAACGTTATCGCTATAATACCGACACTCCGAGCTTGTAACGACAACCGGATAACGACGGTGGCATTCTGTAACTACGAATAACGAAATCATGACGTTACAGAATGCAATACCGATATGTCGGTATATAACGTTGAGGAAGTGACGTATAGACAGTGATTTCATTAGAACTAACCTTAAATTCTTAGTTTTGTTTGTTTACATTGTGTTCTCGGTTCACAAAAGTTTCATAAACCTTTATTCCGAAACAAAAACAAAATGTTCATATAATGTTAATGAATATCAATAGGCCTCAAAATACATTATTTATTCGCTTATTTCATACTGTACAGCTTTAAGTTTTTAATGAACCGTTTCCTTCTGTTAACATAGATTCCCAAACAATTTCGGATAATACTATGGTTAAAAATATTTTTTAATAATAAGAATAATACGTAGCTGTTAGGAAACAAGATATGAAGATTCCGAAAGGGATTTTTATATTACAAAAGAAAACAAATGTGTACGTAGATAACCTTTTTTTATTGTTTTATTTCATATTTAATTAAATATTAATCTTTGTTGTATCTTAAATATAAGCTGATGCACAATTTAGTAATGTGCAATTGTAGGTAATAATAGTGACAATAACAATAACGATAATTATAAAAATCTGTTTCATATTATCAGAAAGTTTTTTATTTTCATCGTGTTCTTTGTCTCTTTCTCTTTGTCATTTTGTGGAATTTTGTATTCGAATTTAAACCTATTATCCGACCACCTAGAGCTCTGAAATTTTCAGGATACCGAGGAACTGGATGACAATGCATGTTTCAAGTGTGCTTAGGCATATACATAGAGATTTTAACACAATTTCAAGATATTACAGAATAATTTATATAATAATAATACGATCTATAAATCAGTAAAAAAATCTTTCTACCATAAAAAGTTCTTTTTATAAATTGTGATTATTTTATAACCATCTTTATTTTATACATTGTTTATAGTCATGCAATTGCCCGAAGCGGTGTTCAAGTCAATTATACAATGGTAATAATAATAGAAGGAATAATAACATTAGCCATAAATATGTATGTTCAATTTTAAATACAAAATACGGTGTCGTTATAGTATAACGAAGGGGTGCCCAAGCTTCGCTATCCGATCCGCTTATAACGACATCTTAGCGACGAATTTCGGTATTATAACGACATAGTTCGTTATATTTCGTTTACAGAATACCAATTGTCGTTACGGCGAGGCGTCGGTATATAACGAATCGAAACTTATCGGTATGAGCGCTTAACGACACCGTAACGAGTAACAGAATACGGCAGCTGCGCGCTGCGCCCCCTTTAAAAAAAATTGTTGCGCTCCGTTAATTTTTCTAACAGTGTTATTTCTGATATTGTAATTATTTTTATGTAAAAATATACATAAAAAAATTATAATTATTGGTTATAAGAAATAATAATTTTAAATCTAATAAAAACAAATCTTACAAAAATACAAAAAAAAACATATAATTAATACAACATCATAAAAATTTAATGCGACGGTTGAGCTTATTTGCAGCACAAATTTTCTCAAACCTTGATATCATTGAAGAAATCGCAGACAGCTAAGTACTGCAGAAAAACCAGTTATAAATAAAATTTCTTTAGCAAGACAGGTGATTTTAAAAGTGAGGAATATGTCAAAGTTATTATTTTTCAAGCTTATTATCCACAGTTTCAATTTTTTCTGCGTAAAAGCATTAATTTAAGGCCCTTGCATTGATTTATTTAATGTACTGAGTCCTTGAAAAATTCTAACTAAATACGCAAGTTTTACAAGGAATTTCGTGTCATAAAATAAGTTTGCTTCATCGCTATTTTCATCAGTAAGAAAGATGGCGATCTCTTCTTTTATTTTTAGCTCAAACACATTTTGAAGTACTTTGGCACGAGAAAGCCAACGTGTCACCCAATAATATAGAAGTGATGTATATTCTGAACCAATATCATCACACAATATTGAGAAAAGGGCTTAAAGGGCTAGTTTTGATAGAATTTACAACTCTTATAATAACTTTAAATACTGTTAGTAGATCTTTAACCATATTTCTTAAAACAAGTAATGCAATGCGTCCAAACTTCACGAGAAGCCACCTTTCGAAAAAGGTCCTGCAGATCAGCATTTTTTGCTGCCATAGATGAAACTCCATCTGTGCATAGTCCAACATTTTCATTAAGAAAATTATCAATGATATTAAAAACTTTAATTGTCTTAGTATTGCATTCAATATATTTACAGAATAATATGTCTTCTGTAACGTCAGTTTCCACAACATACCTTACATATATGTTATTAAGTGTGCATCCTTAATAACATTTGTAGCTTCATCTACTTGCAACGCGAAAAAGGATAGTTTTGCTTATGCTATTAATTGGTCGTAAAGATCTTAATGTATATCGAATATTCGTCTTGTTACCGTATTATCTTCAAGTGTCAATAGCTATAGGTGGTACCAAAGTTTGTCCTATTAAATGAGGTTTTTTGCATATAGCAATTCTCTAGAAAACTTTTATATAATGCAAGCAATGTTTTTTGTGTTATAGACATTGTCTTTTCAAATATTTCTAGTTGTTAATTTAAATTCTTTAATTTTCTTTCGAAAAGTTCTCTTGACTCTTCTCAACGTGATCTGCTTGTACTTTATTTGCTTTCATGCTGTCTGAGGACAAAGTATTCATACACAGCAACCACATTTCCTGGTTAATAATGTACTATTATAACGGTTATGAAATTTACCTCAATATTAATTTAAAAGTTACCAAAGATTTTTCTTAGGATACTTGACAACATGGATCCATTTCTTTCTGTCCTTTGCCAGGTTCTAGCTCCATCCAATCCTCTACGTCCATAGTTTTAAGGTCTCTTGCTATGTTATCACGCCACCGGAGCCGAGGTTGTCCAAGTGGTCTTTTTCCAGTTGGGGTTTCTTCCCACATCAGTCCTACTATATTTTCCTTAGAATATCTTATGAGGTGGCCTGCCCACTGGAGTCTTTATTTCTTTACTATGTTGGCGAGTGCGTATAACTCTTCTAGCTCTTTGTTTGTTCTTATTCTATATTGTCTCGTTGCCCCATCAAGTAACGAGCCAAAGATTTTTCTTAGGATACTTGACAATATGGATCCATTCCTTTCTGTCCTTTGCTAGCTCCTAGCTCCATCCAATCCTCTACGTCCATAGTTTTAGTCTATATATCAACGTGGCTATCGCAAGCACTACTAACAAACTAATTCTGTTCATAGACAACAGAAAAAAACGGATACTTCTGTTTACTGAAGTTTGGCGGGAGTAAGCACGAGAATACCTGAGATGTTCCAAGTGGTTCCAAACGCGAAAGCAAGATGTTTTTGTTCCAGCAAGAGTATGGATGGATATGTTTTAGCATTTGTACCCGAAAAATTAGAGGCAAGGTTTATGGATTACATATAGGTACCTATTTTGTTGATTCATTTTCGTGACACCGATTTTTTTGGTTTGTATTCGAATATGATATTTGGATGACAGCCTTTTCCCACTCTTGCTTCAATGGACGCCTCACCTAACTTGGGCACTCTGCATTAGGTTAGTGTACACCAATGCTCATATTAGAGTTGGAACTCTCCTCCTTCTTTTCCTCTATTGACTTTTATAATACTCTGTTCAAATCATCAAGCGCTAAGTCTGTGGACTGTACCGCTGATATGCATACTGACGATCAATTAATCGATTCTTTGTTAATATTTCATCTTTTATATATCTATCAACCAGTTTCTTCAGCGTTTTCGCTACGAATGACCATAGACTTATTGGTCCATAAGACCTTGTAGTTTGGTGAGCTATAAGACTTTCTCCTTTTCTAACCCTTTTCCAGTAAATAAAATATTCTTATAGAGAAAGCATTATACATCAGAACGATATCCTAAAACCACTTCTCAGTTTGTTTATATCCATTAGATGGCACAAATGGCCTAAAGTTTGTAATAATATAGCATACTTATTTAGTTAACGGTTGTTAAAATAATGTATTTGGGTGAACTAACAATGGAGATTATTTTTTTGTAGTCACAGTGGATTAGTGATGCTCGCGATGAACCAATATGCAAAATACGGCATCTTTGGTAGGTAGTAAATTAATTAAAACAAACATATTTTAGATTATATAGTTTTATTGAAAACAGAACTTTTAAACGTGTTTATATAATAGCAAATTTATTATTTTAATATAAGTAACTATAAAAACATTATCCTTGAGCATACGGTGACTTTTTATTGGTATCTAGGTAGTAAGTACCTCTGGCCCTGAAAACAAACAATACATATAGACATAATTGCAAACAATTTGTTTTTTTGCGTCTGGATTATTTGCTGGTTGTGAAAATTTTCTCCTTTAAAGTAGTGTTCGTTTAATTGCTAGCATCTATGTAGCTTTCAAGAATGTTACAAATTCTAGTATTTTGCCTTCACGGAACCATTAAAATTTGAAAAATTAATGTTTTTGTTTATAACAGTTTATGTAAAAGTTGATCAAGATCACTTCATACAAATATTAAAAATTACATTAAACAAAACACTATAATAAAGAAATGAATATTTTTAAATCTTTCTTGACTATAAAATTTGTTAGTTAAAGAGTAATCAGTTTGCTTGTCACTTACTTTGTGTCAACGTTAAACATTCCCATACTTGAAAAACCACCATAACATGTTTTTTTAGTGTAATCATCATAACTTGCACAATTTTGGGCTATAAACTGATTAGTCTGTAAAGATTCAGCATACAATTCATAAACTCTGGAATGGGAACATGATCCTGTTAAATCTATCCCACAACCTTTTTGTTTCCGTCCGCCGTTAGGATAATAATCAGCGTGCCCTAAAATACCCCTATAACCAAGCATTCCATCGTTGGTATGGATAATTTGAACAAAATTAGCATCGGTTGGATCTATTCGATTATGTATATTGGAGTCAGAAAATAGTGGACCAGCAGGATCAAGACCTAAACAAATCGAATAAATAATCTCATTGTAAACACTTAAATTATTTAAGAAACTGATCTCACCAACAATTCTATCGACCTCACCATCCAATGCAGCTCCAGCACATCCAGACACATGAGCACCTAAAGAGTGTCCGACAAATTTAAGTTTGTTTAGTTGCAATAAAAAACGTTTGCTTAATTCTCTTGCAAAATCTGCTACATATTGTCCTACTTTTGTTACACTATTTTTTGCAGAAATATAATTTCTTCCCGCTATCGGGCTCCAATCAACAACAAAAACATTAATATCGTGATCTCTGAGAATATACTCTCTAATGTGCGAATTAACATCAGATTTCTTGCTATTTTTCCATCCGTGAATGATAAAGATAGTGTCTTTGAGACTACTGTATGCACAATTATTAATAGCGTCAATATTATAACTGTGGATTTCCACACCGTTTTCCGGGTTTGATTGGCTAAAGTAGTAATAAGCTACATCAGCTGCTGTTGCATTTAAATCAATAGGGACATCAACCAGATGTTCTACTTGAATATTTCCATTTTCGTCGGTGTAGAGAAAGAACTTTTGATGTTCTTGAGAGTTGGTTACATTTTCTGAAACTATAAAAAATTAAAAACTCACAAAGGTACGAATAAAATATACAAACATTTACGAGATAAAATTATGTGTTTTGTTGGATACTATCAAGAGATGTGCGTCAACTTTTGACACAGATTACTCCTTTATTTGTGTTGTGCCTGTACACTTAGCACTAAAAGCCTTCTGCATCATTTAAATAGTGCCCGAATTAGTTTTTCCGAGTTTAAAGCAACATTTTACGCAAATTTGTTAATTTAAACTTACACTTCTCAACAAACGCAAAATCTGACGCACGAAGAAGTTTTGTAAACTAGTATCCGCTGCAAAGTATATTCAGTTTCGTTCTAAGAAAAGTTTTGCTTTTCGGCAACGACAAACAATTCACACAACTACCCGGTGCAGGATCAGAAATCTTCTTCTTCTTTTTCTTATGTACCATGTCCTTTCAGAACGTTGGTCACCAGCAAGGCTAGTCGTAATTTATCGACGGCAACTCTAAAAAGTGTACATGAGTTGATTTTGTACCAGTCACGTTAGGTTTTTTAGCCCTGACGTTTTTCTCCGGCCTGGTCCTCGGCTGCCATCTATTTTGCCCTAAATGATGTTTTGTAGGAGCCGGTATTTTGTTCCCCTTATCACATGGTCGGAATACTCTAATTTTCTCTTTTTTATAGTGGAGAGGATCTCAGTGGCCGTATTCAAGCGCTGCAATATTGTCGTGTTGGTGATTCTTTCAGTCCATGTGACTCTTAGTAATCTTCTGTAGGCCCACATCTCGAAGACTTCTAGATGTTTCTCTTCGTTTTTTGTGGTGGTCCAAGCTTCTATTCCATATAACAGTGTGGAGAATATATAGCACCTCAGCAGTCGAATGCGTAGGTATATTTTTAAATCTCTGTTACTTAGAAGGTTACTTAATTTCCTGAAAGCTGCTCGTGCCTGTTCTATCCTTGATCTCACTTCTGTGTGGCTGTCTGCTTTCTCTGTTATTATATTGCCTAGATAGATAGTCTGACTTTAAATTATTTCGAGATTAAGCTTTCAGAATACTGACAGAACCAATGAATTTTCATATCACAGTCGAAACAGACTATAAAATTATTGGCTTAGAATAAATAGTTCACGTTGACTTGTATGACACTTATTATCAACGAATAGAGATCCGATACGGATAAGAGATGTTCCGTAAAACAATGCTATGTTGCCAAGCATTAATTAATTCTAAGAATCATAGGTTTATAAATGCTAACTAGTGTTTAATATTAGTGTCATATTTCCTGTGTGTTCTGTTTCAGATTACATTTGGGAACTACTACTTTGTATTTACTAGTTGTTTATCGTTGGTCGGAATTTTTCGTTCCAAATTTTTGCTTATTTTGCATTCACACTTCAGTTAAACAAAAAATAAAAGCGATAGTACAGCATAAGATAATCTATTACTGCATATCGCCAAAGGAAAAAAGCTAAAGAAAGTTTTTGAAGCATCATAACTAAAGAGATAAACAAAAGAAATAGAAGATAAATATATAATCTGCACAGAAAGATAAGAAGATGAAGTCTTAAATCAGTCATTCGCAACGCCCCAAATGAGCTTTCAACAAAAAATAAGAGCGTTAGTGCAGCAAAAGGTATTATATTACTGCATATCACGAAAAGAAAAAAGCGAAAGAAAGTTTTTGAAGATAAATAGCTATAAAGATAAACAAAAGAAACGAAAGATAAATATATAATCTGCACATAAAAATAAGTAGCTGACGTCTTAAATTAGTCATTAGTCAATGAGCTTTCAACAAAAAAATAAAACTCGTTAGTGCTGCAAAAGGTAATCTAAAGTTTTACAAAATAAATAAAAAAAAAACAAAAGCAGTCATAAACGACTCTTTAGAAATTCTTGAATTAGCTTTTAATAAACAATAAAAACGGTAATATTGCCTGATGTGCTGCAAAAAATGTCTACTAAATGTAATCTATGACTGTATATCGCCAAAGACAAAAAGCTAAATAACCTTTGACGCTGCATAATAAAATAGAAATCTAACACGACTAACAGTAATAAATAAAAAAGTCGTAGGATCACTTAAAAATATTTACACATAATTAAAATAATTTGATCAAAAGTACACTAACCTGGTAGTGAATTGGCTAATCCTATAAATGTTGTTATTAGTACCGCTAAATTCATTTTGATATACTAGATATATACTCAAATCTATTGTCAATTTATATGAGTTTTATAGATTATAGATAACATAATCCCAATAATTTGTTTACTTCTAATAACTAATATTTATTTTTATTTCCATACAAACATTTATGCTATATATAAAAATACATAAGATATTAGTTATTTATGCTACATGTGGGATAAGTGGCAAATAATCGGACAGTCGTGTTGTTGCGACATGAGCGTAAGGTTTATGGGGCATTCGTATGAAGACGAGGTGGTAGATGTCGCTACGAGCCGTAGGCGAGTTGCGACGACCACACGAGTCTTCATACGAATGTCTCATAAACCTTACAGCGAATGTCGTAATCACGACAGTCCTATTTGCTATTTATCCTACCTGTAGCATACAATACTTTTTACAACTACTGCTCTGGACGTTGAATTTGAGAGGAATATAACAAATCTTGTTAACTCGTCCATTCTTTTAAATATTACACTTTTTTTAATTACACTTTCTTTTTGCGTTTAATCAGTTGCCTTGAGACATAAATTAAAAAGGGTTAGGACTGATCGTTGTTTTTACTGTATGATTCACATGAACGATAAAAATAACTATACTATCGCGGCATCAGATGGCGTTTCAGTAGTCTCTAGTCAAATAAAAACGACAGACTGAGTCAAATATAGATTGTGTTCGTAGGGTTATACTTCTATAGTAGTATAGTTTAGGCCGAATTCGTGTAGTTATGTGGTCTTAACCGAACATGTGCGTTTATGAAATACATATAGTCAAATATGACTATTGTGTACTTCGTAGATGACGTACAGCGCTCAAAAGTCAATTTCCACAGCAGGCGTTGTAAAATAGTTATTTGTGACACAAGGACGGAAAATGACATTTTGCAAGAGCGAGTAAAGTTGTGTAGACGAGGTGCGTAGCACCGAGGCGAGACAATACGAGCACTTGCAAAACATTTCCCGGAGGTGTAACACACACTATTTTTTGGTCCGACTAATTTTTAATATTTTCAAAAGTTCAAAAACTTTTTACTTTATGACATACAAGATTAGATGTTTCTTGACATCTATTGCACGATTAAAAGAATTAGTAATAAGGAATGATTTTCTGATAATCGATTTTAAGATCCTTAATTTTTATACATACGAATACTTTGCTAATAAGCAACACAGTAAGAATTGTTATATTGAAAATATTAACATTTATATCTAATAATTTTATATAAAAATAGAGACAATGAACTATTTTAGTTAAATGAATCATAATCATAATGATAAGTAGTTGTAAATTGCCATAAATGTCAAATTGAAAATAAAAGTTATGAGAGAAATTAAATGTAAATTAGAATCCTGGTTACCTTTAGAAAAAGTTATTAGTTTAGTATATTATACGTTCTTTTTAAATAAATTTAATTAAAATTTGTATTATTCATAATGTATTTTTGATGACTCATAGCGCCATCTCTTTAGATAATCTAAAAGCTACTTTGCCGGCCCAGGGCTGGAAAATGTCATTTTCTGGACGATTTTGAAGTAATTAATGGTATTGTTTCTGGACGGAAGACCAAAATAGTTATTTGTGACACAAGGACGGAAAATGCCATTTTGCAAGAGCGAGTAAAGTTGTGTAGCAGAGGGGCGTTTACTGTTTACTTTGTGACATACAAGATTAGGTGTATATTGACATTATTGACATCTATTGCACGATTAAAAGAATTAGTAATAAGGAATGATTTTCTGATAATCGATTTCACAATTTTTATACATACGAATACTGTGCTAATAAGCAGCACAGTAAAAATTGTTATATTGATAATATTAATATTAATATCTAATAATTTTACATAAAAATAGCAGAGACAATGAACTATTATAGTTCAATGAGCAATAATAAAATGGAAAGTAGGTAGTTGTAAATTGACATAAATGTCAAATTTAAAATAAAAGTTGTGAGAGAAATTAAATGTAAGTTTGAATCCTGCTTACCTTTAGAAAAAGTTATTAGTTTAGTATATTATACGCTGTTTTTAAATAAATTTAATTAAAATTTGTAGTATTTATTATGTATTTTTGATGACTCATAGCGCCATCTCTTTAGATAATCTAAAAGCTACTTTGCCGGCCTAGGCCGGAAAATGTCATTTTCCGGACGATTTTGAAGTAATTAATAGTATTGTTTCTGGACGGAGGACCAAAAAAGATATTTACTTAGCTACTGGTAAGTTTATTAGTTAATATATAATAAAATCAATTTAATATAACTTAACATAATCGTTTTTCTAAAAGTATTCAATTTAGGTCTATATAAGGGGTGAGAAGCAGGTAGGATTCGTAAAGTGATAGCATGTTTTGGTTGGGGTGCTTTCGTGCGGTTTTGAATGGGGTACATTCGTACTGTACGAATTCACCCCGTATGCATTGGAAATTTAAGTCAAAAACCAAAAATACTATTATTTCAGGATCATTCCGCGACTGTATGTAAAAAAAAAGGAACTAGAACTAAAAGCAGAAGGAAACTAAGAGGCTGTAAGATCTGAGATTAATAAAGTTATAGACAGAGCTATCCATTAGGAAGTCAGCCCAAAAATACGGCATCAAACCAAAAATTCTTCAACGTCACTGAACAAACTTTCATACAAAGGCTACAGCTGATAAAGAAGGTAACTGTATTCTATCGCGTATTAGTTCCAAGTTCACGTCGAATCAAGTGGTTACTACAGCAGAAAAGGTTTCATTGAACTAGTACATTGCAAAATGTTAAAAGATGCATTATGGGTTAACAATTATACAAGTGAGGGAACTAGCGTACGAATTTGCAATCAGCTGCGTCATCCACCTAGCTGAAATCAAAATATGCTGACAGGAAAAGATTGGCTGGATAGTTATGGTAGAAGAAATGCAAATCTAAGTCTGGGGAAACCAGAAAATATCAGTGCAGCTCAATCTTTTGTATGCAACAAGAGAGCCGAAAATGATTTCTATGAATACGTAGAAAAGGTGTTGCTTCAATATAGGTACACTCACCGCAGATCGGATTTATAATTTTGACGAGTAAGGGATATCCTCGCTGTTAGTACGCCAAAGATTACTAGCTAACAAAAACCAAAAACAAATTGGTCAACTTGTTTCGACAGAAAGAGGTGAACACATAACATTCAAGGGAATTATTTACAGCTAGTGGTAACACAATTCCGCCACTGTTCATCCTTCCTAGTGTTCACTTCAAATCTCACTTCTCAAAAGGTGCTCCAGGCGGTACCCTAAGAACGGCTACTAAGAGTGGTTGACTAAATTCCAATTAATATTTTTAGGTCCTGAAACACATTAAACAAAAAACATGCTGATCCATAGATTATCCTAGTCGACAATCACAAAAGCCACGTTACTATAGAAGCGGCATTACCAAGAGCATCATCTGTAGGATAAATTACTCCAGAATATGTCCAACCTTACCATATAGTGGACAGAAATACGACCAAAAAGAAGAAAAAAAGGAAACTGTCTGAAAAATCACGGATATATACAGATCCTCCTGAAAACAATAGACCGATTTTTTTTGAGGATGTTCTCGTATCTATAGACCTAAATACAAATAAACCGAGAACAACTATTGGGGCAGAAGAGACAATTTATTAATATGCGATTTAAAGGGTTGCAAGTTGGGACGTGTGGGGAAGACGTAGGAAAGTAAGGAGTTTCACAATCTGGAGACCCTGGGGAGGAAGGAACGATCGAATCGATCCGTTCTTGATGTCTGGCACTGAACAGTATAAAGATGCATGAAGTTGGCACGTCGCGTTGCAATGGCTTGTCTGGCAAGTGGAGGCATTATAGAGCAGAGTTCTTCTGAGCAAAATCCGTTTAAGTATCGGTAAAACAGGGAGAGATCAGATACTGCTCTTCGGTGGGACAATGGCGCTAGGTTTTTGGTTTGTATACTTTCTAAAATTTCACAAATCCTGTTACAATCGTTTACTATTTGTACATGTAACTGTTTAAATCTTCTCCATATATTTAAAAACGCCATTAAAAGAGAAATTATACTATATAATTTGAGATTTTTTGTTTAAATTATAATTTATTATCTGTGAAAACGACAACCGATCTGGTTGTCGAAGGATAATAAAAAACTTTAAACATTTTAATTATTATTTTACTTTTGCTAGACATTTTCAGAATTTAAAGACGGCTCTTAACGAATTTTACATATCAATCAGGATAAATAAAACAAGCAAAAGTCATTTTCAAAAATATTGTTTTTTTTTTATTTTAGTGGCAAAAAGAATCCCAAATAAAAGAAGATATGTGTACATGTAATAAACTCATTTTACTAATTTCCAACCCTTTAAATTATATATTTATTGAGTGGATTGTTAGCCTGTATCACTGTAACTTTCACAGATCTATTGTAAACACCCATTATCTCTAGAATAAGATTCAAGCACCTTGTCCAGCCTTGCCCTCTTAATAAAACTTAATAGCCACATAACTTGAAGCAGTCGGTTTCTCATCTTCCAATCCCAAATACCGCGTCCTTGTAAGGCCTTCACATTGACAAAAATTGCGGTTTCCTTCTCTCCCTGACAGTATCGACAGATGTGTTCATCTGCTAAGGTCAGCTGACTCATGTGTTTTCTAAATCGACAATGTCCTGTCAAGAGACTGAAGATCATTATGACATCGATTTGCTTTGTTATAGCCGCTCTGTTGTAAATTTTGACCAGTGTCCTTTTATGAAGACTTTGGCTTTTTGCTTGCCCAGTGTTTTTTCCCAGCACTGCTATGCCTTCTCTAGCCTCCATTTCTCAAAGGCTGCCTTTCTGAAGAAGTCAGCAACCCCGCCGAATAGTTCCGGTTAATCATTGGGATATTACCCCTTTTCCTTTCTCAGTTTTGGAGCCGTCGGTATTCCAGATTGACTCCCCTTGATTGAGCGGCCATTGTTCCATGGATCCCTTTCCAGTAATTCTACACGAAAGTATCTCGCAAAGTTATATTTGTCCTGAGGCATACTCATTATTTGAACCGCTATCATATAGCTCTGCTTGCTTTTTCCTAATAATAAAGTAATGGGAGACTAGCCCTGTAGCAGCCTGTGAGCAATAGCCAAATGCTTGCCCTGTATAAAGATATGCAAAAGTAGTATCAAGATAAATAAGCAAGGTTCATTTTCAAAATATTCCCATAAACCTCACCTGAATCATTATGACCATATTATCTGCGAAACCTAGGAAAAGAAAGCCATCGTTGAGGAGTTTTCTAAGAAGCTCATCCACCAGTGCTGACCACAGCAGAGGATAGCCCCTTCCCACTCTTGCTTCAATGAATGCCTCACTTAACTTGAACACCACGATCCTATGCGTTAGGTTGGTAGGAGTTGGGAGTTCAATGCGTCCGTCACTGATGTGGGTTATACTTATATTCTATTGACTTTAAAAATAGTCTTTTCAAATTATCCAGCGCCAAGTCTATGGACCTTTTCTAGTAGCTAAAACTAATTCTTATAGAGAGAGCATTATACATCAGGCTGATCTACCGACAACAACAATTCCCTAGCTTCTTCATATTCATTAGATAGCACAAAAGGCCTAAAGTATAGTAATAATAAAGTATACTTACTGAGTGAGTTAAAGGTTGTCAAAACTTATTAAAATAGTGTATTTAGGTGAACTAACAATTGAGATTATTTTTTTGTAGTCACAGTAGTGAATTAGTGGCGCTTAATATGCACCAATATGCAAAATATGGCATCTTTGGTTGTAAATTAATTAAAACAAACAAATTTTACAATATAACGTTTTATTGAAAACAGAAATTTTAAATGTTTATAGAGAATCGCAGGTTTATCATTTCGCATTACTATGAAAACATTATCCTTGAGCATACGGTGACTTGTTATTGGTATCTAGGTAGTAAGTACCTCTGGCCCTGAAAACAAACAATACATATAGACATAATAGCAAATAATAATATTTTTTGCTTCTGGATGTCCTCCTTTAAAGAAGTATTGTTTTAGTTGCTACCATCTATGTTGCTTTTAAGAATTTTACAAATTCTAGCATTTTGTCTTCACGAAAGCATTAAAATTTGAAAAATTAATGTTTGGTTTATGACAGTTCATGGAAGATTTATGCAAGATAACACCATGAAAATATTAAAAATTATATTAAATACCACGCTATTTTTAAATCTGTTACTTAACTGCAGAATTTATTTGTTAAATAGTAATCAGTTTGCTTGTTACTTACTTTGTGTCAACATTAAACATTCCCATGCTCGAAAAACCACCATGACATGTTTTTTTAGTGTAATCATCATAACTTGCACAATTTTGAGCTATAAACTGATTAGTCTGTAAAGATTCAGCATACAATTCGTAAACTCTGGAATGGGAACATGATCCTGTTAAATCTACGCCACAACCTCCTTGTTTCTGCCCCCCATTAGGATAATAATCGGCGTGCCCTAAAATTCCCCTATAACCAAGCATTCCATCGTTGGTATGGATTATTTGAACAAAATTAGCATCGGTTGGATCTATGCGATTATTTATATCGGAATCAGAAAATAGTGGACCAGCGGGATCAAGACCTAAACGAATCATATTAACAAACTTATTGTAACTACTTGTTTGGTTTAAGAAATTGATCTTACCTACAATTCTATCGACGTCACCATCTAATGCAGCTCCAGCACATCCAGACACATGAGCACCTAAAGAGTGTCCGACAAATTTAAGTTTGTTTAGTTGCAATCCAAAACGTTTGCTTAATTCTCTTGCAAAATCTCCTACATATTGTCCTACTTTTTGTACACTATTTTTAGCAGAAACATAATTTTTTCCTGCTATCGGGCTCCAATCAACAACAAAAACATTAATATCGTGATCTCTGAGAATATACTCCCTAATGTGGGAATTAACATCAGATTCCATGCTATTTTTCCATCCGTGAATGATGAAGATAGTTTCTTTAAGACTGCTGTATGCAGAATTTTTAATAGCGTCAATATTATTACTGTGGATTTCCACACCGTTTTCTGGGTTTGATTGGCTAAAGTAGTAATAAGCTACATCAGCTGCTGTTGCGTTTAAATCAATAGGTACATCAACCAGATGTTCTACTTGAATATTTCCATTTTCGTCGGTGTAGAGAAAGAACTTTTGATGTTCTTGAGAGTTGTTTATATTTTCTGAAACTATTAAAAAATTAAAAACTTACACAGATACTTAATCATTGTAAAGTACGAATAAAATTTACAAACATTTATGACTTAAATTTAACTATCGATATTATCCTGTATTGTCGTCAAAACTTGGCCAGAAGTAGGATTACTATCAACAGTTGTGCGTCAACTTTTGACACGATTAGACCATTTTTTTTGTTTCTATCCTAAAAACCTTCTTCATTATGTTTTTTGAGTTCCAAGATTTTCCGAGTTCAAAACACATTTTTACGCATATTCGTTAATCTAAACTTAGTTTTCAACAAACGCAATATTTGACAAACGAAGAAGAAACTTTGTCCCCCGTGGGTGTCAATAAAGTCGTGAGGTTTTACCAGCGTATATACTATATATACACAAGTAGTAGGATTACTTTTTGTGCAGTTTTGTGGAAACTGGTAATCTATCGCTATACCGTTTTTGCTGCTTCATCTATCGATTTTTATATTTATATTAACTTTTTTATTAGGGTATATAGTGCTTTAATTTTTGTTATTACAAAGCATTATACATGAATACCGATTTCTAATTTTTTAAATGATTTCAGAAATCTTAAGTTGGCATAGATCTGGTAAGCGACAACAATGCGGACTAAAATGCTGGCCGAAAGCATCGGCAGCATGGAACGTGTTTTGGTGAGAGTGATCATACTATTCTATCTCCTCTTTTACCTTTAACTCAGAAAATAATTGCTTAAACGTCCGCGTTTTAATCTGGAAAGTATTTATATATATATAAATACTAGCGGCCGCCCGCGACTTCATCCGCGTGGACTTTAGTTTTTTGCTACCGAGTTTCATACAAATTTGCAACCCCTATTTTATATCCTCAGGGAGCGTCCACAAATTACGTGAGGCATTTTTCTGCATTTTTCGACCCCCCGCCCCCTCTGGTGAGATTTCATAAGATTTTCCCTAACTCCCTCCCCCCTCCCCAAATCTCACGTAAGATTTTTAAAAAATGGGTATTTTAACTGTAATCGCGTTGGTTTAAAAAAAATACAAAAACATAATTTGTTCCATTACTTTTACTTTAAAAACTAGCAATGACTAGTATTTGATACTAAAAATCAATAATATTTATTATAATTCAGTCCATGGGCAGTAGCCACAGTGGTGCTGCTCTGCGGAGTTTGGACAAATACGACAAACACTATTGTATGAAATTTTGCCGTATTTTCATTCTGGAAGCATTTTTGTACTTTAATTTAATTTTACTTTTACGTAACTTTACACCGTTTTCTACTTGAAAAAAATTTACGTGATACTTGGTAAAACTCCCCTCTCCCCCTTGTGAGATTTAGAAAGATTAAGCTTGACCCCCTCTCCCCTCTGAATACCTCGCGTAATTTATGGACGCTCCCTAGGGATGGAATTTAAAAAAGTAATTTCTTAGTACATCACTACGTAATAAAACAAATTTATTCTCAAATTTTCAAGACTCTATACGCGTCTATCGGCAGTGTCATGTCGGCCAGCTGCAGCGTGCTACCGTCTCACCGCTCCACACACCCCGCTCAGTAAAGCGCGAGTGGTATTAGACTTTTATTATTTTAAAACTTTAAAAACTTGCATGCTACATGCATGCAAAATCTCATCCCGATCGGTTTAAAATTGACAAAGTTTCATACAAACTTTCATCTCTATTTTATCCCCTTAGGGGTGGAATTTATCAAAATCCTTTCTTATGGGATGCCTACGTCATAGTAGCTACATGCATGAAAACTCTCAGCCCGATCGGTTTAAAATTAACAAAGTTTCATACAAACTTGCATCCCCTATTTATCCCCTTAGAGATGGAATTAATCACAATCCTTTTTTAGGGAATGCCTACGTCATAGTAGCTATATGCATGCAAAATCCCAGCTCGATCGGGTTAAAATTGACAAACTGTCATACAAACTTTTATCGCCTAGTTTATCCCCTTAGGAGTGGCATTTAGCAAAGTCCTTTCTTAGGGGATGCTACGTTATATTGACGGAGTTTCATTAAAACTTTCATCCCCTATTTTATCCCCTTAGAGATGGAATTAATCAAAATCTTTTTCTAGGGGATGCCTATATACGTTATAGTAGCTATATGCATGCAAAATCTTAGCTCGATTGGTTTAAAATTGACAGAGTTTCATAAAAACTTTCATACCCTATTTTATCCCCTTAGGGGTGGAATTAATTAAAATCCTTTCTTAAGGGATGCCTTTGTCATAGTAACTATATGCATGCAAAGTTTTAGCCCGAACGGTTTAAAATTGACAAAGTTTCAAACAAACTTTCATCCCCTATTTTATTTCCTTGGGGGTGGAATTAATCAAAATCCTTTTTTAGCGAATGCCTACGTCATAACATCTACCTGCATACCAAATTTCAGCCCCATCCGTCCAGCAGTTTGAGCTGTACGTTGATAGATCATACAAACTTTCATCCACTATTTTATCCCGTTGGGGGTGAAATTAATCAAAATCCTTTCTTAGCGGATGCCTACGTTATAACATCTACCTGCATGCCAAATTTCAGCCCCATCTGTCCAGCGCTTTGGGCTCTGCGTTGATAGATCACTATATCAGTCAGTTAGTCAGTCAATCAGTCAGTCACCTTTGAGTTTTATATATATAGATAGATATATTTAAATAGGACCTTAACCGCGTTTTTTTTTGTTAATAGAATACAAAGTGTTGTAAGAAGTTTGCTAAGACGTTTTTGGCGATTCTAACAGAGTTAATTTTCACGAAAGCAACGTCAAGATGAGCTTTCAATAAAGAAGAGAAACGATTAAAAGGTACTACAAGAATATCTACCATTGAATATCTCCAAAATAAGAAATTTGCCAAAAACCTGCTGGATGGCAAAATAGGAAATATAAAAAAAATGAAAAGTTATAAGTTTAATTAAAATAATTACTATATAAATAAACATTGTAAGCGTTAGTTCTATAAAAAAGATAATCTATTGCTGCACATCCGCTAAAGCTGCTGCGTACTTAGAATAGATAAACAGTACAAAAAAATTATTAGAAAAAAGTAAGTTGCAAAATCAGATAAAAGTATTTGCTATATAATAAAAGATTATAAATATATCTGTGGAAGTTTTCTAAAAAAGTTTTTAAAAAACAATGAAATTAGTAGTGCTATATTATGTGCTAAAACAACCTATGTGAAGTTGGCCCCGATTTTTTAAAATTTCATGTTTTTTTATATGGACCTGTTTGCCCATCGTTTGTCCACGTTTGTCCACCCTTTAGATAATTCTTACCAGCAAGCAATCAAAACATACAGCCAAAACAAGTTTACGGGGCTAACTTCACGTTTTTTCGAAAAACTTCAAATTTGAAATTTGTTCACACCATACGTTTGTCCATCGTTTGTACACGTTTGTCCAGCAATTAGATTATTTTTACCACCCAATTAAACGACTAAAAACACCAAAAAACGTGATTAATGGCCCATACATGGTAGTAACTTCCCTATATCAATATTTTTAAAATTTCTCTATGTCATCCGTTTGTCCATCGTTTGTCCACGTTTGTCCACCCCTTAAATAATTTTTACCAGCAAGCTCTGAATAGATACAGCCAAAGCAAATTTACGGGGTCAACTTCACGATTTTTCGAAAAACTTAAAATTTAAAATTTGTTCACACAATACGTTTGTCCATCGTTTGTCCACCAATTAGATTATTTTTACCACCTAATTAAACGACTAAAAACATCAAAAAACGTTGATTAATGGCTAAAACGTTAAATGGATTATCTGCACCAAGAAATAAGTAATCTGCAAAATCAAATAAAAGTTTTACAATATAAATACAAGAAAACAGACGCAGTCAAAAACTAGTCTTTAGAAGCTCTTCAATTAGGTTTCAATAAACAATACAAACGGTAGTAGGGTAAGCAGGGCGAATGGCGCTCACTTAAGGAAAAACTTTCATATTTTTCATAATTTCAACTCTGTATTAAATTTTTTTCAAAAAAACACTAGTTTAGATATTTGGTAATTTATATATAGAACGAAAACGTGTAAATTTTCGAATGAGCAACAATAATTAGCTATATTAAAAAAAAGAGGTTTGAGCGCCGTTACCCTGGACCACGGGTAATACCGCTCAGGCAAAGGAGTTATGACGCTCAAACCTGTATGTATGAACAAATCGATTAATTAATAGTTCTTCAACTTCAAAGACACTGTAAAGTAACATGAATCAAAGAATAATGTTATTATAAATGTTTGAGGAATCCCATTTTAGTATTTGGCACAAAAATCACAAATATATCCTTCTGCAGAATTCCATCCAGAGCACATGGCATATGACCAGAGTCCACACGTTGTACAGCGATACCACAACTCATTGTTTTTACCAAATTCTTCACAAATATTATATTTGTTATAATTTTCATCATCCTGATCCATGTCATCATCGCAAATATTATCTTCAGATTCCGTCTCTGAAGAACTTTCTTGTAAAACTTTTCGTTTGCAAGATTTTGCTTTGGCTTTCTGGCTGTCCTTTGCTTTCTCGACGTTTTTCTTGATCCTGATTTCAGTTTTACATTTCTTTGCTTTTCGTTTGTTTTATTTCTCTTCTAATATATTTTTTAATGAAGTGGCAGTCAATAAAGTGGCATGCTGCTTTTTCTTCACTTAAGCAGTCTTAGAAGTTGATGTAATACATTCCACTTTTAACTGCAGTCTTAGCGTTAAGTAGATCTCTTTCAGTCCAAGCTACTTTAGAGGTGGTTTTTGGTTGATTTCGAGGCATACCTATGACCAGAAACACAACCATTAGGTACTTTGGGGCAATGGCGCTCAATGGGTAATGGCGCTCACTGTGAACGCCATTATCCCCATCGGCCATTTTATTATTCGGTTGAAATTTTACATCAACTAGTATGAAATGATCACAAATCTTCATGCTATCGCGTAGTGTAATGGTTTATTAACGGAATTAATCAGAGTAGCAAGACATATCTATACAATTTCTGGACTTACCGATAAAAACATTCAACTAAAAATAAGATCAAGTTGAGTGTAAATGAACGAACGTCCTTCTCTTTCACTTGCTGTGAACCAACTCGCGAAACGAATCACTGCCTGTTCAGTCGTTACCTGCCCCTTACTTCACCAAGCGTCCAATGCTAGTTATAGGGGTGAGCGGCATTACCCAGTGAACGTCATTACCCCTGCTTACCGTACCTACTGCGTGATGTGCTCCAAAAATATCTACCAAACTAGCAGCCCGCCCCGGCTTTGCACGGGGATTAAAGAAAAATAACAAAAGCCATTAAATTTATTGGGTCAACGCGTCCCTGTAAACAATATTACATGTTGTTTTATTTTCTGGCAGCAAAATAAATTGATTATCAGGTGCTCCGACCCGCCTCAGGCGGTTGGCCATGAGGAAAACCGATCCCTACTAATTGGAAGGTTTGACCTTGAGACTTATTATTAGTAAAAGCGAAAGATGTTTTGATAGGAAATTGAAGCGGTTTAAATGGATTTGGTAGATCAGTTGGGATCATCGGTATCCTCAGTGTATGAGCTAGTTGACCAGCTGGTGGTTCAGTTATAATGGTGGCTACAACTTAATTGTCCTTTAATTCCTTTATAAGTAGTCTCGTCCCATTGCACATGCTAAATTCGTGATATCTGTCGTGATTATGAAATAAGTTATTTTGATAAGGATTAATACCAAGATAAAAACTTTTAAAAAATTAAAAAATAGTTATTGTGATGTAACTATAATAGTTAGACATATGCTGTCGCGGCATTTTTTGTAGATATTTATTATATTTTTCGAAATCGTAGAACATTATTTTATTCTATAATCAATAGTATTCTCAGCGCACGCAATGTAAGGATTTTAAGGTCATTTTTGGTTACATTAATGGCATTTTAGAAAGAATCCCTATTTTTTTTTAAAACGAAACATAGCCTATGTCTCTCGGGAACAGTGTAGCTTGCCAACGGTGAAAGAATTTTTGAAATCGGTCCAGTAGTTTCGGAGCCTATTCATTTTAAACAAACAAACAAACAAAAAATCAAACCTTTCCTCTTTATAATATTAGTATAGAAGTATAGATATATCTATACTAATATTATAAAGAGGAAAGGTTTGTTTGTTTGTTTGTTTGAAATGAATAGGCTCCGAAACTACTGGACCGATTTATCAAAATGGAAAAAAAATCGTAACTTTTTTACTTCACCCTGTACAAAAAAATGTTAGGGGACTTTTTTGTTTGTCTTAAAGAGACCTACAACTTTTATCTAAAACATTTTTTTCTGAAACGTATACTTTTAATATATTCAATTAATAATAATATAAATCTACTGATGCGCCTGGGTTACCAAGGGCCATTTTTTTAAATAAAGCATAGCCTAAGTCACTCGGGAATAGTGTAGCTTGCCAACGGTAAAAGAATTTTTGAAATCGGTCCAGTAGTTTCGAAACCTATTCATTTCAAACAAACAAACAAACAAACAAACCTTTCCTCTTTATAATATTAGTATAGATGACTGTATATCGTGAAAGAAAAAAAGCTAAGAAACCGTAAAAGCTGCATAATAAAATAGAAAACTAACACGACTAATAGACTTAGCAAAGAAATAAAAAAGCTGTTAGATCACTAAAAAGTATTCTTAAAATAATTTTATTAACAATGCACTAACCTGGTTGTGAATTAGCTAATCCTAAAAATACTGTTATCAGTACTGCTATAGTTATTATCCTAACAAGTGCGGAAAGTTATACTTTCCCGCACGCGAACTGCCGATGCCCGAACGACGCGAAGCGGAGTTCGGGCAAGCAGTTAAGTGCGGGAAAGTTAATTTCCGCAAGAGTTAGGATCAATATTTTTTCTACAAGCATAAAAAAGATACTTTATACATTTTTTAAATTTTATTTTAACTTCTAACAACGTAACAAAATTTGAAATTATTTATTATTAATATTAATATTAAAAGTACAATTTATAGCTTTTTGTAGGCTAATTGCCGAATTAAGTTGTTGCTCCACAGTTGGTCTACTGCTTTCACTGAAGGATATAGCTGGAGTCATGTTTAATTGGCACGCTTCCTGCGCTTCTGGTTGTGGTTCATTTAGTGTTAAAATTTTGTTGCATAGGTTCTTTTTCTTTATTTCGGAATCTTCTACGTATCCCTCCGCAACGGTGGTAGATTTCCAGCCGCCCAGTCTCTTAATATTTGTAATTTCTTCTCCAGAATCAGCCAAAAATGTCGCAGAAGAGCGTCTGAAGCTATGACCTGTATAGCACTGAGGATCCGGAAGCTTTAGGTAGGCCGCAATTTCAGAAGGCATTTTTCCAAATGAGTTGATTCCTACACATTGATTAGTGCATTTGCCTTGTTTAAATTGTACAAAAAAACGACGATGAGGTGTGTTTAAAGGTCTCAATGATGCATATTTTTTAATAAGCTTAAAATATCTACCGTTGTTTACTTCTTCCGAGATTACAAAAGCTCTGGATGTGTGATTTTTCGAATCAGTTATTTTTATTGTGATGTAGTTTTCTTTAACCTCGATGTTTTCTAAGGTTATATTTGTGAGTTCTACTCTTCTGCAAGCTCCTGCTAAACCGAAGATAGTGGCCACTTTAATTAATAAATAAACATCATCTGGAGCTTCGACCATAAATTTGGCAATATCTTCTTTATTGAAAAACCTTGGCTTTTTTTGGGGAAAAGCCTACAGATTGTTTTTTTAAAAATGTAATTAATTTGTAGAAGTTGCCAATATCGAAATTTTCTCTTAGTTTCATAACAGCCTTTATCATTGAGAATCGGGACCAAAGAGTATTGGGTCTTATAACTTTACTTAGTTCTAAAAAATAAGCCAGTAAAACTTCCTCTTTTTTTAGATTGTTGGTTCCCTTTTGACGAGCCCACTGAACAAAATGATCATACTGCCTTTCATACCTTTGTTTGGAAATCGCAAGAAGGAGTTCTAGGTTGGCCTCAGCAGCAGCCTCCAAAATACTGTGCGGAAGGTCTTCATCGCAATTATCCATTTAATTTTTTTGAATCAAAACTTTAAAAATCACCTGGATTACTATTCAGATACTTGAAAAGATGCAATTCTGACAATTAAATCTTTCATAGTGTCAATAAATACACGACTGCAGCTATAGCAACCCTACTTAAACAGGTGAATTTGTTGTTGCTTTGAATAAGGTTTACAGGGGTGATTTAATAAATTATGATTTTTTTAAAAACAAACATTTTAAAAATCCCTATTTTCATGTAAAATAATCTTAATTTTTTTTACTATTTGTATGTAGTCCAACAAGATAAAGATAATAATACAATAATTTGTCAAAAAAGTTATCGAACAACATCTCTAATTAATAAAAAAAAATGCGTGCGGGAAAAAATCTTTCCCGCACGCCGTGCGGGAAAAAGTATTTCCCGCACTCCGTGCGGGACAGAGATATTTTCTGAATTAAAATGCGTGCGGGAAAGTGTTGTTTTACGCATGCTTGTAGAAAAAATGCATTTTGATACACTAGATATATTCTCAAAATTCTTGTTAATTTATATAATTTTTTTAATCATTTTTATAATCCCAATGACTGTAATAGTTATTTATGATATGAGTGTTAAAAGTGAGGTTTTATTTTGTGAGTGAAAACGTTTGTGAAATGAGCGGAGCGAATTGAACAATTTCACGAACAAAATAAAATCACTTTTAACACAAATACCATACAATGTTTTTTGTACAACTTCCCTATTTTGATAATGAAACGAGCAAATTTGCAATGACAATAAACCAAACCGTGTTAAAAGTAAACTAAACCGTGTTAAAAGTAAACTTGTTTACATGGCAACGTGTTAAAAGTATTTTTAACACGCTGCTATGTAAACAATCGTTTTTAACATTGTTGGCTATCATTAAAAGTGTCACTTTTAATGACAGTTGTACAAAAAATATTTTTTACCTTTAATAACTAATATTTATGTTTATTTCCATACAAATATTTATGATATATATAAAAATACATAAGGTATTAGATATTTACTTAGCTACTGAGAAGTTTATTGGTTGATTAAATAAATTGTTGTTTGTATTATTGTAGATTTCAGTTAACTTTATTGCTTTTTATTGATCATTTATTGTTTCGGTACAATGTTTAATATTTGTTTAGTTTAAGGGTTATAAATAAAAATAAACATATTTGTACATGTATCGGGGGGCACAGCAAAAAAAGTTGCACTGGCATACCATCCTTTTTTCTAAGCAGTTCAGTTCCTTTTCGATACCGCTATAGCTTCATTAGGGATAAAACTAGAAGCCTGAATTTTTAGTAACTAAGTAGGCATTCTATAAATACGGTATATTTCAAATTTTATTTAATTTAAACTTGTGGTTTAAGAATTACAACGAGTCAAAGTTTCTTACTTTTGTCACTCACTGATTGAGTGATCATCAAAAGTTTATGGAACTTCTAGCACACCTACCCACATGCTGAAAATCTATATTTAAAAACTTAATAAAATGGCTTAAAAGTATTTAATGGAAATAAATCGTTTTCTTAAAGAAATAAGAACAATTTTAAATGTATGCAGAAAACGAAATTACATTAACCCATTTTTTATAAAAAAAAAAATGATAATGAAAGAAAGAAAAAAATAATTTTAATAAGAAATGTGGTCTCCTCGAGGATTTGTAATTGTTTTACAGCGTCTTTTTATACTGAGTATCAAGATATTTAGATCTTCTTCAGAAATCGTCATACAGCACTGTTAAAGAGCTGGATGGTGATTTTGAGATTGATTCTGGTCTTGAAAAACTCTTTGCTGAAGCATATCCCACGCATGCTCGTTGGGAGTGAGATCAGCCGATTGAACTGACCAGGGCAAAACTGGAATATTCTGCTCTTCGAAAAAATTTTTTCCCACTCTGTGCGTATGGAACAACTACATATTCTAGAACATTTGTAACGTAGAGCTCTGATGATAAAAACGATCCAGCAGAACGAGCTCAGTTCTACTGCCAAGCAAAATTCCTGTCTATACCTTTTGCTTCCTTTGTATCTGTAAATCTCTTGTGTACATTTAATTCGATTTTTTGCGCCATGTTTTCTCCATACGTGCATAATCTGGATACAAAGAAAACCGACATTCATTGGTAAAAAAAACACTTTGCCATTGATTTTGCTCTCATATAACATGTTTTTATGCCCTACGTAGTCGACTGGCGTGATTTCCTCGATTTAAAGGTTGGCATCTCCAAGGTCTTCGGCCAACTAAACTACCTTCTCTTAACCATCTGTAGATAGAATATTTGGAAACAGTTACATTATGAGCTCCACGAAGATGATTAATTAACATATCGGTGCAAATCAGGTGTTGTCATCCTTAATTGCCCCACATGCCTTTCCCCAACGCTTCCCGTTTCACGATAACAAGTCCAGAGACGTAAAGTAAAGTTTTGAATAGTTTCTATAGCGTTTGCCTGAATCATTTCGTTTTTGGTAAAATCACGTCGGGGCATGATAAAACAATTTTTTAACACCTTTCCAAGAAAACATTTGAAAAACAAATAGGTAATGAAATCTCGACTAGAATTGTTAATTATCAAAATAATTTCTTATCATAAATTCTTTTATTTTGTATTCTTTTTTATGGGAACATTTTTTTCAGATCAATTTTATTTGTATATTTACATTGAAACATATTGCTAAAATTGTGTACAACATGGGTTAATGTGTAAAATAAATAAATAAATATCTAAAACATTTTATAACTCTAGATTTTGAGCATGTGTGTAGAAGTTTCAAATTTAGACTACAATTAGTGTTTAGTGTATGAATAAAGAGAAAACCATAATATTTTTCAATTTCGCTCCAGTTTTCTAGATACATCAAGTGCATAAATATTTTTGTAGTCCCATATGTATACAGTGTTGGTATACAAGAAGTAGAAGGTACCGGAAAGAAAAAAAGTAATGAAAACTCATAAAAAACAATACTTGTCAAAGAACAAGTCTCACAACTCAGTTCTTCTGCTGTAGAAAGTTGTTAGATCCAAGTAATACCAAGTCGGTTATTAATTTATATTCAGTCCCTACTTACGGGACCTTCTGTTTTAAGTCGTTACGTAACTATGTCCCTACAATATCTTATAGTGACCATATCGATATTAAATAAATAGATTGACTTTATCGATTTAGTTTATATATGTATTACTTGTGAGATATTTTGTTTTTTCATGTAATTAAAAGAAGTAAATAGGTGTATATATAATATAATTTTCAACCCTTTTCCTGTAGCTAAAACAAATTCTTATAGAGAGAGCATTATACATCAGGCTGATATCCAAAAACAACTTCTCAGCTTCTTCATATCCATTAGATGGCACAAAAGGCCTAAAGTTTAGTAATTCCCTTTAAGAATTCCTGAGTCGCCATTAGTAGAAAGTGTCGTTCCTTACGTGTTATGTGTGTGTCGCATTAGGAAGATCTGATGATTTTAGTAGTTAGTGCGCTTTGGAATGTTAGTGTTACTTTAATTAAGAATAAAGACGTTTATTACGAATCGCAATTGTCTTTAAGAGCTGCGAGACGTAATGAGAATAATGTATGCCCGAGGAAGTGTGAATGTGCACGGTGGCGCTGACAGAGGGCAACGGAAGGGGGTTAACTTTGAATGTAAGCAGCTTCAATTCGCTAAATGGGTCGAATTTCAGCCGGCGCATAATGGTTTATTCCAGATTTAAATATACCAATTTTTAACATACCTACATATAATAAATCCCTTTTTGTGCGGAAAAAAATTAAAAAAAGAATAAATTACACAAAATTGTAAAATTATAATGCATATAACTTAAATTAAACTATTTAGACAATCTAATTAAAAAATAACTAAACATTTAAAAAAAATATATTTATACATATTTTTGTTGTACAATTTATATATACATAGCTCTACAGGCCTGAAAGGCTGAATCAAGGCTTTAATTGTCATTTCTTCTTATTTTGGCATATGCGTTTCCAATTTTGTACACCTAAGGTTCTCAAATCCGCTTCTACTTCGCTCTTCTATATTTCTTTTGGTATCCCTCTTCTCTTTTTTTCTCCGATGCTTCTGCAAATGATCATTTTTAAGATCCTCCTTTCTGCCATTCTTTCGATATGTCCTAACCATTTGTGCTTTAGCATCCTGTAATACTTGGTTCTTTGTACATATCCGCAAGCTCTTGGTTTGTTCTTCTTTCCCATATCCCACTGTTTTTCTTATTACCTTTCTTTCCCATATTTCTAGGGAACTTATATCTGCTTTCCTTAATATCCAAGTTTCACAAACAAATGTAACTTTTGGTCTTATTAACGTTTTGTACAATCTAATTTTTAGCATATTAGTTATTAAATTACTTTTTAGAAGACGGTTTAGACCATATAAACAGCCCCATCTATCTAGCGGCCCAAATTAAGAAATTTGAGGTTTAAAACAGTGCTACGAATTGGTCACTAATTGGTCATAATTGGTCACTAGGTCCGACTAATTGTTCATTTATACAAAAAAAAATTGCAATAAGTTTAAAATATCAAGGTCATCCAAAAAATTTTAGCGGCTCAACTTGATCGTAGAGAGCTTAATCAAATTGAATCTAATTGGTCACAAAATGGTCAAAATTGGTCAGTTTATAATGATAATTGGTCAGCGTTATTGACGGAGTTATAAACTAAATTATGACTTTCAAGGTCAGTCCCCATCTATCTAGCGGCCCAAATTGGGAAATTTGAAGTTTAAAATAGTGCTCCGAATTGGTCATAATTGGTCACTACCGAATAATTGGTCATTTTTACAGAAATTTTTGCAATGAGTTTTAAATATCAAGGTCATCCAAAAACTTTTAGCGGCTCAATTTGATAGTACAGAGCTCAATCAAATTAAATTTAATTGGTCACAAACCAGTCAACATTGGTCAGTATATGATGATAATTGGTCAGCGATATTGACGAAGTTATTAACTTAATATGACTTTCAAGGACAAGCAAATT
The DNA here is from genome assembly GCA_964028335.1 of Altica lythri. Taxonomy (NCBI): domain Eukaryota; kingdom Metazoa; phylum Arthropoda; class Insecta; order Coleoptera; family Chrysomelidae; genus Altica; species Altica lythri. Next base: position 24,769,002 of record OZ034809.1, on the reverse strand, counting down.
TTGTGAGCGACCCAAAATCAAAAATTTGCGTTTCAAAAAAAATATTTCTAAAGGTAGGAATAGTTGAAATATTGTAATTTAAAACTCCTCTAGTGTTATATTAATTGGTCACGAATTGTTCACAATTGGTCAGTAGGTCAGAAGGATTGGTCACCTGTTTCAAAGGATCTTAGAGAGGGGTGACCAATTAATATAACACTAGCTTTAGAAATCTTTTTTTTTGAATTCCAAATTTTTTATTTTGGGTCGCTCACAAAATTTGCTTGTCTTTGAATGTCATTATTTAGTTAATAACTCCGTCAATAACACTGACCAATTATCATCATATACTGACCAATGGTGACCAGTTTGTGACCAATTAAATTTAATTTGATTGAGCTCTGTACTATCAAATTGAGCCGCTAAAATTTTTTGAATGTCCCTTATATTTTAAACTCATTGCAAAATATTCTGTATAAATGAACAATTAGTCGAACCTAGTGACCAATTATGACCAATTAGTGTCCAATTCGGAGCACTGTTTTAAACCTCAAATTTCCCAATTTGGGCCGCTAGATAGATGGGGGGCTGACCTTGAAAGTCATAATTTAGTTAATAACTCCGTCAATAACGCTGACCAATTATCATCATATACTGACCAATTTTGACCAGTCTGTGACCAATTAAATTCAATTTGATTGAGCTCTCTACGATCAAATTGAGCCGCTAAAATTTTTTGGATTAAACTTATTGCAAAAATTTCTGTATAAATGACCAATTAGTTGGACCTAGTGACCAATTATGACCAATTAGTGACCAACTCAGAGCACTGTTTTAAACCTCAAATTTTTCAATTTGGGCCGCTAGATAGATGGAGCTCATATAAACATCTATTTTCCATTCCCAGTATTGCTTTGATTGCTTGTGAATGTTGCTCCCAAATAGACAAATTGATCTACCTCTTCAAAATTATATATTTTAGCACTATCCGTTTTTACTTTTATGCCATAAACTCGTCATCTGTCCATCTCATATATTTAGTTTTTTCCTGATTTATAACTAGACCCTTTTCCTTCGCTTTCTTTTCAAGTGCTTTTAATACTTGTATTAATTCGCTTATGCTTCTAGTAACAATTGCAATGTCATCTGCGAATGCCAAACATTGGTGCTTTCTATTGTACAGTAAACCATATCTATTTAATTCTTGTACAATACTTCATAGTTAATTTTAATAAACTTAGAAGATGGACAAAAAGGAAAATATTAATAAAAGAAATATAACAACAAGGAAAATGTAAAGGAAGAGGCAAGCGGGTAAAAAGGACTATAAATAGCAGAAATGCTAAAAAAGAATTAAAACAAGAAGAAGAAGAATAGGAAGAAGGAAGAAAAAGATTTAAAAACAAATAAAAGAAGATGTAGATAACCAAAAAGAAGAAAAAAACTAAAAATAACACGAAGGAGAATACATTTTGTATTAAAAAATTGAATTTTGGTTACGAACACATTAAAAGACTCTATCGATTTCAAAATATTTATTTATTGTATTAAACTTTTAGTTTAATAATAATCTATTAAAATAATATGATCTATAATTGTTAAAAAAAATTTACAAAAACAAAAAATCAGCAATTTTCAAACACAACCTCTAAATTTCTCACAAATAAAAAATGAATGGGTACTTGAATTAACAAAATTGTCAAATTTGGGACAATACCAATCCACATAAGACACAAGAGCGTCCAATGCATCCCGAAGAGTCACTGTTTGATGTAGATTTTGGACTGTTTGCATCATCAGTCCATATTTCTTTAAGAGTGACTCTGGCCAGACCATCACTGTTAATGGTTACCTACTTCTTTGGGCTAAAATAGATCTGGACACCATCTGCAGGTGTTTTCAAGAAACTGTCAAGCTTTTGAATGTATTTTAATTTTTTCTCAAGATATCGGTTGTAACATGTTACAAAAATCACCGAATACGCTACATAAAACATAACTTTAAACACATTAATTTAACTGAAAAACTAGATTTTATTGTTATATATTATAAAGAGTGCAAATTAAAAATAAAAAAAACGATTTTACATGGTTTTATAGATTGCCACACAATGACAAATCAGAAACAGAATTCCTGCCAAATTTCACTTCCTAGTTTGTTCCGGTTTCCGTTTAAAATCTTAACTTAGTAGAGTTGATCTACAACTAAAATAGTTCAAACGCTAGAAATTAAATGTAACTAATATTCTAATCATAAATTTAAATATTTGTCATAAGTTAATTCTTTTAAGAGTTACATTATTAAGCACCATCAAATGTTAATGTTACTTCACACACAAATTAGAACTGTTACTTCTAAACCATCTGGAATTTCTCGTAATGAACGAAAATACAATCGGAACGAAATAATGCAATGATGTGTCAAGAGGAATTTGTGATGTAAAGACGAAGGGGTGTGAGAAATAGTAGTGGGTGGCCCTCTACTCAGTTTGTTACCAGTATACACAACAATTTAACATCCTTCCAGCGTTTAGAACAAGTTGTAAAGTGTATGTGTTAAGCACAAACATACATCCATATCTTTATAGGGTGATACTACACTTTTCAGTTATTACTTGAAGCTAAAATATTGGCAATGTTTATTTACTGCAAAAAACTGCTACATGTCCTTGCGGTCTTAACTAGAAAATCTAAGTGCTAGTGTTAGTGCCTGCTATAATTTATCCTTATTGGTAGTACAAAATACGAGTTTTATAAAACAAGGTCTTATTCGAAAAACTAAACAAGCTTATGGAGTCAAATACTCACAACTAAATAATAAAAAAATTGCCATTCGTTAAATGTGTTTTAAATAAATTTACGATTAAGATATGCAACCAAAAAATAAATAAATAAGTAAATAAATTAATAAGTAAAATTATATATGATTTACATAATAAGTTGAAAAACAAATAGTTTTGACAATAATTAAAATATATCTAATACAGATCTAGAGAACCAAGACCATTAGACACGTTTCCTCGCTACTGGTTAACGAATAAGAAGCGGACAAGAAGTGTTAATTATTTTAAATAACAACTTCTAAGTCATCAAATAAAAATAAAAACTTCTTTGCTGTGTAAACAATGAAACCATACAGCATCAGCACAGTTGCACCGCTACACTAACAATTTGTATAACTAGTAACTAATTGAACTATTTACCTGCTAACCAACATGCTTATAGCAACTAAACTTATCCATTGTAACTACCGTGGATAATGGTTTTCAGTATATCGCGAAAAATGTTAGATTCAGATACAGTGAATGGTTCGTTACATTGGACAATTTTATTTGCTACTATCGACATATCGACAAATTTACTGGCTGCTAATAGATTCGTAAAATATAATAGTAGTTTGGCTATCTGGATCTGGATCTGGAAATTTGGGAGGGGCGAGCTAGTGCTCAGCCAGCACTGAGGCCACATATGACACATTGTGCATCCTCCCGTATGTAGGGATATCCTCACCTTAGGCTGTCACCAGGCCTATTGATTTAAAATAGGTGATGAGGCTCCCGAGGGGGATCTCCCTGACATCGGCTGGTGTAAGCCAATACTCGCTCAACGCGGATCTTCTGATTTCAGAAAAAGCAGAGCAGTCATATATTATGTGTTCCACTGTTTCCTCTTCTTGTTCGCAGCCTCTGCATAGCGGCGGTTCTGTTAATTTCATCCTAAAGAGATGTTGTCGCAATTGGCAGTGACCTGTCAGGATTCCCACAGCTGTTCGGAGATTTTGTCTGGTCAATGCCTTAAATTTTTTTGCTGTTTCCTCGCCAGGATGAGGTAATAACACTCTGGCCAGTCTACAGTTCGTAGTTTCATCCCAGCACTGTATAAATTTTTGGTGAGAGTGCTTTTTGATAAGGTCCACGACTGCGGACAATGTAAGCTTGGTAGATGGGCGAGGGCTAACATATTTGTAGCCCGCAGCCCTCCTTGCTAAATTGTTCGCAATGCGGTTGCCTTTAGAGTTCCCATGTCCTTTGATCCAGCTGAGAGTGACCACGTGATTCTGGCTGGCCTCAATTAGAGATTGGTGACATTCTAGTACTAAACTTGAAGTGAAACGTGGTCTATTCAAGGTCAGTAGTGCTTGTCGGCAGTCTGTGTATATATTTATATTCCTGCCTGTGATGTTCCTATTGATTAATTCTTTTGCAGCTATGGTTATGCCTGTGAGTAGTTTGGCTATTGTTGACTTATTTAAATGATTTTCTCATTAGTTTATAGTACCAATGCCGGGATACATTTGCCCATTTCACGATCACTACATCCATTAACTTAAACTAAATCCGAAGTCTCCAATATTAACTGCAGCTAAGTGGTCTGTATTAAACTCCGTAACCCCCTTAGCTTATTTTTATTGTGATAAGCAGGGTATTATTTTTTCTAGCACACGTCTGTCCTATATCATTTAATCGTTTGCTTGACCAAAGAGATAGTTCAAGTAAAAGTTGTGCGTTTTGAAAATTTTTGAAATTTTGAATGTTTTTAGAATGTATACAAACAAGAATATATTAATTGACATTAAGAAGAATTTAAAAAATGTCGCATCCAGCAATACTCGAACTCGTAACCTTCAGCTGTAAGCGCTGAGGCTCTAACAACTAAGCTATGAATGCCTAGCCATCAAATCGCTTATCGGTTGTTAGGTTCTACTCCTGCCACATGTGAGACTTACTCACTTTCTCCCCAAGCACATATAGCATGACGTTAATGAGAGAGAGACTTTGTCAAATCGAAAATTGAAACAACAAACTGTAAGTCATATTTTTTGTGTCCTGTTTTATATTTTTATTCGGATCCATGTTGTCAGTTGTCTCTCAATAGGATTTTTTAGTATCCGTAAAACTGAATCTGGACCGTAACATAAATAAACCTTTCAAAACCAGTTTATCGTCCTGATCGTTGTCTTGCATTTGTCTATGCCCTGGCAATCAAACTATACCTACATTTTTTAATTCCAAGAAAAACCTTCGCATAATAAGTGCACGAACCGAGACACATAGCTATATTAAGACTTTACTTAATATTAAATCACAATGCATAAACAAATAGAGGATGAAATAGCAATAAAATAGTTCAAATAATCCCAACATGCAAGTTCATCATCAGGTGGGGATGAGGATTTACCTTCAGTGCACTTTTTTGGAAATAAAACAAGATACTGTTATGTTATATTAGAACGTCGGGTTCTTGTATGCACTTGTATATTAGTTTGGATGTTACCTCATGGTACACTTGATAATAAGTAATTGGATTATTATCTCTTGCATATTGCAAGTGTCCTTAAAACTAAAAGTTGTGTTTTTACAGTACACATTTTTTTATTGCTATAAATTGCTGCTTCTGAATCCTCTAACAACTTCTCTAATTCGTGTTTTTTCCTAGTTGTGTTCTTAGCTAACAAAACCGTTGCTTGGATTTCTTTACAGCAAAAAACACAACTTCCAATGGTTCTGTTAAAGTGCTCGTTAAAGTCCCTTTTTTGCCAAGGTAAACAAATCTTTCAACCTTTGTCTTTGTTGAAAATTTAGCTTGTGGGTAACTTGCAAGTGTACTTTTCTTGCATTTTGTTAAAATGTTGGTTACGTCGGTGCATATGGTGGCAAGTGAGATCACTACGAGTATATTAGTATACATCCTGGTAACAGTGTTACGGTATTCCTAAGGAAATTTACAGTTCTGCTGTAGATAGGTATAGGTCTCCCAACGAAAGTTTGTGACAGCCACGTGTTAGCCAGCGCAGGTAGGCGGAGTCTTTCTATCAGTGGCGGACGGAAATAAAAAAATATTATACATCTTAAATTAATTTTTAATGTATGATGCTAACATAATTAAGAAGAATTTATTTTATATAAATTTGTTACGGTCCACTTTAAACTAAAAAAATACATACATTTAAAAAACAACTCAGAAACTCTCTCAACATATTCGTAGCTAAATACAGTTTACAAAACCATTCCAGCTACCACACTGACAAGCTTTCAGAACGGTCGTTGTTATCGTAACGCTCGTAAAAAAAACACTGCGCATTGAACGAGAGGCCACGTGGCTGTCCCAAACTTTCGTTGGGCGATCTATACATCTGCGCTAAGGTGAACAAAGCAATATAACTAATAACAACTTCCCTACAAATGCAACAAAATATGAAAAAATTTTGTTATTTACACCACAGTTAAATCTAAATCAGTAAAATTAAAATAGTAAAAAATGAGGTAGGATGAGGTAAACTGCAAATGGGTTTGAATGATTCTGGATGGTTTTAACACAAAAAAAAATACTTATTTATAAAAAAATCACGTTAAAAACCGAATTGTCTGCGATGAGAATGACCCTGTATATAAATATAAATCTAATCTTAAACAGAATTTAATAGAATCGAAATAATGTCTAAACTGTTTCCTAAACTTGTGGATATTGTTTGAATTTGGTTCTCAGCCAATTGTTTGTAGGAACATGACTAACTTAAATCACTATTCATTCGATTAATTAAGTGGTACAGTGGAGCTCTTCCTCTACACTGCACTGTGTGTGAAATTTAACGGTTATACGCCTGTTTAGATCTCGATAATAGAATACACTTTCTGCAATTCATTCGTGTTTATTAAGTAATTACTTGTAAAAATTTGATAATGTATAATTTTGATCCAATTATTTAATAAAATGATATAATTGGTAATAAAAGAGTATATAGAAACTCAGATATGCCTACAATAAAATATAGAAACAACGAGATTAGATTACGAAAATTATCTTAATATTATTATTTAAAATCTCTTTATTTATTAATAAATTTAACAGTAGTACTTTAATTTTTTTATTTATTTATTTATTCCATTTAGTAATACATAATATTTGACAAAAAAGTAAATTAATAGATAGATTCTCTAATAGAAAGAAAACAAGTACTACCTGCCAGTCCTAAGACTGGATAAAGTGTGAAGGAAAGGATCACCTTATATTATTTATATCAAATTTCCCAAAAAAACTTTTGACCTTTTTTGCATGCGTTTATTGGAGCGCGACATTTTTTCGATTTACCAAATGTCGCCGACCTTTTTTCGTGATAACAGATAAAGTATAATACCTATATCTAATAACTAAAGTGGATTAGCATTTTATACCACCAGTTACCATTCGTGTTATATACTACCCAATAACAACATATGTTGCACTCCGTTTATATATAACTCGTCAGTGAGTCTTCGCAAGAAACATTGATGATGGTTAATAAGCTAAAAGCGCTCTATGGAATAAAAAAATGTGGTAATCGGGAGTAGCGATAGAAGCTATGGTTCTGGTTCTGCATGTAAAAAGAGTTATAGGTACCCTTTTTGATCATTTTATTCTTTTTTCTTTGTTTTTTTTTTTAAACAGTATGATTAAATTACAATTTTTTCACCACCTTTTCCTTTTATTTCGTATGTATCAATTTTTTCATATCAATTGGATTTTTAAATATGGTTACAATTTTTCCAGATAAATAAGTAACCTGGATTTGTGCCTGGTTAGATTTCCCAACTCCAGGACACAGGATGCTGCAACGTAGATATAAATATTGATTCGGTGACTGAAGAGACAAACCTCTACTGTCCTGATGAGCTCTAACTAGAGCGAAACCCAGTGTCTGAAGTTTGTTTTTGTCCTTGTACAAGATTTTGAAAAATATTGGCAATAATTTGTTTTGCATCAGTAGATGAATGTATTCGTTGACGGATCTTCAGATTCTAATATTCGAATGAGATCTCCTCCTTGTCGATTTGGGTCTGGTTCATCAACTGGTGAAGTAGCCCTATTATCTTCTGAACTCCAGGGACGCCATGTTGTTTTACACAATAAAGGTAAATTTGACTTGTGTGCATTTAATGGCAAGTGAACACACTCTAAAGTTAAAAAAAGAAACACGCGTATTACAATACTAAACTACTTTTTTGTACAAAATGAACACTTAAACGAGTTTACAACCAATTCAATCGAAGGCAGATCTTTAACTTTAAGTTAGACGTTGACTAAAATCTGTTTAAATGTTTCTAAATTTGTAAGTTTTATTGGTAAATGTACGCTAAAGATAGGCCTGATCGATCAAACATTTTTCAAAACTCAAATTATTTTTCCCGTTTTTTGCAAACCTTTATTAATTTCCACGTTTATAATATGAGTTAGATAATTATGTAGTTAGTTTATTAATCGCCACAACTTTCCACAAGAACATCTATTTTTTTAATACCGTTTCAATAAATAGGTAATTCTATAGAAGAGATTTTGAAAAGATTTTTTTTTAAATATAATAGGAACATTTTTATTACAGTAAAGGGGCCAGGCCGGTTCTAGACCAAAATCGATGATTTTTACATGTAAATCTCCATAAGAAAATCTAAGGTCCATTCTGGTCATTTGTGTCTCTTTTTCATACTGCGCATGCGCGACTTACAATCTTAATTTACACTATTTAGAGTATTAAAAGTACGTGTTAAGAACTACTAAAGGCGCATTAGGGCTATAACGATTTAACGGTGTTATGGAAAAATGACCAGAATGGACCTTAGATTTTCTTATGGAGATTTACATGTAAAAATCATCGATTTTTGTCTAGAACCTATTACACTATTTAACAGAATAATTTCTACAATTCTGGAAAATCATATGTATTATCTACCAAAAACACATAAATCTTAGAATAAGTTTTCCGAAACATTGAAAGTCGCAATATTTACTGAACTGTAGAAATAAACATTATCATTATAAAATTCATTCAACACTTATCCACACAATGCTTTTATTTATTACATGATTGCTTGACTAAGTTGTATATTATCACTTTTTTCTGTAACTATAGTAATTGATTTTCCTTTATTATTATAAATAATCATCAAGTAACTCTTGATAAGTCAAAAATTGACAGATTCCATTAAATTTAAGATCCAAGTATTAAAATACAACCAAAAGAAGCGACTTCTGTTTTATAAACACACAGCTATCCTCGATAATATATATAGTTACTAAGGTAAATATTTTTTTATTATATTAACAAATGGTATAGTCAAGTAACTTATGATATGTCAATAAATGACAATTTATCGTGGACGTGTTTGTGCCGCTGTATAGTGAACTTTAAAAAAAACATAACAATTAAACTAAAAGTACATCCCTGTGTATACTAATAACTGATAAAAACTGTGCATATTTCTATTTACTTCTGAATTCGGTCGTTACTATAGATCAAGATGAGTATAAAGTCAGAAAGAGAAGATCCTTGGACTACACCAGATAACACCAATACACCAGAGATGACATCACAAGGTAAAATTCAGATTATTACCAATCCGATTAACTTTAAATCAAACTTAGACCTAATAAGAATGTACGACGATGACTCATCCAAAGGTAGATTTGGATGGACTGAAGTAATGACGCATGATATACCATTCATTTTTCGATCTGATGGACATTATTGCTGTTTTAGAATGTTAGATCGAAAAATATTATATAAATACCTTCTTCGGTGCCAAGATGACCTATTAAGTTGTACTAATGTGCAATATTATCCAGTGACTAAAGCAGAAGTGGGTCTACTTAATGAAATAAACTCGAATCATTGTAATTTTCAATTTGGAAAAGAAAGATTTACGAATGAAGATGTTTTAATGAAGTTAAATGATGCTGTTCAAATGTGCCAGTTTTTACATTGTTGTTATTATAAGATTGAGGATACTAAGGCTTTTGATCTCTCTTTGCGATGCGGGTTTATAAAAATTAATCAAATTTCTTTAGTACCTTATAGTGTTATTAATAAACAAAGATACATGCCTGTATTTTACTTCGAAGGAGAAACTGATAATTTAAAGCCATATACAATTAAAATAGAAGGATGGGAATTTGCTTACTTAAAGTTTTGTTGTAAAGCTCAAGGAATTAGGAATGATTTAATTGATGGAACTAGTTGTGATGTAGTTAGTATTGAACATATTAAAACTTTTTTACCTCCAGATACAGTATTTGACGAATACTGGCCCAAAAGAATAAATACTAAGGAAGCAAAGACAAAAAATGATTTATCAAAACGAGTTTTATTAAGTAGCATGTTTGAGATGTCTATTGAATTAACAACCAAAGAAAAATCAAAATCGAAACATTTAGAAATTCAACCTAAATTAATAAACAACAACGATTCTGCTAATAAAAATCATCAAGCAGTTCCTAATGGTCCACCAAGTCTAAAATACTTTCGCAGCAACACTTACCAGATGTATCAACTACAGAAAATTTTTATAAACGGCAAGTTATTCTATTGTATAAATATGAAACCAAATGATGCAACGGACAAGTGGATACCAGTAGTGGATCTTACCAAAGAATTCTTCCTTGGAATTCCTGTTAAGATATGTGAACAAGTATTAGATGTTCTGGGTGTTAGAATATATAAGGCAAATACTGTACAAATGAAAATACTTAAATGTACGGGAAGATATAAAACTGATGATGTCTTGTCTATGGTTCTTGTCGACAACGTCATTCAATATTTACCGCAATTAACTTATATGATTAATAATATCATAAACAAAAGCCTTGAATCAAGATTAAAAAATCAAAATAAATAGGCTTTAATAATATTTTCTTATTGATTTTAATTTCATAAGTAGTATATTTATGCAACATATATTGTAGATTAAAGGGCTATGTGCAAATTTATTTTCCTATGTAAGTTAAATTGTTTTGTAATAAATTGTGTTTTTTGCTTCTAATTTTACTATTATAGTTTTTAATATTAGAACTTCCTCCATTTCTATATCAATTGAAAATTATTTCCAATTTAGGCACTATATCCCTACCTCCTTATTTACGCTTATCGGTATTTTAGTAAATTAGGTACAAATAATTTGTCAAGCTTTGTTTGCCGTTTTTCTTCTATTTTAACTTTACCTACAATTTTATTTTTTACAAGTTAAGTATGTTGTTTGCTTTTATCTGTAGATTTTTTTTTCTTAACCATTATCTGTCGTTGTTTTTATTACTCTTTATTTTAATACTATTATGCTTTTTAAACTATTGACCGCCTTTTATGTTTTTTCTCCTAACTTTCTTTTTCTCTAAAACCTATCTATGTCTGTAGTTTTCCTATTCTTTAAACCTTTGTTTGTCGTTTTCCCAATTTATCAATTTACTTGAAATTTTTACAGTAAGTAGGAAATAGCTCAAAAAAATATCTGTTCTAAGCCAAAATCTGCTTTTATCTTTTGGGGTGCTTCCACTCCTTCTCGAGGGGTAGAAATTCTACGTAAAAGATGTTTTATAATTCTTTTTTAATTCAATACTTTTTGAGTTATTGGTTATTGAAAGTTTGCCATTTTCATTGAAAATTGACACCTTTTTAGACGGTTTTTGCAAACAACCTTGCGTCTAACGAAAACAAAAAAATGTGTAAGAAACATAATTGTATCTTATGAAAAACAAAAAGATTCGGTTTTTTAGAAATCTTTTAGTTGCAATACAAAGCAAAATAAGGTAGGTGAATCTTAACAGGTCACTGCCAATTACAACCACATCTCTTTAGGATAAAATTAACAGAATCGCAGCTATGCAGAGGCTGTAAACAAGAAGAGGAAACAGTAGAACATATAATGTATGACTGCTCTGCTTTTTCTAAAATCAGAAGATACGTGTTCGGCGAGTACTGGCTTACACCAGCCGATGTCAGGGAGATCCACATTGGGAGCCTCATCACTTATTTTAAATCACTAGGCCTGGTGACAACCTGAGGTGAGGATATCCCTACACACGGGAGGATGCACAAGGGGTCATATGTGGCCTTAGTGCTAGCTGAGCACTAGCTCGCCCTCCCCAAATTTTCAGATCCAGAAGGTAGGTGAAGAGATACTTTTTTTGTGAAAGCTTGAATCTATGGATTCAACTTGAAAAAACTAAAAAAATGATACATTTTACGGGTATAATCCTAAACCCATTTTCTGTAGTGCTTAAAAAGACCTTTAAAATAAATGAGCATCCACCAGAATTTAAATACATCGTTTCCCTTCTACACTACCTTTTATTTTAGTATTATTGCTATGTTCAAATAGTTGGACTGGTTTGAAAGCATGGTGTTTAAAAAAAATAAGATAAAATTGAAGAGAATATTTAATTTTTTTTAAATATGCTCTTTCTCGGTGTTACTTAAAAATGATAAGAGATATGAAAAAAATAATTTAATACAAAAATGTAGTTTTTTTTTCGTTACTATAACATGTAAGCTATCAGAGATATCGCTACTTAAAGTTGGGTTGATAAAGGGAGTATCACCTTTCTTGCGTCCTTAACTCTTTACTTTTTAAAAACTAAAGATTCGGGAGCAATGTGATCCATGTGGTTTTATAGTCCATCAATTCCTTTAAAATGTGTTTTTAATGGATAAGATATCTTTAAAATATAGGACCTTATTGTAAGAAATACAAACAACTTTTTAAATTTTGGAGCAGATCTGGGATCTCGGTGCTTTAATCATCAAAGATGAGGAAGGAACAAATGACAGTAGCAACTTAGAATAAGTTAGTGACACGACTATTTTTGTTAAATGCCAATTTTTTTTACATATTTTCCACTTATTTTACATAAATTTTATTATTTTTTACAGCAAAAATATTTTTTTTCTTTTATATTTTGCAACATGATGGTATTATATAAATGATGAATTAATGATATGTTCAAAGGTGCTTTTATTTACTTTTTATTTTGTTAAGATAGGTGCTGCTTTTGACGGTTAAAAATAAAAATACAATGAATAACATTGACAAAAAATACCGCTATAAAATGAGTAAAAATAAGAAATTAAATAAATTAAAAATATTAATCAAGGGGCGTGATTTATAAGGGTTAAATTATTCAGTTATCCAATAATGTCTTAAAGTATAAGAAGACCTTTATTTAACTTAATTAAACGCTATTAAAGCCTACAATGTAATTTGATTTACATTACAATAATTTTTATTGGCAATAAGGGAAGATTTTCACCCATTAAAAATGATACGCATATATCGACATAGAATAGACTTAAAAGGTAAGTAGAGCCTATTCCTAAATTTGATTAAAATCGATGCTTTAGGATAGAAATCGGAAGTAATAATATTGATGTATTGGTATATTGATTATCTATTGTTAATCTAAAATATTGTTTTTGTAGGAACAAGAACAACAATAAAATTTAACAAGTTAAAAGTTATCTATTAACAATGTAATTTTTTCTTAGTGTAGCTACCAATGAAATAAAAATTAAAGGGCAACCACAGAAATCCAAAATCGAGAAAAATGAATCTGTTGTGTTTAGTTTGTTGAACACAGATGTGTCAGCAGGCATTTTGTAAAAGGCATACGGTAAAGTTAAATGTGGCGAAAATATTTAACAGAGCAGTGACAATGTCTATTGCAGTCTCGTCGCCGTGCGGAGCTACCAGCTCTCGAGCTGGCAACAAGAATATTAGGGGTGGATTATTTCTAAAATAAGGGAGGAATTTACAATGTACATACAGCAACGGACTTACTTATTACTAGTGTTAACCATATTCTCTTTTGGTTAATTCAGTTTTGATAGCCATTCGGAATATTGGTTATAATCAATCAACCACAACAGATTTGGGTTATAAAAATATGGAAGCTGTTATAATAATTAAGAATTTATTAAAGAAAAATTTAACAGATGGTACAGGTAGGTATCAACAAATTATAATAGAAATCGCTGTTTACAAACAGACTGGCGTTGACTGTATGAACAAAAATTAAAAACGAACTCTAAGAAAACAATTTGATAAAAAAAGATAATTTGCGCAAAAACTGAACTTGATATAGACAGAAAAGTCACCTTTAAACATTGTTTTCAAGAATCAATATTTTGTGCAGAGAAAAGCTCTTGAAACAGTTTTAAATTTCTTGTTCAGTAAGCAGTTGTTTCTACCCATATGGTATATTTTGACATTTTTCTTATAAATTTGCTTTGCTTAAAACTTCTGTCATATTTTCAATATACCAAAATTTTAATAGGACATACTTGGTTTTTATCTACATAGAACATTTTGTCTTACAACTCGTGACAACTTATTTTCTATCCAATGAATTTCTGTTCAACTAAAAAATATACAAATATATTTAAGAGTTTCATTGGTATCTCATTTCAACTACAAATCATTTACCAAACTTAATATAAAGTAAAGTAACTAATCAATTATTTTGTTGTCTTGCTAAACACTGAGAAATAAAAACATTAATATAATGAACATAAGGATTTAATGGTAGAAAATTGGAAAAAAAAATTAAAAGCATTACATTAATACTAAAATATATTTAGTAAACTAACTACTTTGGGATATCTCTGTTGGGATCCGAGGGGACTTGAACCTGTAACCTTACCCTATAGCTAACAACGTCTCTAACCACTATAGCCACAATTGCAAAGTCGAGTTTTTAATAGTCTTAAAGCCGCGTACAGACCGGATTTCCAACGTAGACCAACGCCAACGGCACATGTGCTATCGTTGGCGTTGGCAGTGGAAAGCATTGGGAAGGATTTGAGAACATCGTCCATACCGAATTTTTAGTATTGCATTGGAGACCGTTGGTTGCGGTTCGGTGGTTGCGTTGCCAAATGTCTATTTTTTTTCGCCATTTTAAACTGCGAATTAGTAGGATTCCATAAAATAGGATTATTCCTATAAATTTCTATCAATTTCAAACATATATCTTCGGTCCACTCCATATCAAAATATTAATAGTAAAAGCGTACGCACGAAACAAATGTTTTCCAACGACTGAAATCAGAAAATAATCTCCAAATCGCGTCCAAACCAAATTCGACACAAACAAGCATCTCTTTGATGTTACCGTTGGGAAGCGTTGGCTTCGATTGGTCGCCGCCGTACACACCAAAACCAACGCGTTCCAACATAATTCACATGTGCCGTTGGCTAGCGTTGGAAATCCAGTCTGTACGCGGCTTAAGGCAATGTATGCACATGTAATACTTACTCACTTTCTCCTTAAGCACGAATAGGCATGACGTTAATGAGAAGAAGATTTTTTGTCAATTCTACAATTGAAACATCAAACTCTAAGCTCTGTGTGATATTTTTATTTTGTTAAACCAGATTCATGGATTTTTAGTAAACTTATTGTTTTGAGATATCTCACATGAGATTTTTGATAGTTAAAAAGTGTATTAACAACAAAATGACAAGCTCCTTATTGTCATTTTTTGGTTTATATACTTTCTAAATATCAAAGTTTTTATGAAATATGTATCAAAATAATTAGTTTACTAAAAACCGGCCAAGTACGAGTCAGATTCGCGCACGTAGGGCTTCGTACCAACATCTATAAAAGAAAATCACCTTTGTTGTATGAAGGTATACTTAAATATTTACTTTTATTCTGTTTTAACTGTTAAAGAAATATATAAATCTATGGAAGTTTATTCTTGCTTTTTGGTTAGTTTTGATAAAATCTATTGCTCAATTTAGAATTGTATCCATAAAGGGCTATATAAATAGTGCACACTACGTGCCAGATGCCCGGATTATGTTTTTATTTTGTGTTTTTATGTATTAGATATTTATTTTTATAGTTAATACATTTCCAAATACTTAACTTTTTAAAAATATTAAAGTTTCTACCTGTTTATTAATATTAAGTAAAAAATGCTTAAAAATTAAATTTGTTATATAAAAGCCTCCCTTTAATATTTACTTTATTTATATTTAATTAATTATTTTAAAAGGTGATATACAACTAAATATTTTGTGAAAATTTTAATCGTCTACCCGTTACCGTTATTAATTTTGACCAAAAAATACGAAAATCACATGTTTATTGTATGGAGACGCACCCTTAATACTTTTATTATTTTTATTTTTAGTATTTGTTTTTACAGCGGAAACAGAAATACATAAACACAGACGGACAGCAAAGACAGCAAAGGCTTAGTAAAAGGGTCCCGTTTTTACCTTTAAAGTACAGAAACCTTAAAATCCATCCATCTTAATTAAATAAAAATATAAAACAGGTTAAAAGAAATTGACTTAAAAATTGGTGTTTTAATTGTCGATTTGACAAATAAATCTTTCTCTCATTAACGCCAAGCGTACATGAGTTAAATTAAAACGAAAAAAAAAAGACTAATTATTAATGCATCTGTCGCTAAGGATGTTCGAGGCTACAGGATCGAGACCTGTCGGATGCGACATTTCTCTAATTTTTCCTTGTGTGTATACCATTTAAATTTCTAAAATACATTTGTTTAAAAAAACTTCTTTTAATTACACTTTAATAGAATTTAAGTATTATTTTACATTCCAGAAAATTTAGGTTATTTTAAATTGTAGCATTACAACAATACTTTAAGAATTATGTTAACAAACAAACAATGACAGCAGCGTCAAAAACTTTAAGTTCATACAAACATTTGGTAACCATTCTCTAAACTTGGCTTGGTTGCCATGAATTAGTAGAAGAAGTACAATAAACCTAATAACGGTGCAGTATGCCCAGTGAGAATATGTCAGACGTCTTTTAAAAAAAGTTTATTGCAAACGTAGATTTAAAAAGCTTAAATATAATAACACAATCCAAATTTTCACCACAAATGGCCAATCCGTAGCTGCTCATATCAGACGTTTAATACGTCGGTGATGATTTGTAGCTCGATCTCTGTGTAGGACACTTTTATGATGACGTGCCTGTTGTATATGCCTGTATGAATATTTTCAGCGAAAATGTAAAGTAATGTCAAGTAATTTATACAAGGTTTAAAATAAGGAAACCAGATGAATTATAGTGACATGTCATCGGGGTAACATTTATTTCGTTAGTTGTGAATTGTGGAATCATAAATTCTATATAAAAAGAATACTTTTCATATAAATGAACTATTAACAGTTAGTAGGTATTTTATATGCATGTTATTAGGATTTTGGATAGAAATAGGTTTTGTTTAATATTTGGCACTAAATGGCTTATTTGTAAAAAATCTAATAAATAAAATTTGAAAAATCCGCATTTTATTTTGGTATATTCCATAATGCTACGTATGATTATGATAAATATAGATAGGGTAATATCCGATCACCTACATTTTTTTAATAATAGTTTAAGTAAATTATTTACGGTGTAAACGAACTTTTTATTTACCTATAGTAAATCTAATAATTATATTGTCACGCCTGGGGGGTTGGATATGTGTGCCATAGTGTTTTGGGATGAGGGGTAGCTTACTGAAGGCACGTTCCACCCAGGTCGTGGTTATCTAACCCCTGGCTAGGTATCCCGCTGAAGGCAGAAAACTAACCAAGGGAAGGATGAGATAAACAACAGGAAACAAACAACAAATATATTAACAACGAAACAAACAATAACAATACATAATTAAAATATGAATAACGAATAACTAAATACAAATCTTAACTAATCTTACCAAATAATCTACATGGTGGCATGTCACATTTACTCACGAAAATAAGTCAAGAGTCACAACGGCCCAGACCCAAGGGTCTGTTTTAGGGACACCCCAACGGGTAATCCTTATAGACAACCTTAGACTCCGAACTCCTCGAGTACGACCTCAACGACGCTCTTTTATAGCCAATTCTTACGCTACGTGAGAATAAGAATTAAACTATATAAGGTCGCCTTGAAATCTAACGTACTGACTTTGGCCTGGATAATTACAATTAAAAATAATACAATAAAATATCAAACAATTAAACTACCCTATTATCGTATGTGACAATATAAAAATTACAAGAGTTAAAGTTACTACACGCTTTGCTCGCATGGAAGTTGATTTTATACAAATAAAATTACAAAAAGATACATATGTTTACAGAATTATTTAAACTATTAAACCACCTAACTGCTCGCGAAGCTCACTTTCGAAGAGGCTACACAGTACTGGCGATGTGAAAAACAGTGTTCTCGTAAGCCTAGTTCGGTTCGGACTAGGCTAGTAATTTAGTTAAGTAGCGAGTAGTTTTGGTGGCTAAATTTGTGCGAACCACAAAAAATTAGTCGAGTAGTTTAGTAAATGATTTAGTCGAGTCAATCCATTGTACTCTATTTTTATACTTGAATTTGTCTTATTATAAAATTCTAATATTATTTTTTACAGCTAAAAAAATCAGTATTTTGTACGTAATAAGCGAAAAGTTTGTTTTGTTTTCGTCTCGTAAGGGAAAAAACAATATCAACATTGATTACCAGTGGTTTGGTCCCCTCGAGTAAAACGTCACTACTTATTCAAACGCATTTCAAAAATAAAAAGCGAAATGCTTAATGTCAAGAGGGCCTAAGCGAAGGTTTGGATAAAGGAGACTTTTTCGGACCACAAATCATTTCTGTCAGTTGAATATATGACAAGGAAATATCAAATGTAGTATGCATGTGGGGAATGTGTCAATGCTGTTTAATATGTCGTTGATTTATTTTTTTGGAAATTTAATGTTATATTTTTAATACTGTACTGAAAGTTTTTTAATTACTAGTAATATATTCTTTCCGTTGAGGTTTCCTCTCGTGGAGGTATGTTTTTTTACCGAAGGAGTAAATCTGACGTTTTTCATCCTGCCTGTATTATTTCTAACTCTAAACATTAACGTGTGTTTGGTTTCTATTTGGAGTATCATCGAAT